>NW_004624769.1:870817-918100 GCF_000247695.1 Heterocephalus glaber
GGAGTTTTTAATCTCCTGAATATCTGTTTGAATCTGTTTCATGGATTCCATTTCTTTCTTATGTTGGGCGATCATGGTTTTCATTTTTTTCTTATGCTGGGCATTCTTGGCTTCCAGCATGTTTCTGATCTATTTTTTTTTTTATGAGTTTTTGTTCTAGAGCCTCTAATCATGTCTTTTACTCTGTTCACCATCTCTGAAGTTATCTAGGAGATTATTTCTGCTTTGAGTTTTTCTAGAGCCTCATTCTTCTGTTTTGTTCCTGTGCTATCAGTTCAGGGTGTCCAGGTGGTTGATTATCAGACTTTTGCACCTCATTTCCCCCAGAAATTGCGTTTTATAGGGTGGAAGGTGAGGTTTGTGACTTGCTTAAATGTCTTCTCATTTTTGTTTTTGGTACTGTCTTTGGTTTAGTTCCTGGGTTGATATTTTGAAGTTGTTTATTGAAGTTATTATTGTTTGAAATTTTTGATGTATTTACAACCCTTATGGAATGATTGCTTCTCAGAGGTGTCTTCCAGATATAGCTGGTCTTTAGGTTTTGAGTCTCTAATGACTCTGAGCTATCTCATTTTCATTAGACCAGGAAGGAAAACTGTTTAGATCAATTACAGCATCTTAGCCCAAGTCATACAATCAGCAACAGCATAACATCAAATACCTCTTAGAGAATGACAATTTGTGGTAGTTATTAATCTATCACCTTTAAAAAATAAAGGGCCTCCTTCAGGGTATGTCTGTACTGTCACAATAGACAACGTGGGCAGCAATGTGCAGTTATAAGTCAATGAGTCTCAGTAAACTAGTCCCAGACCCGTGAGATTCAGGCAGATTTCTGGTTGCAAGTCCCAAGATGAGCTCCCTGTCCTCTTGCAGGGTTGCACTCTGCAAGTTTCTACTGCAGGTTTCAGCTGCTTTTTCTCTGAAGAAAGTCCAGTTTCTGATGGAAGCTGATGATCCCTCCAACTTACCAATCATGGTGGTCTGGTGTGCCTTTATTGCAGAGATTCCCTTCACTTTTCCAGTGGGCTTGTTTTTATCAGGGAGCCTGAGACAGGCGCTCTCTCTGTTGTTCACTTCTGCCACTCAGGACAATGGCTTTTATGTCCTTCTGTGCCTCTGCAGTATTTGACCAAGTAGCTGCACAGCCAAAAGGCCAGAGGCCGGGGTGGGGGAGGGGTTGTTGGAGGTGCCCGCATGGCCAAGCCATCAGCTGGTGGGCCTGCCCAGGGGGGTCCTCCTCACCTTGTCCTGGTGGCAAGCTGGTGGAGCAAGCTGGAGCAAGCAGGTCCCGGTCAGCCTGCAACAGCTCAGCCCCACTTGGCTCCACCTGGCTCTGTTCAGCTGAGGTGTTGGCTGGTGGGCCTGCCCGGGGTGGGGGGGGGCGGGGGGAGTCCTCCTCACCCTGTACTGGTGGCAAGCTGGTGGAGCAAGCTGGAGCCTCCAGATCCTCCTTTGTTTCCAGTTCAGGGAATTCAGTTGGTTGAGCATCAGAGTGTTCCATCTCATTTCCCTTTGGGGTTGCTGTAGGTGATCTGGAAGGCTGGTCTTGAGACTTGCTTTGTGTCTTCTCATTTCAACAGGGGTGGGGGTGTGCTGTTGGTGCCCATGTGGCTCACCTCCTCTGCACAAGGAGCAGTGGAACGCAGCCTGGAAGCCCCTTCCTCTGCACTGGGAGTGGTGGAATGGCAGCCCAGAAGCCCCTTCCTCTGCACTGGGAGCAGTGGAATGCTTTTTTGTTCTTAATTGATCTAACAGAACTCACTCAAAATAATAATATTTACAACATATTTTATTTATTTATATTTGCTTAAGTAAAAGTGAAATTGATGCCAGCAATGATATGAAGAAAAAGAAATAGGAATTAGAGGTCCAGGGATTAAGCTCAGTGGTGCCATGACTGCTCGCAAGATCAAGGTCCTGAGTTTGATCCTTGTTACCAGAAAAACAGAAACAAAAACAGGAATTAGAATCATTTTTGTTATTGTAAGTTACTTGCACTATCCATGAACTGGTATAATGCTATTTGAAAGTTAACTTAGATCATTTTAAAATGTATATTGCAAGCTCTAGGCAATCAAACAAAAAAGTTTGAAAAATAAAAAAATAATATTTGGTAAGAAAGGAGATGAAATGGAATCACATAAAATGCTCAATTAAAATTACAAAAGGCAGAAAAATAATTGAACATAAATGTAAGCAAATGAATAAGGGCATAAATAGGAAACAGAAACATATGGTAGATATTTATTCTACTTTGTCAATAAGCTTTGAATATCAGTGGTCTAAATACACCAATTAAAAGACAGAGATTGTCAAAATGGATCAAAATCCAAGATTCACATACTCATATGTGTTGTGTTTAAGAAACTCACTTTAAGTATAATGACATAAACAGATCAAAAGTAAATGGATGAAGAAACCTATACCATGCTAACACTAATCCAAAAAAGCAGGAGTACTACATTAATTTCAGATAGCATAGACTTCAGAGCAAGAAAAGTTATCAGAGACAAGTAGGGGAATTACATAATGATAAAAGGGTCAGTTCTCCAAGAAAACATAACAATCCTTAATGTGTGTGCACTTAAGAGGAGAGCATTAAAATATGTTAGGCAAAACCTGATGGAACTGTAAAGAGAAACAGATGAATCCCCTATTATAACTGAAGACCTCATCATCTCTGGCAGAAATGGACAGGTCCAACAAGCTTAAAATTAAGATATTTGAACTTCACAAACACAACAATCAATTGTGCATTGATTATATCCAATCAATCAACTAAATATAATTTATCTAATAACAAAATATTCATTCTTCTCAATTTCACATGGAATATTCACCAAGACAGATTACATTCTAGGCTACAAAACACTTTCACAAACTTTAGTATATGTGCTCCTGAAGCGAGCATACTTTCACAAACTTTAAAGCTAGAAATCAGACATACAATATGTGCATACTTATAATCCCAGTACTTGGGGAAGCTGAGGAAGGAGGATCACAAGTTCAAGCCCAGCCTAGGCAGTTTAGTGACTTAGCAAGACCCTGTCTCAAAAGAAAAAAATACAGAAGAAAGAGAAAGAGGAGGAGGTGAAGGAGGAGGAAGAGGAGAGGGAGAAAGAGACAGATGGAGAAAGAGCATCAGCAGCTCAGTGTGAAGGGACTGGGTTCAATCCCCTACTGCCATTTCAAAAAAGCCAGAAATCTCACAAGGTGTAGTCTCAAACTATACCAAGTTTAAACTAGAAAACAGCAACAGAAAGATAACTATCATGGGAGACTTAAACAACATACTTTCAAATAACACAAGATTCAAAGAAGAAATCTCATGAGAAATTTAAAAATACTTTCAAATAAATGAAAATACACATCCAAATTTGTGAGATGCTATAAAAGCTATGTATAGAAATGAACTTATATAACTAAATGCAGATATCACAACAAAAAAATCTTAAATCAATCACTGAAGCTTTTAATTGGGAAACTAGAAAATGAATGCAAATAAATTCAAAGAAAGCAGAAGAAATTTTAAAATTAGAGCAGAAACCAATGATTTTGAAAATAGGAAAAGAAGAGAAAAAAACAATAATAATTTTTAAAAGATTGGTTTTTTTAAAAGATCAATAAAACCAATAAGTCTATAGCCAATCTAAGAAAAAAAGAGAGAACACACATATTAATAATATAAATGAAAGTAGAAATATCACTACAAATGGCAGGGACAGTAAATGTATAATCAAAGAATATTCTGAACAACTCTATGTTCATAAATTTGATAACCTAGATGAAATAGAACAATTTATTGAAAGACACAATCTGCTAAATGTCACACATGAAAGAGATGTGCTTAATAGGTCTATATCTATTAAAAAAATGGGATCACTTAATAATCCTCCAAAACAGAAAGCACTAAATCCAGATGGGTTTAGCAGAGAATTCTGCCAAATATTTAAGGAAGAAATTATACCAAGTCTCTTTCAAAGATAGATGCAGAGAGAATACAGTACTTCCTAATGCAGTCTATGAGGCTTGTATTGCCCTCTATCAAAACCAAACAACAACAAAAAAGACCCTGGATCCTGGACCATCACCTATGAACACATGTACAAATCACCCCAAAATATGAGAAGAATATAAAAAGTATATTAAAAATTATATACCATGACCAATGGGTTTTTTTCTAGCTATGGAAAGTTTGTTTAGCATTTGAAAATCAATATAGTCTATCACATGAACAGACTAAAGAAAAATCATATAATCGTATTAGTAGATGCAGAAAGAGCACTTGACTTAATCCACACCTTTTCAAGATTTTAAAACTCTCAGTAAACTAGAAATGAAGGAAAACTTTCTCAACTTGATAGAGAATACCTACAAAAGACCTATAGCTAACATAAAACTTAATGCTGAGAAAAGTAAACCTTTCCCACAAGATGAAGAACAATGCAAGGATGTCCCTTCTCACTACTACTTCACAACATTATATGGAAGACCTAGAAAATAATGAGACAAGAAGAGGACCTACAAGGTGTGCAGATTGGGAAGGAACAATTAGAGATGTCTGTTCACAGATGGCATGATTGTCTATGTAGAAAATCCAGAAGAATTTTTTTTTTTAATTCTTGGAACTAACAAGTAATTACAGCAAAGTTCAGGATTCAAGTTTAATATCCAATTTTTAATCACTTTCCTATATCCCAGCAATAAACAAGTGAAATTTGAAATTAAAAAACCCACAATACCATTCATTAACATTCTCTAAAATAAAATACTTAACGGGCTGGGGATTTAGCTCAGTGGTTCTGATGCCTGCCTTGCAAGTGCAAGGACTCTAGTTCAATCCCCAGTACCAAGAAAGAAAGAAAGAAAGAATGAAAATACTTAAGTATATGTCTCAGAAAATATATTCAAAATCTACTTGAGCAACACTCCAAAGCTCTGATTTTTAAAAAATCAAAGACAAATGAAATACAGGTTTCATGTTCATGGATAGGATAATTCAATATTGTAAACATGTGAGTTCTTTCAAATTTGATCTATATTCAACACAATTCCAATCAAAATCAAAGAAAATTGTTTTATGGATAGACAAACTGATTCTAAAGTTTACACGAGGAGACAAAAGCCCCAGAATAACCTACAAAGATTGAAGGAGAAGAACAAAGTTGGAGGACTGAGACTGCCCAGGTAATCGACAGTAATCAAGATAGAAACAGTATGGTGGAAGGATAGATAGATACATGAGAAGAGAGGGCCCAGAAGTAAATCCACATAACTACAGCTCAGTGATCTGTGAAAAAGGAGCAAAGGTAATGCAATGGAGAAAAACAGTCTTTTTGACAAACGGTGATGGAACATCTTGACATCCATGTGAAAAAATAAATACAAACTACCCTTCACAAAAATTAATTTGAAATGGACCACAAACCTAAGTGTAATACACAAAATCATAAAATTCCTAGAAGATACATTAGAAGAAAATCTAGATGACCTTAGGTTTTTCAATGACATTTAGATACAAACTAATGGCATAATCCATGAAAGAAAGAATCAATTAGCTGGGTTTTCTTAAAACTAAAAAGAATTCTGCTTTATTTTTCATTAAGTTTATTGGTACATTTTAGGTATACAATACAATGACATTCATCATTGGGTACTGGTACCTTCACATGATATATCTTGACTCTTACTGGTTCTTATTTTTTCCCCATTCTCCTGCCCTCCCTTCAACCCTTCCACCCCTCCCTATTTACAGAGACTTTGTTTCCATTTTTTCCTTTTCTCATATTTTCTCCTTTCCCTTCTAAGAATTCTGCTTTTTGAAAGACGTATTTCAAAAGAATAAGTAGATAAGCCACAGATTTGGAGAAAATAATTTTTTTAATGTGATGCAGGATTATTTTCCAAAACATACAAAATATTCTCAAAACTAAGATTAAAAAATGCAATAAAAAATAAGCCAAAGACTTTAACAGATATTTCACCAAAGAGACATAGGTGACAAATAGACATGAAAATATACGCCATATGTCAATAATAAATCCAAATTAAAACAATGAGATACACACCTAATGAACAGCCAAAATACAGAATTCCAAATGTTGAAATGTATTAGCATTTTCCAGAGAAACAGAAGTAATACATATAAAAAGGGATTTAGTATAGGGTATTGGCTTACATGATTATCAAGGCTGAGCAGCCTTACAATTGGGGTCTGTAAACTCAAGACCCAGGAAAACTGGCAGCATAAGTGGCTCTAAGCCTGACGGCCTCCGAACAAGAAGAGCCAGTGATGTCAATCCCAGCCCGTGGGCGGGAGAAATGATAAGCCATGTCCTGGCTCCAGCAGTGCAGCAAGAAAAAAAGAGCCAAGGGGCAAAAAACCTCTTACCTCCACTGTTGCTCTATTTATGCCCTTAGCATAGGTATCATTTGAGAGATACCTGGCCACCGTGGAGGAGGGACTCTCTACTGTGTCCACTGGCTCCGATTAATGTAGGCCAGAAACACCCTCACAGAAATACACAGGAACAGTGTTTAATCTGGGGACCTCTTGGCCCATAGACGTTGACACACAAATTCAGCCCCCACAAGTAGACCCCTGCCAATTTGGCATTAATACACCTCTCCTCAATCTATATTTAATATCCAAAAAAAGACAATAGCAAGGTCATGTTTCCACCTAACGTAATACTATCCTGAATACAATAAAAAACAAGCTAACCAGTGCCACCAAAAAACAAAAAACTAACCTCTTCTCCAGAAGATAGTCCTTCGGTGATACTTACTTTCTCCTTGGTACCTCATAACTCAAATGCAGTACTATGATGTAAAGTTTTCAGAATTTAAATACACTGGTACCTTGGTTTACAAACTAAATTTGTTTTATGATTTGGGGGAAGATGGCTGCGTTTGTTTGTGTGGAAAAGATGGCCATGGTCATGTTTGTCGCCTAATGCGGAGTTTGAGAATGGAAGCAAAATTTTGCTGAATGCTTATGTTTATGAATCCAATTATTTGCAAACAGAAGAGTTCATGAACCAAAGTATCACTGTATAGTACTATGGTATAAAAGGAATGTATCTCATGTTACATAATAAGGAAATTGGGGGGGAGCAAAGATTATATATACACATATTCATAGAAACATAGGGAAGAAATAATCATGACAATTCCAGTCCTTGTTTCTATAACTGGTCATATACTCATAATCATAGACAGTATTTATAATTACCTTCTTCTAATACACATTCTGTATTCCATTTGCCTTCAGCAAGCACCTCAGCTAGTCATGGTTCTTTCTTGTTGTGATAACCCAAATCTTTATTCCTGAAGGGGCTACCTCATTAGTAGTTCTGCCTGGATTGGAATGTGTTAGTTTTCCATTAACCTTTATAATAGGGGATCAAAATACTGAGAGAAGTCCTAAGAGATCTCCTCTATCCCAGACATATATTTCTCTTTGGTACTCAGGGGTCAGTCACTTTAGCCACCACCATTACCTGAGGAGACACAAGGATTCCACTGATCTGTTAAAACTGTCACCAGGAACTCTCATTCATTGCTGGTGGGGATTCAAAGTGGTACAGCCACTTTGTGGTTTTTTGGGGGTTTTTTTTAGTTCTTTTATTGGTACATTTTAGGTATACAATTAATTTACATTTATCATTGGGTGTTTGTACCTGTACATGATATATCTTGGTTCTTTTTTTTCCCCCCATTACCTGTGCACCCTTCACCCCCTCTGCCCTTCCCTATTTACATAGATGTCATTTCCATTTTTTTTTTTCTCAAAGTTTTTCCTTTCCCTCTTTTCCTTTCCCCTTCCCCTCCCTTCACTCCTTCATCTTTGGACCTTTTTTCCTATTTCAAATTATCAATTATTCATTTTAACCCTTGTTTACGCTACCAGTTTCTCACACTAGTGAAACTATTCGGTATTTACACATATGTGTCCTATTTATTTCACTTAAGAGTATGAAAACAACACTGAGATTCCACCTCACCCCAGAAAGAATGGCTGCTGTCAAGAAATCAACAAATAACAAATGCTGGTGGGGTTATGGGGAGAAAGGAACCCTTCTCCATTGCTGGTGGGAGTGCAGACAGATGCAACCACTTTGGAAGTCAGTATGGAGATACCTCAAAGAACTAGGACTAGAGGTCCCATTTGACCCAGCTATTCCCCTGGTGGGTATCTTCCCAAAAGAATTAAAAGAATCATACCACAGTGATATATGTGCACCCATGTTTATAGCGGCACAGTTTGTAATAGCTAAAGCTTGGAAACAGCCCAAGTGCCCATCAACTGGAAACTGGATAAAGAAAATATGGTTTTTCTATAAAATGGAGTACTACTCAGCCATAAAGAACGACAAACTGGAGTCATTTATAGCTAAATGGATGCATATCGAGGCCATACTCTTAAGGTACAGCCACTTTGGAAGATGGTTTCTTACAAACTCTTACCATTCAACTAAGCAATGGTGAACCTGGGTTATTTATTCAAAGGAACTGAAATCATTTTCGCAAAAAGCCTGTACAGAGATATTTATGGCAACTTTATCCATAATTGCCAAAACTTGGAAGAAACCAAGACATCCCACAGCAGTTGAATGGACAAATGAACTGTGGTATATCCAGACAATTGAATATTATTCAGCTGTTAAAAAAATGAGCTATCAAACCATGAGAAGATGTAGAGCAGCCTTAAGTGCATATTATTCATGAAAAGAAGCCAGTCTGAAAAGGCTGCCTGCCTACCATATGCTTTGAAGTACATGACATTCTGAAAAAGGAAAAACCATAGAGTTAGTAAAAAAAGATCAGTGGTTACCAAGGGCTGAGGAAAGGAAAAGATGAACAGGTGGAGCGCAAAGGGTTATTAAGGCAATGAACCTACTCAGCATGATATTATAATCATGGACATGGGTTATTAAAGATTTTCCCTAATTCTTACAACACCAAAAGTGAACCCTAATGTAAACTGTGGACATAGAAGGATAACAGTGTGTCAGTGCAGGTTCATTTGTAGCAAACATAACTTTCTGATGGGGGAATGTTGAAAATGGGGAGGCAAATGAATGGGGAGCATATGGGAAATTTCTATGCTTTTCACTCAATTTTGGTGTGAAGCTAAAATTGTTTTAAAAATAAAGTCTACTAAAAGCTACTTTTGGCTAGTGAGAAAAAACTGTATGTGTGTGTTGTGGGATATATAGCCATTTCTTGGTATAAAAGCAAAATAGCTTTCAAAATTTTCACTAGCTTCCCTTTCTTCATCTGTTAAGTGAAGTTAATAATGGTAACTTCATTAAAGGATTCTGGGGAGGATTAAAGCAGTACAGAAAATAGTGCCTAGTATATGGTAAGTATCATTTCAACCTTACCAAGTGTAATTAATGAAGGTCAGCAACACTCACCTTGTGTATTGGAAAAATAAACTCAACTATCAAACTGGTCATAGGAACAGTGTAAGTTTGTACTTACCATGGAATATTATACTACTACACAGATAAAATTCAAAAAGTAGAAAATCCCCTTAGCTACTATAATTTGATAGTGACCACAACACCAGTGCTTCCTATGTTCACATTCACTTGAAGATTGTGCAAAATTAGTGCAAACTAAAGAATAAAATAATTGATTTGGGACCTTTTGTTTGAAATAGGGCAATACTTTACTGTGCTATGTTTCCCTGAAGAAAATAAGAGCCTGTAATTGCAGCTACTTGGGAGGCTGAGGCACAAGGATCACAAGTTTGAGGCTATTCTGAGCATTCCGGTAAGATCCTGTCTCACAATATAAAGGACTAAGAATGTAGTGAACTGGTAAAGCACTTGCCTAGTATGCACGAGCCCTGTGGTTTCAATACCGACCACCAGCACCACCAAAAAAAAAGTTAATAACAAGCCAGAGATAGACTTCTACAAAGCACAAACTAATAGAAATTCAGTGCTATAGAACAGGATGCCACCTGTTTCTGGGTAGACACTCTCAAGGTCCTGGAATTCTGTGAGCATGATGTTTGTGTGGATATTGAGATTGTCCTTGTGCCCTTGTCTTGGCTCAAAGCCTCTTGTTTATTTCTGGTTTTTAGTCATGCCCTTGGCATAACTCACATGCTTAAGAATATTTATCCTCCTTGGTCATGTTTCCAGAGATGACAAGATTTGCTGTTCCTTGTCACAAGAGGGGAACATGGAATGAGGACACCTGCTGTCTTTCTTGTGCCAGGGACAGGGCACCTGGCATGCCCTGGACCATGCCTTACTGCACAGCGTGTCTTGGCCACAGGTGGCCAGCCTGTGGCTCCATTGAGCCTGCTGGCTGTCAGCCAGGGAGCTCTCTTTTATGTTGCATGTCCTCTAGGTGGAGTACTAAGTGGTCTTCCTGTCCTTCTTCTCCCCTGGCAACTGGGAGGAGAGGCAAGCATGCAGTTCTATGTGGCTGCTGTGTAAGTAGACAAGTGGGACCCAGAGTCTGGATGCCATGAGGGAGCAGAACACTCCAATAGGCTTCAGTTCTAGGACTCATCCTCCAACACAATTTCCTAGAAACCCTGCTCATTCATTAAGAACGTATATAATTTGCTCCACAGTTGGCCAGTGAGTCTTAGATCCAGCCTTTCTATCTATGAAAGCTCTGTAAAGAAAGAATAACTAGTACAAGTGAGAGCCTAAACTCCTTCACATATCTAACACTTCATGTGCATCAAACTTTACAAAAAATATTTGGAAGGGGTAAGGAGGGATGAGGAGTTAATGTTATATTGGGATAGATATTTAGTTGGGGAAGATGAAAGGAGTTCTGGAGAATGCATGGTGGTAATGGTTGCCAACAATGTGAATGTACTCAATGCTACCAAATGGCATATTTTAAAATGGCCATAATGGCAACTTTTACGTTGTGCATACTTTACCATAACAATAAGAACTTCGACTCAAAGCAACAGCATTGTACAGTGATTAATAAACACGCATGTAGCTACATATACAGATAAAGGAATGTATTTTTATCTGTTAGTTTCTTATTAGAACCATCAAAATGATTATAAATTTTCTCATAATATTCCCAGTATGACAGGCTGGTGTGATACTATGGAATCAGACTGCCCTAGATTTGACTACTAGGACACCTAGTAGGTATATGACCTCAGCCAAGTTACAAATCTTGTTTAACTTTTTTTTTTTAATCTTTTAAAGGTACAGAATCTTCCATATGTCACCAGTTTCAAAGAACTACCACATAAAAAAACCTCAGGTAGATATGGCAGAGAAAACAGCACCCAGCACCCAAGTGTTTCATCTGTCTCCATGTTTCCCCTTCAGGTGCAGTGCAGGTGGGTGATAGGCACCCCCACCTTGGAGGTTCCTGTACCATATCCAGGGAGCTCAGGAGCTCTGGCTACTCTGTAGTGAACCCAACCAAGTTTGGTGCCTCTAGACTTATCAAAGATCATTCCAAGACATTTGTGAACTCACTATTTTGTAAGAAGCGTGGAGCCACACCCTATTTACAACATCTTTGAAATGAATGATAACTTGTTAGAAAAATCTTTATAGCTTTACGACTACTGCACATTGTCCCTAATGGGACCTACTTCTGTTAGAATGGACTGACCTCATATCAAGACAGACTCCACCTTAAAACTGGTCAGGAGTCTTGTCAGTCAAGACCCAAGGACAAATTCAAAGCAGGTACCCTAGAAATCTAAACCCTTAGGTGGGCCCACCAGGTTAACTTTGAAAGGAGTATTCTCTGCATGTCTCAAGCAGAGTAAAAACATGCAAGCCTGAAAGCAAATGGAGCCAATTTCCTCAAATTAAATAATAATACAAACTTCTTATATGAGCTAAATTATGATTAACAGCTAGTTGTTATTGTCAGGGTAAGATAATGTTGCATGTCAAAATGTAACAAAATGTTACGAAAGTAACAAAATTGTTCTGTGATGGTTTAAAGTATGTGGAGGCCTTACAGACTATAATTCTAGGCTGTCTGTGACAACGCCATCTTCGAATTCCATTCATATATGATTAGGTTTAAAGGACCCAGCCTGTCTTCACTGTTGAGCAAAGTGAGGTCACTAGGAGCTGTCAACCCTGAAGAGGAAGGACCTCTTCAACAGAAGGGTTGCTGAGATTCAGGTGTCAGGGAGGGTGTGGGCAAGAGGCCAGAACCTACCCATACAATGAAAGCCAGCTGAATCAGATGCCTGATACATTTTATAACTACCTTATTCCATGGGCCATATCAGATATGCCATGCTGCTCACCACCAGACAAGTTACTTGGAAGGGTTTTAATGTCTATGGTGGCATCTGTTTTGACTTTGAAAGGAAAAATCTGGGAGCACATCTTCCCGTGAATTCTGACCCTTCCCCACATTTTCTCAGCCTTGTAATAGCACTAATATCCCTAATTAAGTGTCCTGGCCTAAGTCCTATTTATAGAACAGGCCATTCCAGATCAAGAGGCCCTCAGCTCCAGAAAAATAATGAATCTTATGCGAACACAAAATGGACCAATGACCATGGAGTAAGATAGATGACCTGGCCCCAGAATAGTTAGTTTCCAGCTTCCTCATTCCCTGCTCCCCTGGCTACCTTGTACAAACCCCTTCCCCTGTAAGAGAGCTGCTGTTCTGGCACTTGGGAGTCAGCAGCCCCTCTCAGGTCTTATCATAAATAAAGTCTGTCCTTGCTGCAAGTTTCTCTCTCTCTCCTATTTCTCAGAGAATTTTTTTTCCAAGTCAAAACTGTTTCTGCCTTTGCTTTTTGGTGAGGAATTCAGGGTCTCAGAATGACATTTATTTAAACACTAATGTGAGTCCGAAGCTCTTCCTAAAGTAAATTGATTTTTGTGTGGTCACTCTTTGTAAATGTAGGATATCCTCCTACTCTGTGAGAAACACAGACAAGGGTCCAGAACTTTCCTATTTGCACATCATCTGTGTACACATCCCTCCTTTGCTTTCCTTAAGAAACTGACCTGAACTAGAAATGCAGAAGACGAACACCACAGTCCTTACCAGAGAACAAATGGTTAATCCCTTCACCAGCAGCTCTCAGAGTCCCACAGAGAGACAACATTTTGGGAATGTCATGGTGTGAAGTATGTAGAATTCAGCAATCCGGGCTTTCTAAATTCTACCTTAATTCACGTTAGTCCACTGAACACTACATTGTAGAGCCCATTAACTCGGTGCTTAGCACTAGAATCATCTTGACTGGTTTGTACTTCAAAGGGTAGAGATTTGATTTTATTGAAGAGGGATAGAAGTACCATCCCTGTGAAATCTGTTTTTAAAAAGCAAAAAAGAAAAATCCCACAGAGTACACCATCTATTTCAGTGGCATCTCATCCTATATGCATTTCACTTTTATGAAGCAACCATTTATATTTGGATGATGGGTAAGGAGAAGGAAATAATTTCAGTGCCATAACTTAAACTAATATAAAAGTATATGTTATATATGTTCTATGTACTACATACTACCCTGTTCTACATGTGCTATACTTATGTATGTATACATAATTATGTATGCATACATAATTTTATGGGCAATATAAGGAAATTTGCAATTTTGATTAAATACAATTTTCTCTCATACCTTAATCTGGAACCGAAATCATGAGGAAAACCAGTCAACATCATTGGGGCCTGATGGTCAACACTGTCACTTAAGAAGTCCTCTCTGGCCTGAAGTATCCCCTGTCAGGCAAGGCCCCTGATTCTGTGAGAATCTCACCCTCCTGACAGGTGTGGTTTCCTACCTCAGCCCAAATGCCTCAGCTTTTCCCACTCACATGTCAGGCCCCCCTCCTACACTGAACTCTGCCCACTTGTTAACACAGCTGCCTGCTCAGCTCTTCACCTCTGGCTTTTCCTGTCAACTCCTGTTGTCACCCAACTGTCAGCTTCTCAGGGGCAGGAGCTGTCTCAAACTCTGTTTCATCCACGTTTAGTAGAGTATCAGGCACATCATAAGTGACAAACAAATGCTGAACAGAACTTCAGTTGTGTGTGGCTTTATCATTGCTCCTGCTGCCACCTCCTCCTTGAGAACAGAGCCACTGGTAACAACCTGCCATTCAGCCAACACCCCTTTCTCTGCCAGCCTTGAAAGCAGCCCTAAGACTAACCGAGGCTTCTCATCTGTAAAATCCCTGTAGAGGAAATCTGTTTTAGTACCTATTGAAATGTTATAAAACACCGCCCCCCCCAGAGTATATGTATCCATTTTCCAATGACAGTCATGGAAATTATTATCTCCCTCCCTCTCTCTCTCTCTCTCTCTCTCTCTCTCTGGGTTGCCACAACTCTCAAAATGAATAATTCTAAATTGAATTAGAACCACTACATTGACCCTTTCAATTCCCATTTTTGGAGGCTTACTTCTCTTTGATCATTATTTTCAGTTCAAGTACTCTTACACTTTTTCTCTAAGTGCGACCTGGGAGCCACCTGGCACAGAAAAACAGCAGGTGTTTATTTACAATGCTTATGCTTAGACCTTCAACGAACCTGTTCATCAGAATCTCTAAAGGTGAGACTCATGAATTTGCATATTACACAAACATCCCAGGTATTTTCATGCTCACTTAAGTTTGTGAATCTCTGCCTCCTTTCTCTATGTTATTTGTCGTAAAATACCCATATGCTTCCTAGAAGAAAGGCAATTTAGATGAGTGGTATAACATAAGAAAATAGCCCATGAAATATAATGATGATGGCCTTCAGGTGTTAAGAGCATTAGTTAAAATAATTATTAATGTATTGTCTTCATTTTTACTTGACCTTTGTACACTTATGTTTTATTTTCACAATGTTTGAAAAATGCCCATTACTTTTTCTTCAGAAATTATGACAGATTAAGTGGGTATATGAAATAAAACAAGGAATCAGTACCTAGATGTAAACTAGTGCTAGACGTAAACTGTAATATATGCAATCAATAAAAGATTTACTGAGGGCTGCTATGTCCTGGGAACTGTGCCCTGTCAGGGAGACATTGTAATAAGGAACACTCAGTACCATTCTTAGGTTGCTGATGGTCTAGTGGAAAATGTAGATAGGTACACAGGTAACCCACCCCCAAGTGGTGAGAGCAACAAGCAGGTCTGCAGAAGCAGCCCACTGCCAGGAAGAAAATCATCTTACTATTAGCCACACTGCATCCAGAAAATGATACAAAACCAATCCATTACTCTCCTGGAATACCTTTTGGTCCACAGATCAGCAACCAAAGAGCCCTCCAGAAATCACCATGGCATTGGGCTTCCTCGGGTCCTTTCCTCTCCCTACTGCACACTTAGTCCTGGCTATTTGCAAGAAATGGGTCCCGACTCTCCCTAAAGATGATCATAGAAAGGATCCCCGTCTCTCCGATTCTTCCCACAGGAGTGCCTAAAAGAGCATTCCCGTTCCCTCCCTTCTCTCCCACCTCCTCCCATGTCGGTCCCCTTCCCTTCTGCAAAAGATCTACCTCCCTGTTTCCTACTATCTAGCTTTCATTTTGCTATTTATTTCTATTTTGGGCTTCTCATATAAGAGAAACCATGTGATATTCAAGCTTGTGTGTCTGATTTATTTCACTTGTTATGGATAAGGTGTATCTGTTTTCCTACAAACCACTCAAGTTTATTATTCTCTATGGCAGAGTAGTACTTCATTGTGTATACATACCACATTTCCCAGAAAAGTAATTTAAAATCATACTTATATTTCAAGGTTCCATTTAAATCCCACTTAATCTGTAAAGGTTTCTTTTGGAAGCATGCTGCTCTCATTCATTTCCTTCCTTTCTAAGCATCTACAATATCTATCACCATTTTGCTCAACTTGACATTTCATTTCATAGTCACTCATTGTTGAATTTATTGACAGGAGCACTTTCCACTGATATAATATGAGCACGTATTTCCCTTAACTTGACTATAAACCACAGAAGAACAGGGATCACACTTTGTAGTTTCATTTTTTAGTAACAGTATTATTGAGAAATAATTCATATGTCATACATATCACCCATTTGAAGTGGATAATGCAATGGTTTTTAGAGAATTGGAAAACCATTCTTACAATTTTAGAACATTTTTCTCATCCCACAAGGAAACTTGTAACCAATGGCAACCACTCCCCCTTTATTTATATCAGGGATTAAATAGTGCTCCCTAGAAAGATGTTCAAATTCTAATCCTCAGAACCTATGAATGTGACTCAATTGTGAAATAGGGTCTCTGCAGATGTAGTCATTAGGCAGCAATCACACTGGATTAGGATGAGCCCTAAATCCACTATGACCCATGTCTCGATCAGAAGAGGGAAATTTGAATGAAGGGACACAGCCCTAGACGGGAGATGGCTGTGTGCAAATGGAGACAGAGACCAGAGCGATGTATCTGAAAGCCAAGGGACGCTGGAATTGTGGGCCGTTACCTGAAGCAGGACAAGCCAAGAAAGAAATCCTCCCTCGGTCTTTCAGAGGGAGCATGGTCTTGGCAACACTTTGATTTCAAATTTCTAGCATTCAGATCTGAGAATAAATTTCTGTAGTTCTGGACCACCCAGTTTGTGATTTCTTGTTCAGGCAGCCTAGGAATCTAAGATACATACCAGGAACCCCACTTATTCCTGCCCCTAGTAAACCATTAAGTTACTCTCTCCCTCAGCACATCAATCTCTTCTGGACATTTTCTATACATAGAATTATACAGTATTCAATCTTTTGTTACTTTTTCACCTACTATAATTTTTTTTTTTTTTGGTACCGGGGATTGAACTCAGGTCCTTGAGCTTGCTCAGTAGGCAGCGAAACCACTGAGCCAAATCCCCGGCCCTTGCTATAACATTTTTAAGTCTCATCTGTGTTGTTTATGTCAGTACTTACTGCTGAATAATATCCCATTTTATGGGCATACCACATTTTATTCATCCACTCATCAACTGATGGACATCTGGATTATTTCCACTTTTGGATAGTGTGACTAACGCTACTATGAAGGTTCATGTACAAGTTTTTGTGCAAATATTTTTTCATTTCTTTTAAGTGCATATCTAAGAGTGCAATTGCTAGGTCATATGGTAAACCTACTTTTAACCTTTTGAGAAATATTACACTGTTTTTCAAAGTGGCTACACCATTTTACATTTTCATTATCACTGTTTGAGGGTATATTCTTCTTACCAACACTTATTATTATCTGGTTTTAAAATTACAGCCATTTTGTAGATATGTAGTGGTATCTTACTGTGATTTTGTTTTGCATTTCTTTGATGGTGCTGAGCATATTTTCAGTGTGCTTCTGGCCCATCCTCTTGGGAGTGTTTATTCAGATCCTTTATTCATCTTTTCATTGGGTTGTTGATCTTTTTGTTGTTGAGCTGTAGTTCTTTATGTAGTCTGTATAGTTAGATTGTGTTTATTATTGTGTTGTTTTTATATTTCATAGTTTTAAACTATTCCTCGGTGTACCTAACAATATTGACTACATGAGCATGCATCAAAATCTATCAGCACTTTTCAGGCAGTCCAAAGTGCAAATGGTTCATGCACCTCACGATTCTGGCTCCAGGCCATGCTCTCTTGAACTGCAGCCAAGTGCCCTGGCCTCAGTGCCTGAACATGTGACTGGCATGCACATGTTCCTGCTGTGTCCTATACTCTCCTGAACCCACTGACATTTAATTCTCAAGAATCTCATTTCATTTTTTTTATAGACAAGTGTCTTTACCCTTCTTACTCTAAAAATAGAGGTAAATGGAATAAATAGTTTGGAGGGTTTTGAAAGTTCTCTATAAAGTCTTCCAAACATTAAAAATCCTCAGATTTATCTCTGAGAAACAGCACATTTGATTATCTTAATTTACAGCCTATGGAATATTTTTCCTCTAGCATAGGAGCTACTCGCAAACCAATCTTGTTTGTAAATAAATTACTTTCTTAAATGTCAAAGGAGGACATTAGAAAGTATAAAAATAAACAGAAAGTGGAGTAATTTCTTAAAATCACTCAAGTGGATTATAAACAAAAAACTCTTAGCCTTCAGGGAAAAAAATATGAGAATAAGATTAATATGGCCATGTCAATAGTTTGACTTATTTTCACAGGGCTGTCCAAACAGCAATAAAGAAAAGAATTACTTTGCCACAAGATAAATTAAATCACCCCTGGGAAAGGGGGTTCACAGGAACGTGAACAAGGATCATGACTACATTGGATGCTTCTTTGGCACTTTCCTCATACCACATGTGCTCATGCAGCTCTATTCTATTTGTGTGTCTGCTTTTGGGTGGGTGCCCCAATAAACCAGAGTACACAAAACTCTGCAGCAAATTGTTTCAAGAAGCTCTAATGAAACTGGACAATGGAATTTAGTTTTCTTGTTCTTGGAAAAGAGCAAAGGGACTTCTGCTTCCCCCAAGGAAAAAAATGTCATGTTATCCCAGAAGCCCAGTCTTCCACCTTCCTCACTGCTGAGAATCAGTCAGCACCTGCAGGTCCTTGGCCGTCCCTGAGGACAGACTGGTGCCCTTTGAGACATCTCTGAGCCTTGACTCCACCCTGCCCTTTGAAGCACTTGACAGCTGCTGTTACTGTCACTTTCTTATCCCAGATGAGGAAGTAGCTTCCTAAGGCTGTGAGCCTCACTTAGTTCACAGTCGATGCTGGAAAGGGTGAAAGGTAATTTTGATATGACTTTTTAAGGTATAAGATGATTAGCTCTTTTTATTCTACAAGGTGTGATAAAAAAATACAGTGAATGTTAAATTTTTTTTAATTTATTAGAGTAAAAAATATATTGTCATTAATCCCCCTCAAAATACTCTTCCTCATTTCAAATACACTTATCTATCATTCTTACTACTTTCTGAAGCTGTTTTGGAAGTCGTCTTTCATGAGTATCTTTGATTGAGCTGTCATGGCTGCCTTGATGTCCTGAATTGATTCAAAATGTTTGACTTCATGGGCCAGGGATTTAGTTTAGAGGTTCTGCTGCCTGCCTCAAAAGCACAAGGACCTCAGTTCGATCCCCAGTACCAAACCAAAACAAAAGTTTGACTTTGGGGAAGAGCAAGAAGTTGCAAAATGCCAGATCTGATCGATAAGGTAGATTAGGACACACGGCAATGTTTTTATGAGGCCACCTTTTCATTGGGTGGCACTTGGCAGCAGCATTCACCAAATTTTTTACTATACCTCATGAAAGACAGCTTCAGAAAGTGGCAAGAATGATGGGATAAATGTGTTCAAAGTGAAGGAGAGTATTTTGAGGGGGATTAATGACAATGTGTCTTTTACTGTAATAATTTTTTAAATTTGAGCATTCATTGTTAATTTTGATCACCCTTCATATAATTCCCAGGGGACATATTAATTGAAATTTTTTGCTAACTTATGACAGGAATAGCTAAGTAAATTATCCTCTAATTGTTAACATTCTACTTGTTATGATTTAGATCTAAATGTCTCCTAAAAGTCTTATGTATTTAGAGGTGGCACCTGATCAGAAGAAACGGATCTCTGGGAATGTGATCTGGAAGGCCACACTTGTCCCCAGTTCCGCCCTCATTTGCTCCTTCTTGGTTTCCAGTGGGCGAGCAGCTTTTCTACACCATGCTCTTCTACTATGCTATTTTTGCTTTGGAGCCAGACAACCATAAATGAACCCTCAAAACCATGAGCCAAAATGAACCTCTCCATCTTTAAGTTTTGGGCATTGGGTATTTTGTCGGAGATCAGAAAATGATCGCTAGACCACCTTTCCTTTCGCCCCCAAAGCTTCGTCGAGTTTTGACTATCACCGCTTTATACCTAGTTTGAAATTCAAAATGGGTTACGAGGAGCAACAGATGGAAGAATGTGCATAGTTTTCTCTTAATTTATTCAGTGAATGATAAAGAGTTGAAGGATTTATTTTGATTGACTGATTAACATTTATTTTATCTATATGAATTCTTGTAAAAATTATATAGCTGAACACAGAAAAGTATGTATAACAAAAAATACAAAAACATTATTTTAAAAATAAATCTTCATTCCAGTCATCAAAAATTTGATTATATTGACAAGAATAAATATTTTTTTCAGAAAACAGAAACTAACTAGATTAATCACAACAGCTGTAGGATAATGATACTGATATATTGAGTATCCATTATGCACCAGCCATTCTTTGAATATTATTTCTAAGAACTACATAGCAGATATTATTGCCTTGAGTTTACAGATGAGTAAACTGAAGTTCAGAGAGAGAGAGAGAGAGAGAGATAATTTGCCAAATATCTAAGTCCTTTGGGATTGAAACCAAAGTCTGTTGGACTTTATTGAATCAAGAAGGTCTGAAGTTCCTAAGGCAGAATACAACAAATGACATAGTTATTAAGGATGAATGTGAAATGCATGAGATGCCAGGGTTTCAGGCAGACCGGCCATATGATCACATACAGCAGAAGGTATCACTGTGAAAATAGGGCTACTGCCTCTACCTTACCCTAGTCTTTGCAAATAATGACAGATATGAGGGGCTGGGAAAGTAAAAGAGATCTAAAGAGTATTTAATGAACAATTAAGTGTGAGAAGTTGGATTTAGAGGCACTGAAGGATCTAAATCTCAGGAAAGTAATTCAAGCTTTACCTATTGGTAACACTATATAACTACTAACATCTGAATGGTGCCTGGCAACTGCCTTCATACACATTATTACACCTGACGCTGATGGTGTGATAGTTGGTATTCCCAGAGAGATTAGGTGACTTTCCCAAGACTGCTAAAATGACAAGCAGTAGATAGAGATCCCTGTTTCTACAAAATCCAAGATTTTCCTACTTTTTCATATTAATTGTAAGCATCTAAAGCATGCCGTCCTTTGGGATTACAAATTGCCTCCAGAAACCATTTAAAAACAAAGTATTTTACAGGAAAGATTAACACATGGCCAACCCATTATTTTGTTAGCATGGGTTATAATAATTTTCCTAGATGAGAACTATACTACAAGGAATAGGTGTAGGAACAAGAAAATATTTATATTCTTATCTTGATAATGAAGGTACTAAATAACTTATAGAAAACTATAAGAATAAAAAAAGAAGAAAACAAAATTCATTTGCAATTTTACAACTAAGGGTAATTTAACATTTTGTGCATTTCCTGCCAATCTTCGATATAGTCTCAACTTGAAAGTCCCTGCTCTTTCATGCATTGCATCCAGCCAGTCCTAGCCCTATGACCCTATCTTCTGACTCTATCCCAGACCTGCCTGATTGCTCCCAGCCTCCACCCTTAGGTAAACCACCACAAGCTCTCATTGGACAACATCACTTTCCCCCTAAACAGTAACTTACCTATGGTCTCCCTCACCTCTCCACATTCACTCTATGATGCAGCCAGAGCTGTTTTTCTAAAATGCAAACTCCTGGACTGCCTTGGATGGCTTCCCAAAGCCCAGGGATGATGCTCAAACTACTTAGCACGGCTTTCAGGTCCCCTCATCTATGGGTCCCACCTCATCTCTCTCCACTCGAGCCTTCTGCCCTTCTGACCTCTGCCTCTGACACCTCTGCATGGCACTCACTCTGCCCTAGGCTCTTTGCCTAACTGCTTTCAGGTCATATTTAGTTCCCTTAAGGGAGATTTATTTGACATCCTGCCTCTCTCTGCACAGGATTAGAGATGCCTGGTATCATCTCAAGTCCCCCACTCCCTTATAACACTTACCTCAGAATTACTATTTTTTGTTTAGCTACCTATCTCTTCCACTACATTGTGAACTGTGAAGGAAGGGTCTTTATCTCTTAATTCATCATCCTATACCCTATGTGTAGCCCAGTGCCTGGCCTGGGGTAGACATTTAGTACTATTCCTGAAACATCTGTGTATGCCCCCACGCCACCATATGAAATATTTGACAAATTATAATTTCCTTACAGTCTCTTGCATTTTCTGTGTGGAAATCAACATTATCTGTAATGACAGTGTAGCTTCTTTTTATTTATTTATTTTTGGTACCTGGGATCGAACTCGGTTCCTTGCACTTGCGAGGCAGGCTGCAGAACCACTGAGCTAAATCCCCGGCCCTAGCTTCTTTCTTTTTAATCCCTATGCTTTTTTTTTTTTTTTAGTTTTAATTTTTGGAGCTGGGGATTGAACCTGGAGCCTTGCACATGCTGGGCAAGTGCTCTGCTGGTGAACTGCATTCCCAGCCCTTCCCTTCAATTTGTTTGTTTCATTATATAATTGAGGTAGCCAATACAAAGTTGAATACAAAGTATGTGTTAAAAATGTATTGTGCCTGATTTTTAAAGGGAAGATTTACCATTTCAACATTAAGTATCATGTATGATATAAACATTTTACTGTTATTCTTCACCATTTTAAGAAAATTACCTTCTCATCTTAGTTTACTAAGGTTTCTTTTTATAAGTTTTCTTTTTATAAATTACGAATGATGTATTTCATCCAGTGCTTTTGCTCTACTGAGATGGTTTATCTTCTTTAATATGCAATGTGTTGAGTTACATTATGTTGTTTAATGTTGAAACACCCTTATATCCTTAAAACTGGTCATATTATTGTTATACACATTGCAGGTTGTGATGTACTAACATTTTATTTAGTATTATAAAGTCTACATTTATTAGTAAAATTGGTCTATATTTTCTTTTCTCTTGCTGTTCCTATCTTGTTTTGATACTGAGAAGACAGAGTTTCATAAAATGAGTTGGGGAACTTTCTATTCTCTAAAACAATCTGTTCCCTAAATGTTTGGTAGATCTCATTTATAAAAGTATCTATCTGAACTACTGCATCTACATCTATATCATCATCTATATCTATCTTTTAATCCAAGCTTGTTACTTACTTTGTTCAAATGATCTTTGTCCTTCTGCCTTTGTGCTCTTATGGCTTTTCAATTTGTCTTTTATATTTGAAATGCAGTTTTCTACACTGTCATTTCTCCTCTGCAGTGCCTTTAAAAATATTTCGATTGTTTTATCCTTTTCATTCAATTTTTTTATCTCAACCTGCATCCTTATCTGTTGATTTTTTGTACCTTGCATTTCATTTTAGACTTAATATTTTCTTATATTTGATATCACAATGAAATTGCTTTCCAAGGTCAACTTCCCTCTTTCACATTGTAAATCTTTCAAAGTATTCACTTGTTCTGCATCTTCAGAGCTATGCTTTTTTACTCTCTTGAACTTTTGTGGTTCTATATTATTGTTCAGTTTATTCATTCTTTTTTTTTTTTGTACGAGGAATCAAACTCAGGACCCTGCACTTGTCAGGCAGGTGCCAGAACCACTGAGCTAAATCCCCAGCCCAGTTTATTCATTCTTAAGGAAACCTGGATGGATCATATGTATGCTATCTGTTGGCAAACATTCGGATATGTACCAAATACCTACTACTTTCAAGTAATACCTGAAAGATTACTTATCTGTGTTAGTCAGCCTTCCATTATTGTAACAAAACACCTGAGATAATAGTGACTTAGAAAGACCCTATCTCAAAGAAAAAAATTTAAAAAGGGCTGGGCACGTAGCCTTGGGTTCAATTCCCAGTACCATTACCAAAAAAAAAAAGAGCTAAGGTTTATTTTAGCTCATAGTTGGCTCATGATTTCAGTCTGTGGTTTGTATGTCTCTTTGCTTTTCAGGCCTGTGGTGAGGTAGAATATCATGATGAGGATTGTATGGTAGAGCAAGCTGCTCACCTGACAGCCAGAGAGAGATGGTGAGGGAGGGAGAGAGTCAGGGAGAGAGACGGAGACTCAATTGTCTTGTGACACCACAAAACATGCTGAGATAAATAGATCTCATCTCACATAACCAACTTCTGTTGGTTTGGAGTGGCTGCTTGGAAAAGATTGTTGAGAATCACCCTAATGTCCTTTCTGGCTCATGGGGAATAGTATTTTGGTTAATTAGTTATACCTGCTTAGGCACATGGGAGAGCAGAATGTCAGAATGAATACCACATATTTACTCTCCTGACTGTCAACTGTTGTAATGTAAAACATAAAAATCAATGGTAACCAATGTTTAAAGGGCCCTGGACTCCATGAAGCACATAAGGGACAAGATTCCCCTGACCCAGTGCTAGATGAGAGTGGACCTGGCTTTTGAAGTGCTTCCCCAAAACACTAGTGATGTGAAATTGACCGCAAATCCAGAGATTGCTTGTGTGGTTAGGTGGGGAGCTGCCTGCTGAAACACTGATCTGTCTAGATGTGAGCACAACTCAGTTCACTGCCATAACAGAACTTTGTCTAGAAAAGCCTTGGACACAGCACATACTGTCCAACTGGCTTGGATCTGCATCGCCCAGGCCCCCATCTTATCCCTGCCTGTCATGGGGAGCTGAGCTTTTTGGGGGAGCAGAGCCTTTCTCATTCCCCATGCAAGTGGTGAGGCTGTTGCCGCACAGCGTTGGGCACGTGACACAGGCCTGCCCTTTGTTAGTTTAGGTGTCCCTCAGGTGCTGGGTGACTTTAGCTGGAACTGAGAGTCCTTCTCCTGGATTTTCTTTCTGAGCACTTTGTCTCATCTAGAGTTGCAGGCTGGGATGACAGATGCCTGGAGCTCTCTGATGCCACCATCAAAAAGACACCCTCATGCAGTGAGAAGGAAGGAAGCTGACAGAGACAAGCAGAGGCGAGAGGTGGGCAGAGGTGCAGAAAGGGAAAGGGGACACTTCTGACCTCATCTGAGTTTCTCGAGCTTTTGATATGTATTCTGACCCTGGGTTTTGATTGAGCCATGTTGATTTCAGTTTGAGTCCCGTGTCATTGAAATGGTCGGTCTTGATAAGTGCAATCCTTAGTCTTTTCATTAACTGTCCATGTTGGGTGGGACCACTTAGTTTGTCTCTTTATTTTAGAAGGAAATAACGAACAAAGGCTCCACTAGTTACACTGTCACTACTGTGTTTAAGGCTTTCCAGTGCCTGGCACATCCACCCTCTGCACCCTCAAGCTTGTAGCCTACAGGGAATAGATGGCACAGAACAAACACATCGAGAAGGGTCCTGCAGGCAGGTGGTACAGTTTATGGCTAAGAAGAAAGTTCTATAGTACAGAGTGGGCAGTTGGCCCTCTGGTTATTATTTCCTCTTTACCCCAAAGCTAAGGGAATATATTTTTTAGGGGATCTTCACCTTTTCTTGCTCCTTTATTGGCCTCCCTCTTTCTTCAAGTGCAAAAGCCAAAGTGTACATAACACAGACATTTATTTCTCAATTCAAACCATCAAAGATGTAGTTCCCTAGGATTTAGCATATGGCTTTCAGTCTATAATGTTGCCAGTTGGCTTCTGGGACTCTGTGTAAGTGACTTAACTGAAAAGCAAGAAAGGATGAATTTCACCAAACTGTCGGTTTGCAAGTGACAATCAGGACATTCTGAGCCAGCTATGTTTTCATGGTGTTGTGGGGACTTGCAGAGGACCTGAGCAGAGCCTTGGCACTGCAGATAACTGCTAGAGGCAGCTGGGAGGTAGCTTGATGATCCTGGTGAAAGGTGCTGAAATCAGAAAAGGAGTGGGTGGTGCTGGAGAGAAACTTCAACAGCTTCACAACTTTGCCTATGGCCTGCCCTGGCTGGCTTAGGCTTGTTAGCTAAAACATTCCTCCTATCCGTTTCTCCTGCCTAGTTTTGAATGATGACAGCATTGCTGATATGATGCATTTACAACATTTAACCACAAATGGCACCAATTAGTTATTTCAGGACGCACCAGTACAACCTCTTATCTCAGCTATCTGGGCCTGGTAGGGGGGAGATCGGAGTGGAATATGTCTCTAGCCTGAAGAAACGTTGTCAACAAGTCAGTTTTTCATCTAATTTGAGGTGACAAGCAGGGATGATATATTCTAACTAAAGCATTCTTGGCTCCACATAACTTTGTCAAGGTAATAAAATTTGTTCATATTCATGGGTTCATCAGTGTCTGTGCTCCTGGACTTGGCTGCTTTTCAGATGCAAAAGTTTTTCTCTTCTTTACCCCCTTGCCTAACTGGTGGAAATACAAAATGTTATAAGAGATCACTCTCTTTATAATTCATTGGCTTTGGGGGCCAGTACTGTTGATGGAATTTTAGAGCATTATAAGACATAGAATTAAATTAGCCCTTTATAAAATACAAGGAGGGAGCTAAGAAGAGCTTGCCGCCAAATTACATAAGAATAATTATCTGCTGATAACCTAAGAGTCTGAGATTTAATACACATTCGATCTAACCAATTCACTTGCCACAGTTTCCCAGATGGTGGTAGAAGATGTGAGACTCCTCAGTTTGGAGAGCGAGGATTCTTCATTACTCACGGCGATAGCAGTAGTCGAAGTACCAGCATGTTTTATACCAGTTCCCACAGGGCGGTGTGATGAAGCCAAACGACACTTAAATACGTGGTGGATGTTTTACAGGAGAAAAACTCAGCCTAGGAAACCGCATCTTCTTAAAGGGACAATAAACTTACCTGCCCTTTACTCTGGAACACTGAGTTTCTTAAGGCCATTCACTAAACACACATCCTTGAAAAAAATGATCCACAACAAAGTGCAGTGAGTGTTTGCAAGATGTTTAGCAACAGGAGACACCTGTGAGAAAATTTCTCCCAACAACATCCAGCCCTCATCTCACGGGCTTCTAAGTCTGCCTGAACAAACCACCACAGACCGTGTGGGTGAAGACAGCAGAGTGCACACGCGGCTCTCTGAGGGGAGCTCCGCGGGCTTTGCGGTGCACCCGCCCCAGGTGCGGGGGAGAAGCAATCCTTGCCTCATCCGTAGGCCTCGGGCTCCAGGGGCGCCTGGAATATGCAGCTGGGGGCTGGATGTCCCAGGCCTGCCTCGGTCCTCGGTCCTCGGTAGGTCGCGTGGCTCCTTCTCCTCTTCACTCCCGCATCTCTCCTCGGTGTGACTCTAGGAGGACACTTTCCCTGTACATAGGGCCTACCCGGATAATTCAGAGGAGCTCATCTTGAGGTCTTTAATTGAATTAATCCGAAAGGTCACATTCACCAGTTCCGGGGATTAAGACATGGATATATCTTTTTTTATTAGTGCATGTTGGTAATACAAAACGGTGAGGCTTATTTTTATAATGTGCTGTATCCATTTAACATATCTTTATCTCTTCTTATCCTATCACCTCCTTCTCCCTTTCCTATCTGTTCTCTATGATTCCCTTCCCCATCTCAAAAAGTCTACATCCTAGTTTCCTATCATTTCTCCTTTAATTAATTAATTTTGTTTCATATATAAGAGAAAACATGTAGAATTTAACTTTCTGAGTCTGGCTTATTTCACTTAACATAACAGTCTCTAGTTTCATTCATTTTTCTGTAAATGACATTTCATTCTTCTTCATGGCTGAATAATAGTCCATTGTACTTATATAATACATTTTCTTTATGAATTCCTCTATTGACAAGCATAATTCTACACAGTTTCCACAGCTTGGCTATTGTGAATTGTGCCACAATAAACATGTATGAATGTATCATTATAATAGGCTGACTTTAATTCTTTCAAGGATATACCCAGCAGTAGTATTGCTGGGTTAAATGGTATTTCTATGTTTTTGTTTTTGTTTTGCTTTTTTGTTTGTTTGTTTTAAGACAAGGTCTCGCTATGTGGTTCAGGCTAGCTTTGAACTCACTGTGTAGCCCAGGCTGGCCTCAAACCCATGGTGATCCTCCTGCCTCAGCCTTGAGTGCTGGGATTACAGGCCTGTGCCACCACACATGGGTGTTTTGTTTTTTGAGGGATCTCCTACTGATTTCCATAGTGGTTGTACTAGTTTACATCCCAATTACCTTTCCCTCCCTCATCCTGGTCAGTACTCATTGTCTTTTGTATTCTTGATGATGACTATTCTTACTGGGACAAGATATAATTTTAATATAGTTTTGCTTTGCATTTCTCTAATGGCAAAAGAGGTGGACATTTTCTTATACATATACTTACTGGCTATTTGTACTGCTTCTTTTGAAAAGTGACTGTTCAGTTCATCTGCCCTCTTTTTTTACTGGATTGTTTTTGGAGTGATTAATGTTTTTGAATTCTTTGTATATTCCAGATAATAATTTTCTATCTGAAGAATAGCTACTAAAGATATTTTCCCATTCTATGGGTTGTTTTTCACTCTGTTAACTGTTGCCTTTGTGATGCAGAAGCTTTTTAATTTGATGTAATCCCATTATAATTCTTGGTACTTATTCCTGTGCATTTGGAGGCCTATTTAGGAAGTTCTTGCCTATGTCTATGGCTTCAGGAGTTTTCCCTGGATTCTCTTCCAATGGTTTCATAGTTTCTAGTTTTATGTTTATGTTTTTGATCCATTTTTATTTGCTTTTAGCACAGTGCGAGAGATAGGGATCTAGTTTCAACCTTCTGCATGTGAATAACCAGCTTTTCCAGCACCATTTGTTAAAGAGGCTGTATTTTCTCCAGTGTACATTTTTGCCTCTTTTGTAAAAAGTCAGATGGCTGTAGGTGTGTGGATTTGTTTCTGTGTCTTCTATTCTATTAAATTGGTCTACATAGCTGTTTCTGTGCCAGTAGCATGTTGTTTTTGTTATGATAGCTTTGTAGTATAGTTTGAAATCTGGTATTGTGATGTCTCCCACATTACTACTTTTTCTCAGGATGTCTTTATCTCTTCTGGATCTTTACTAATTCCGTATGAATTGCAGCATTGTTTCTTCTAGATCTGCAAAGAATGATGTTGGTAATTTTAATAGGGATTGCATTGAGTCTATTAATCACTTTTAGTAATATGGCCATTTTCAAAATAGTGGTTCTTCCAATCCATGAACATGGGAGGTTTTTCCATTTTCTAATATCTTAAATTTCTTTAGTATTCTGTAATTTTCATTGCAGAGGTCTTCCTAACCTTGGTTAGCTTGATTCCTAGGTATTTTTTAAAAGCTATTATGAATAGCATTGATTTTTGAATTTCTTTCTTGGTGGATTCATTGTCGTGTACAAAAATGGTATTGATTTCTGTGTGATGATTTTCCATCCTGTGTATATATCTTTTTGATGGTGGCCAGTCAACCCAGCTATCTCAGATTCTATAAAATTGCCCATGAACACTTCACTCCATCAGCCATGTTGATTAATCTGACAGAGGCTAAGACCAAATCCATTCAACTTAGCTCAAAAAGATTTTAATTAAAACTACTATTAATAGGACACTCAACAGTCAAACGTATTGTAAACATAGGGTCAAACATTTCCCCTATGAGTCATAGGATTAAGTAGCAACTAATCTTGTAGATCCTCTGGAACTACCTTGGAAATCCAAGTGGCTTGCTTTTCTGTTTTGACCTTTGTTTGTCTGGAGGCATTACTCCTGGCATAGCAAGTATATCAGCAATTGCACAAGAAGGAAGTCTTGGGTGATTCTATCATCCATAATATCATGGCCAGTGAGGTGAAGTTATTTGAATCACTTCCAGGGCTGAAGTTTGGTCACCTTGAATATCACAAACTTTTATGACTGTGCCTAATGTTTCCAGAAGGAAGCCAATTTAATGTCTAGCTTCCACAGAAGAATTATAGTCTCTAAGATGTATAAGGTACCCTAGGGGGAACAGGTTGTTGGCAAGTTTTGGTGTTCTCTCAGGCAGGACCCTCAACCCTTGAGGACCATAGGTAGATGATGCCTCAAATGGGTTCTCCTGCCTGGAAGGTATTAAGTTTTCCAGTGCAATCTAAAAACTAAATCTACTTGTCTTAGTCACTTTCTGAGAAACAATCCCTGACTCCCACAACTTAAAGGAGGAGAGATTTATTTTGGCTCATGGTTATAGTCCCTGGCTGCTTGGCTCCAAAGCAGAAATGGCATGGTGGGAGGGCCTACGGAGGAGGAAAGCTGCTCATGTCATGTAGTCATAGTGACTTTGATACCCATATCCTATGGAGTTGAAAGATTTATGTCTCTTCTCTCTCTCCAACTTTCCAGTATACTTGTGTAGGTTAGTGTAGTTTTTGATGCCCCTGTGGACAGGAAAACCATAGCCGCACATCTAACTTCTTTTCCTTAAAATGGTTGGGTTCAGGGCAGAGGAGGAGGAGGAAGGAATCAGAACACAAAGGGAGAGAGTGGCTCTGTTCATTAAAGAAGTCTTTGCATTTACTTCCGGTTTCAAACAGCCTGGCTCATTGCTCATTGGTTTTGGCGCCCACAATGCTCTATATTAGCTGGCAATGTCCTCATTGTTGACACAACTTCCTGGAAAAGGAGAAAGAAACTTCTGCATATCTAGGACAAATCTTGGCACTAGTTATTAAATGAGGTGGACCCGAGGCTACTGCCAGACTGGTAAATAAGTCCTCCATCTGAAGGATGGTTAGCAACAACCAGAGCACTGTGTGTGCAGCTGTCTTTGAGCCCACCTGCTACTATTCAACCTGCAACCACCTTTCCAATTTCTCCTGATAGACCTGAAATAACCTGAAAGTCCATTTATTGCCCTGTTGACTGTTAAATATTTAGTTAATAGGCTTCCTGTCATCTTTCACGGACTTCCTCAGATCACATTAGCTGGCTTAAGAGGTAGTCACCCTCCCTATTCTAGAAGGCCACATCTCTGTCAGCATCCCATTTTCATCACCAAAATTGTCAAGAACTTGCAGGATTCTGAGATTTTACCTTACACACAAATTAACAAGTTTCACGGGTGATGCTAAACATGAGACTCCTGGGTCAGAGGTAAAAGACAATTTAAGACTTACAGGAATAGAAGCAGCCTGCGTGTCCTCCTGTTCTCACTGGTTCCTGAGCCCCAATTTCTACAGAGGTCCCTATGACACTGCGTACTGCACCCTGGTATGCTACAGGGGAGGAAGCCTGAGCTTAGGGGACCTACGTATTTCTCAGTGCACAATCAGATGCCTGGCCTGGGCTCTGAAGCGAGACACCCTGGCTTCCAAGGCTGTTCATCAAACAAACCTCTTTGAAGAGTTAGTTCAGAACAAAGGCCACTGGGGCCTCACTCTCAAGATGTGCAGGCACACGGAGATGCATGAAGGAAGGCATGCCTTTCCAAAATGCATGTTCTCATCTGACAGACTATGGTGCCAATCACTCACAGTTACTTTGAAATGTATTTCTGTGGCATAAAATATTTACAACGATGGTACAGTTTTTACTATCAAAACTATTAGGGGGGATATTACATATTTGCCTCCAGAATGACTCTGAAATGGATAATGATGATGAATTTTCTCTGCCAATAATGCACATAAGAAACAGCAGAGAACTATCTTTCAGAGTTTTTTCTTTTAATTAACCATTTCAGGGATGGGGATGTAGCTCAAAGGTAAATCACTTGTCTAGCGTGTGTGAGACTCTGGATTTAATTCCTAGCACCAAAAACAAACTAAACAACAACAACATCAAAAACTCCAAAACAAAACAACAACAAAAAACCTCTTTTTTTTTTTGTACCAGGGATCTAACTCAGGACTTTGCACTTGTGAGGCAGGCGACAGAACCACTGAGCTAAATCTCCAGCCCCACAAAAAAATCTTTTAATTTTGAAGTAATTGTAGTTTTACATGTAGTTTTCAAAAATAATACACAGAGATACTGTGTACCTTTAACCAATTTCCCCTACAGTAACATCTTGAAAAATCATAGTGCAATATAATCAGAATATTGACATCAATACAGTCACGATACAGAACATTTTCATCACTAGGATCCTACATGTTACCTTTTTATAGCCAGCAATATCTTTTAAACCTTCCCAGTGTTGTCTAAATATACTTTCTTGGCTAATCCAAACCTTCATTTAATCTGCAAAGAAATGGAGTCAGAAGTAACCCATCTGTCTGGTTTTAAGGTAAATCAGCCCTTTAGCTAATTAGTGTTTGCCACAGACTAAAAAGATAGGATCATTTATACCTATAATGGGAAAAGATTTTATATATTATTTTTGTAAATATAAATTAAATAACTCATTACAGAATATTTAGAATGTATAGTGAAAAAGTAGAGAAAAATCAGCTATTGCCACTGTTTATCAATTTGGGGTATTTTCTTATGAGTTTTTTATTGAGAGAGAAAGAGAACTACTATTTATATCCTATACATCTATGTATATATATTTTGTTACTGCTATAATTTGAATGTTCCCATCAAAACCCATGCTGAAATTTGGACAGAAACAATGTGACTGTGGTATTCAGAGGTAGGACTTCTGAGAGTTACTCAAGGTAAAATGAAGCCACAAGGGTGGGGCCCTAATCCAATGCGACTTCGGTTTTCTATAGAGAAAGGAGCTGGCTCCAATGGTGTAGACCATAAGCCCAGCAGCTCAGAAGGGTGAGGCAGGAGGGTTGCAAGTTTGAGTCCCTGCTGGATGATTTAGCAAGACCCTGCCTCAAAAACTTAAGAAGGGCTGGGGTTGCAGTTCAGTGTGAACATCCTAGATTCAATACCCAGTACTGGAGAAAATTTTTTAAAGGGAGAAGAAAAGGCTGAGATACCAGAGATAAAATCGTTTTTCTTGCCATGCTCTGTGCTTGCCTCAGGACTCAGTAGAAAGTCCCCACCAGCAGAAAGGACCTCATCAAGTGCAGCTACCAGATCTCAAACTTCCCAGCCTTCAAAACCATGGGCAAAATAAAACTTCATTCTTTATAAATTACCTAGTCTGTGGCATTTAGAAACAGGAACAGAAAATAGTTATATTTCTGAAATCAGTAACATCAGTGAAAAGAGCAGAAAATTCTTACTTTTTTTCTTGTCATTATTATAGAAAGACAATGGATGAGTGTCTCATTTACTTTCTCCTTGCTCAGACACAATACTCAGCAGCCACAATTTAAAAGGAGTAAAGGCTTATTTGGACTCACAGTTTGTAGAGATTTCAGTCCATAATTGGCTGGCTCCAAGGCAAGGTGGCATGGCAGAGGAAAAGTACCTTCATGGCATGGCAGGCAGGAAGCAGAGAGAGATCAGAGAAGGAAGGAGGAAGACAGACTCTGCCAGGCCGTGCCTACCTACAGTGACCCACCTCCTCCAACCAGGCTTTACTTCCCAATGTTATATTTAGCTATAAATGCATCAATGGACTAATCCACTGATGAGTATCACACCCCGTGATCCAGTCACCTCCCAAAAGCCCCACCTATGAGTGTATGATGCTTTTGGGGGACATCGAGATACAAACCATAACATGGGGCAGCAAGGTTTATAAGCAGTTAATTAGATCTCCCCAACTCTAACATATTACACGTACCTACAGGACAGGTGTAGAGATTACCCATCAGCAGGCAAATGGCCAGGGGTTTCTGTTGGAGCTGAACAAGGAGGAAGCCCCCTGGCTTCTGGGGCTGGCCTGCAATTGAAGGAAGCTGGAGAGATGAGGAAGTGGTTGCCCTGCAGAGAGGCACATCTTTAGTCATCATTAGGTTTAGATAAAAAAGATGTTAGAAGCAATGGTGTGAAATATGTGACTCTCTCCTCTGAGGTCAAAGTATGAGTCACCATGAGTTAGGCAGTCACAAAGTGGCCCTTTCTGATGCACTCACCCGTCCTCAGCAGGAGACATTGTTCCACGGTACACCCCTCCCCCTTCAACAGCAGTCCCTAACTGCAGATCTGGTGGTGCTGGGGGAGTTCTGCCAATAGCGTTCCAAATGCCATGGGCTGATGGGTCAATGGCTCCTCACACAAGCCTTCCCAGTGAAACCCTAATTACCTCCCACTCCCAGAATAGGATTTACAAATGCAGTTATTTATGTATGATCCTCTTACACATGATCTCATGCATTTCACTCCTGCTAATGAATATTTCCCCTGAGATTTTATGTTTCTTAGGAGACTTTACTATAAGAAAAATCCTCTTATATGAATGCCATTATAAATAACTTATTGGCATAAAAAAGAACCTTGTTAACCACAGATTGCCACAAGGGGGAAAGTGTTTATCCTTTCATGCAATAATACATTTCTCTTTTTATCCGAGGAATGCTTTCTTTCATTTAATTCATGAGAGAGGCTGGAAATCAATTAAATTTTAAGTGCTACAAGGGATATGATTTCCAAAATAAAACAAAAATAATTTAGATGAACTTTAGAGGTAATTATAACAGGATTTTATTGAAAAGCTCCCAACTATAACTAAGTAACCTGTTAAAAATCTATGAGGACACCAATTTCATCATCTATAAAGCAGAGGAAATTCATGCCCCTATGAGAGATGCTTTGATTCAATAATGAGGCTGGTCTTCTGTGATGGCTCCAGAAGTCCCCAGGACAGCGGCTTCCCAGGGCTCTGATTTAGTCTGAAGCAGTTCTTCTGGTGAAAATCTCAAGTTCACTTACTGGCCCTGGTCTTTATCAGGAAAAAGTGGCCGAACTGCTGTGCTGAACTGAATGTCACTAACCAGTTGGTGATTATGAGCAACGCACAAACTCCCAAAGTCTCCCTGCATCTACAAAATGAATGCGGAAGAGAGTGGGGAGGAGCTACAGCAGACGGGAGGCTCTTAACCTTGACAGCACATTAGCATCAGCTGGGGATATTGTTAAACGCCTATAGCTCAGACCACACCTGACAACAATTAAATTAGAATCTGTGGTGTTAAAGCAGGTCAGTGAGTTTTAAACCTTCCCAGGTGTGATTACACTAGTTAGGCAAGATTGAGAACTAGTAGGAACCATTCAACTCAAAAATTCAATAACTCCAAAATATGTGGCCATACTTTGAAAAATATGATATTATTGTTATTGTAGTCATTGGTCCATAATATGCCAATCCAAGGACCACAGTACTTTCTATTGGATGAGGTTGTTAGAGATAGAGAGCTATAAGAGGATAAGAGGCTTCATGGGGGACTGTGCCTCACATAGTCCTCCCTTCAGCCATTATCACCTCTCACCATGATTGCGAGAGGTATCTATCATAAGATCTGTAAGGAATGATGGCTGTTTATGCCATCACTGTGCCCTCCCTGCCCTTTTAACACAGGTTTCACTACCCTGTCTAGTGTAGTAGTTACTTCTTCAAGTAACTTCTTCAAGCTGGGACAAAATGCATGGCACTCACTACTTAAGAGAAGTGATTTGTATGGCCCACAGTTTTAGAAGGTTCAGTCCATGATTGGCTGGCTCCAAGGCAAGAACATCACCATGGAAGGGCCTGGCAGAGGAATGCTACTCAACCCATAGCACCCGTGAAGCAGAGAGAGGAGGAAGATACAGAGAAAGGGAGGGAGAGGAGAGAGGGAAGGAGGGGAAGGAGAGGAAGGGGTGAGGGAGGTAAGGGGAGAGAGAGAGCGCTTAAAGCCATGTTCCCAATGACCCAGCTCCATATAATCAGGCCCCACCTTCTAACAGCACATTTAACTACGGAGTCATCAATGGTATTAACTTTTGGGGAGAATTTTCAAGATGAAAGTTTACTGTGCACATTTAGAGAAGGATGTTTCTTATTTTAGTCAATGTAGCCAGATACCTTAGAGATAGGTATCAGATATGTGGTTTTTATACTTCAAAAACTTACTATCTCTGTAAATTAACCATAGTTTTATGCTACATTTTGAACCTTTATAATGGTGGAAGACTTGCTTATTGAAATTGTGTATGCAAAACTTAAAGAAGACTGTATAATTAAATCATCTTCAGGAATAATGAGTTCATAAATCCCAATGAAACACAACATTCTATCAAGAGGTAACTGCAAGCTACAGTTTGTAAAATTAAAGCAGAATCATAAAATTATAGCCCTACTTCCATTATTTCTAAAACATGAACCAGGAAATGAATAGTTCTGCAGTCTGTTTTTATGTGTACACATTTTAATAGGACACAAAGGTTCAATATTGATCAAAATATCTCCAGCTTGATGGATCATATTTCTGTACAATGTGTAGGATGAGTCCTGCTCACTTTGTTTCCTTTCCACTGCATGAGTGTGTTTATATATTTAAGTTAAAAGTTTCTTTCTCCCTTTTGTACATTATTTCATAAAAGGTGAGTTAACTGTGAAATATAAATAGGCTGTAGCTGTTAGTTAAGGTTCTTCCTAGACTGGAGGAGTGAAAGTGTGTGTAGCAATTGATAAGGCTTTGAGTTATATCCCATTAGTTGGAGATTAAAAACATGTTTTGCATATTTTGATTAAACACCCCTTTCTAAAAATAGATAAGAATAAAAGAGGGGGTAGGTGTGTATTGTGCCTGTTTGCAATCTGACTGAATCTTCTTCTTTTTATGTTTGGGAACTTTTCATTGGATGCCTGTGGAAGGGAGCAGAGCCTGTTTTCACTATAAAAGGCTGAAAAGATTTAGGTCAGAACACAGATTAGCCACTATCCGTACGTGACCCAAGCACAGTCAGTGAGAATCACAGGCGGTGATACAAAGAGACAGAGGCTCCGGAGAGCCCACGCTGTGAGCAGCCCGTTCCCAGGGCAGCAGGCCAGGCAGGGTGCTGGAGGACACGACACAGTGGCAGAGGTGTCTGTGGTTCTGGGAAGCGGGCTCCTCCAGCACTGCTGCTTTGCTGTAATTTAGACTGCAAGTGCAGCTGCTTGACTGTCCCTGAAGATTTCTCCAGTCTACTTCTTCAGAATGAGGGGTGACTTTGTGAACTACCCAGTATCCTTTAAGTAAATTCTTTCTCTACTTGTAATCAAAAGCCCAGAATAGTAAGGCTCTGTAAACAACTTTGATGAGTGTGCTTTTGGGTGGAAAATAACACAGAACAAGGAAATCCTGCTTAATTAGGTTTTTCAAAGGAAATGGACAAGATGTTTTGGCCTTTTTAGTTAAAAGAAAAAAGAAAATTAAAACTTTTTTTTTCAACTGATGTATAAAAATTTAGTAAGTTTCTTTTCCAACTGCTGTATATAGAAATATATATTCCTATTCTCTTCCATAGGATTTAAGACAGCTTATAAAGAAATACATAATATACCAAGATCACATTAAATATGGGTAAAAATATGTTGCAAAGGAAAAAAACTGATAGAGATATAACATTGAGCCAGGAGCGAAGTTAATGCTAGAACATACACAGTGAAGTCCTATATACTTGTTAAGCAGTAAGAAACAAATTTGATTCTATACTTTCTACCAGCCAATAGGAAGATTCGATTGTAATCAATAACACAATTCACAGTTTAAGCTCAAACTAGTTGCCAGTAAGAAATGTATTTTCTAATACAGTAGCCTCACTTATCCAGTTTTGCTTTTCTCAGTTTTAGTTATCTGCAGTCAAAAAATATTAAATGAGAAATTTCAGAAATAAACAATTTGTAAGTTTTCAATTGCAAGCCATCCTTACTTGTCTGATGAAATCTCACGCTAACCTGCCCCAGCCTGGGGCATGAATCGTCCCTTTGTGGAGCGGATCCCTGCTCTATGTGGTACCTACCTGTCCGTCACTTGGTAGCCGTCCCGGTTATCAGATCAGTGTCAAGGTTTGGCAATGCTCGTCCTCAGCAAAGCCTTGCACGGAGCCCAGTGCTGCGCCACAGTGTCTCCTTCATGCACCTCACTTCATCCATCATGGAGCCGCTGTATTATTTCACATCGTCACAAGAAGGGTGAGCACGGTACTGTATGATATTTTGAAAGCGACCACATCCACGTAACTCATTACGTTATAATTGTTCTGTTTTATTCTTAGTTCCATTGTTGATTTTTTACTGTACCTAATACATAAATCACTTCTATCACAGGTATGTAAGTGTAGGAAAACATAGTATTGTATATATAGAGTTTGGTACTATCTACAGTTTGAAGCATCCAGTGGAGTTGGGTTATGCCCAATGGATAAGGGGAACTATTGTGTATTAAAACTGGATAGTAATTTTTCCCAAAGGTCTTAGTTAATAGGATATAGTGTAGGACAAGGAGCAGAAATTTCACCAAAAGGTGTTTTTGGTGCAATAAGTAGCAATGTTCTGAATGTCTGAGCTGGGGAATATCTGATTTGCTTGTGTATTTACAACCATGTCATGTGTGTACTAGGACTGTTCAAGATTTGAAAAAAGAAAAAAGGAAACTTGAATTTACTGGGTGCTCACTGGGGACCAGACAATATACAAGGTGCTTTATGAGTTCTCATCTACCCTCACCAAGGAAGTCCCATTTTACAGATGTGCATACTGAGAGGTAACCTGTGCTAGGGAAACAGGCTGGCATTCAGTTCTCTGGGAGCAACTTTCATCAATCTAAAGCATTTTCTTTTTGTTTTATCCAAAAGTTGGCAACCTGCAGGGGCCCCTTATTTGATTAACTGCCTCAAGAATATTAAGAAAACTTCAACAAATTTCTGAAACTTCCTGCTGGACACTCTAGGGGAACAAAAAGGAGCCAAACAGAGCAAATATAGTCACTGCCCCAACTGTCACACAACTTAACGTTATATTCCTTGTCATGTTTTGATTGGGTAAGTGTATATTTCAAATAAATGGGAAAATGTTTTTCTGTGCCCATGATTCAAGTCTTTATATTTTCTTACTTATTTTAAAGACTATATTATGTTTTATCGTGGTCTTGGCCTAGAATAATGAATTAGTTGATTCTTTAAAAATTTTAAATCTCCAAAGCTAAGACAAAACAAAAAGCCCTCTGCATTGGAAATTCATCATGAGGCAGAGAGATGGAGAAAGGTATATGACTTAATGTACCTTTCTTATAATTCAGGAGCCTTTCAAAATTAATCTTCTCTCTTCTGTGATCCCTCTCTTCCTGGTCTGCTACAAAACATGAAATCCATCAATATAAAGACTGGACATCACTTTGAGAAATAAGCATGATCTTTAGAAGTAGAAAACAATACATGAAGATCTGGGGATGTAGTTCTATGGTGTAGTGCTTGCCTACTATGTGTAAGGCCCTGCGGTTGATCACCAGCACAAAAGAAAACAAGACATTCATTTAAAGCAAACAATACATTCAGGCAGGACATCTTGAGGGTAGAAGTGGGAACCTAAGCAGGCAGGGTCAGAGTGAAGGTACTAATTATTCATAGATAAAGTTAAAGATATGCCTAGGAGCCTAGAAGGCAGGACCCACTTGTGCAAGAAGCAAATGGTAGGCAGTATGTGGAAGAACGGCAGACACATTGGGAGATCAGAGTTAGAGAGGGAGAAATCTGAGGAACAGAAATTTTTTCTTGTCTAATCTAGAAAAAAATCCCCAAAGTATTCATCCTATCCCAGTAAGTTTTTTATGCTTTCCTGAATATCTATAGGTCACTTAATCAGGTACATTCCATGATAATTGCCCCAAGTTTCACTGTTCCAAGCAGCATTTTTGCGCCAGCTATAAAAAAGAAACAATTGGTTTTCTAAAGTCATTGTGATTCCATCAGACTGCACGGCTCAGAGCTTGGAAGTGATCATGGCGACCAGCTTATGCAGCTAATTAGCTGATGACCTCTCTCAGAGTGACGTCAAGGAAGGGCACAACCAGAGTCACGGATACTGCATTTGGCAGTGCAAGGAGCCATGACTGCCAAAAGGTGCTGTTTGTTGAAGCGTGAAACGAAACCAGGGCAATATAAAAGAAGCCTAGTCTTTATAAAAATAGCATTGTTTTTCATTAATGAGCTCTTTTTAATCAAGTGCTCTTAATCAAGAAAGCTTTCTCAAGAAAAGTTTTAAATTTCCATGTTCAGGTGAGAACCTTTCTGCGCCAAATTTAAAAGTTATCTGATGAGGCTCAATAACTTTTATTGGAAAGCTAGAAGGAGTTTATCAGCTTAATTGCTTTTGTCTAATTAATAAAAGATACAAAATTCATACTGAAGATGACATTTCTTTTCCAGAATTTCCACAGAAAGAGATTTTAAAAATTTATTTAGTCAGTAAACATTACTGAATACATCCCATTAATGAAGCATTGTGCCAGACTCTAAAAATGCAAAGATGAATAAGAACTTGGACTAAGAACTTCTCAATGACGTTAGAGAAGGATTATCAAATCAAAAAATTTTATGTAATGTGAAAAGTGTAAAGAATTTGCAGTATGCTAAAGTATTGAAAGGTTTGCAGAGGTAGGAAGAATTAGCACTGTCTTGGGATAGTAGGAAGACATGGAGAATGTCAAAAACCAATGTCCATTACCAAATCATTACCAAATGATAGGGTAGGATGAAAATAAATGTGCAAACCAGTATGTACCAAACACCAGCCATTTTTATACAAATGTAATAATTTGTAATTTATCTACATATCACTTATACCACTATTGATATTATTCTTTAAAATGACTTGAAAATTAAATATAATCTTGATGTGCTAATTATGTTTTTTTCTAATAAAATTTGCAAGGGGGCAATGTTCCATTTTAAAGACTTTTTTAAAAGATCACTTTTTAACATTTCTGGGTGCTCCAACAGCAAATGCTTGAGACTTTTCTTTGATCAAGTGCCCTCACACTACTGGAACCACTTTGCCTGCAGGTGCCCAGGTCCAATACCTGGGAATGTAAGCCTCTGGGATGGCACCTAACCAACGCCTGACCCCTATGGGTGTGTGAAAGCCCAGCTCCCTTACCTTGGTTTTGTCAGTTCAGAGTTACCCTGGGAGATCAGGCTAAAGCTGTCCTTGGCAAAACTTTGCCTTGGATTTCAACCATCCCTGTCCCACTCCGGCCTTCCTCAGTACCTTCCTCCCCTGGGGCCACTTCCTTAATGCACGTCCTTCTGTCAGTGTCTGCTTTTGAGGAACTTGATTAAAGACAGGAACTTCCCTCCATCATTCTTTCCAAAAGAAAAACATTCATCCAAGTCCTCACAAAATGTCTTGTTTATCGGCCTCAGCTTGGGAAACACACAACCTGATACGAATATATATAATTTCATAGAACAGAAAATTCTTATAGTTCAATGGCAGATACTTTATATTCCTTTCCAAGGCAGGGCTATCTAGTGAGACTGATCTGTTAGGAAGCAGCCTTACTTTTTAGCTATCTCATCTCTATTAATATGCCTTATATCATAAACCCTTTAGCTTCTGTCCAGGTCTTCTCCTAGTCTTCATCCTGAAGGTCTGCCTGCTTCAGGACAAATCTGCTTGATTCTCCCCTCTCCACATCAACATCCATTTTTTTTGCTAAGCTCCGAAGTGTAGGACTTGGGTTATCTCATTTTTGCTATATCCCAATCCTTAAAATAGGGCCAAGGACATAATAACATTCAAGTACAGTATTTGTTGAGTGAATTGTGTGGAATTTAAAAAATATATAATTCTAAATTCACTTCCCTGTTAGAATTCTTCCTGTGATTATTGTAGACACCTATCTATGTCTATTGTGCCTGTGACTCATGTGATAAAATGATACAGGGAAATGGAGCTGTCCTAATCTGTCTTAGTCATCTAAGTTCTAGCAGATGTGTCCAACCCATATCTCAGTTTTTCCCCCTTTTGAAAAAAATGTAAAAAAAGTTTAAAAAGGCAGGCTGCACGTTGTGCAAGTCTTTGACAAGTCATCATTTATACCTTACCCAAAATATTTATGAGTAAATATGCATGTGTAAATATTATTGGTACAATTACATTTAACCATCAGTCATAGATCAGATAGCAGAATAAAGGTTGCATGCACTACTAGCACATGTGATCGTTCTTGAGTCCATTAGTGTGAATAGTCAGAGGGGAAGTGGAAAGCCCACATAGACCTCTCAGAAGATCTAGGTTTGAGCCTACATATGTCCACACATCATAGATACTCTAGCATCATAGATACTCAGAATTTCCTGTTTCATAGGAGAATAGTCATGAGCACTGTCTAGCTCATATGATTGTTATAAAAATTATTGATTTATGTAAAAGCTGGCAATGGAAAGTGTATTATACAACTAATTTTTAAAATCTCATACACAGACTCTGTCTTCAGTTTCTGCATATATTTCAACTTCCAAACATATTTGAAACAAGTATAAATTGTATTAGTAAAGATTATAATAGTAATTGAAATTAAAAATGAATTGCAACTATGTATCAGCAGGGATGTGAAGTAATACAAACATTCATTACTGCAGGGAGTGTGAACTTGGTACAACCACTTTGGAAAGCCAGTTAGCACTACTAAAACTGAAAATATGGCTATCTTGAGACTCAAAAGTTTAATTTCTAGGACAGGGGATGTAGGTCAGTGGTAGAGCACTTGCCTAGCGTGCATGAGACCCTGATTTCTATCCCCAGCACGGCAGGGAAAAGTTTAAAATTATATTTCTAGATATGTACTCAATAGAATTTCATACATATGTTCATCAAGACATGAGGGAAAGCATTTATCACAGTTGGGTTCAAAATATCCAAAAGTTAGAAATAGCCCAACTGTCTGTCAACAGTACAATAAATAAATTGTGGAATCTTTTAATAATGGTGAAAATGAACCAAGTAAACAAACTACACTAAGTGCAAAAACATGGATGAATCTCACAAACACAGTATTAGGAGGTGCCAAACACAAAAGTGTTCATACAATTTCATTTATATATAGTTCAAGATATATTTATAGTGTTAGAAGAAAAGACAGAAGTTATATGATAGAATGGGATTTCTGGAGTGGTAGTCATAGAGCTACATAAATGTATTAGGTTTTTGAGCTGAACAGTTATGACTGAATGCTTATTTATGTATTTATGTTCATATATTATAACACTTTTAATTTAAAAGAAAATTAAATAGGTTTGAAAAATAGATTCCATAAAATGGCTTTCAGAAAGAAAAAAAGCCTTGATCTGTAACATTTGTAATATTCTCTGATGTGATTTCTCTAATCATGTTTCACATTAGGTTAGCAATAGTTTGACAGCCATTTCATTAAAGTCCCGAATACTCAAAAATCAGAGCACACTAGGGCTGGGGATTTAGCTCAGTGGCACCTCACCTGCCTCACAAGCATAAGGTCCTGAGTTCAATCCCTAGTATAAAAAATTAATTAATTAATTAATTAAATAAAAATCAGATCACACTGGAATCAACCAGCTCCAACACTCGGAGACTACACTGATAAGAATTACCTCTTGGAATACCTTTCACTTTAAAGGTAACTAATATTCTTTAACTCTACTTTTTGGCCTACAGTCCCCAAAAGAAAACTATTATATTATAAAAAGTTTAATTTATAAGAATTATATATGGGCTGGGGATTCAGCTCAGAGGTTCCGCCGCCTGCCTCGCAAGAGCAAGGACCCAAGTTCGATCCCCGGTATCAAAAAAAAAATTATATGTACCTAAAAAAGATCAAATCAAAATATAAAGCAAAGAGAAAAATGGATAAAATTACAAGAAAAATGCACAAATACATTATCATAATGGACTATTTTAACACATCTTTCTCAGTAATTAATGGAAAAAGTAAAAATCAGTAGATAGTAAGTTGAATAACACTAAATTAAAAGATTACTAATGGGTATACAGACCCTGGATCCCACTTCTGCAGAGTGCATATTGTTTTAGGAGAGAGTGTATTATAACAAATTTCAATTAAGTATCATTTAGAAAAAAAGCTAAGCAAACTATTGTATTTGGACCAAATCCAGCCTACTATCTGTTTTTGTAAATAAAATTTTATTGGAAGAAGTCATGCTCATTTCCTTCTGTCTATACCTGCTTTTGCACTGGCAATGGTAGAATTGAATAGTAGCTACAGAAAATTATATGCTGATTGCAGAAAATCTTGCCAACTTTTGATATAGACCACATGGTCTGACCACAGTGTAACAAAATATGTTACGCAAAAAAATAGTTCGGGGAACTTAAAAATACAATTGTAAATAATGCATAAATCAAATAAGAAATCAAAATGGAAATGAGAAAATAATAAAAGTTGAACAACAACACAAATAATAATGAAACTTTTAGAAAGCATCTTAAGGAATATATACTTGGAAATGTATATCCTCATAGGATTTTAATAGAAAACAGAAAAGATTGCAGATTAAAAAAATAAGCATACAAATTTAAATGTTAATAATGTGTAGGTTTTGGCCAAGATGTAGCAGTAAGGATTAGATATATTCTTACGGATAAAATAACTAAAAAATTGGAGAAAACATGGATCAGTGGTTCTTAGATATTGGACACAAGGCAGCAGAGGATTGTGAGCTCCAACAGATAGGAAACAGGGAGCTCTACCTCCATCGCCTCAGCTTCCTGGCTGGAGACATTTCGGGATGAAGCACGGGAAGGAGACATGGGGCCCCAGCAGCCTCGATGACTTGAGATGGATCTGGCATCTAAGGAGTCAGAGGCTAGATGTCACAGGACTGAGTATCAGAGAGGACAGAGCCTCACACAGACAGATCTAATAACATCGAGCAGCTTAATCTGTGTCCAATTAGAGTCCCAGAAAGAGAGGAAATGAGGGTTGAGAAAGAAAATATTTTAAGCAACCGCAGCCAATTCATAGGAACAGAATGATGCTTGTGAGGGGCAGAAGAGAGGGAGGAGTGGAAAGTCACTGTTTAATGGGTGTGGAGTTTCAGATTGGGAGAATGAAGAATATCCTGGAGATCGGTGATGGTGATGACTGTATGACAAGGTGAATTTAACAAATGTGACTGAACTTTACTCTTCAAAAGGGCTAAAATGGTAAATTTTATCTCACAAATATTTTGCCACCATAAGAAATGAAATAATGGCCACAAACCTTTCAAATTTAATGGAAAAACTATGAACCCACAGATACAAACAACAACCCCTAAGTACATGAAATATGAAGAAAATAACATCAAGGTAAATAATAATAAATTTCTGAAAAACAGGGAAAAAATGTCACATATTTACGGGCTAAGAGTAGACTTCTTATCTGAACCAATAGCAACCAGAAGATAGCTGAACAACATTGTTTAAGTACTAGAGAAAAACTGTAGCAACTAGAATTCTATAACCATCACAAACATCTTTAAAAAAAAGACAATATAAACATATTTTTAGACGTGTACAAAGTTGAACACCAGGGGAATGTCTAAAATGAAACCTCTTACATATAGACACTGAAATTAAAAAGTTGGAAAATACACTAACTGAATATAATAATATAATATAATAAAGTAACAGTGTAAGAAGTAACACTGAAAGAAAGCTGGAGTAGCTTTATTAATTTTAGAAAAAGTAGATATCAAAGCCAAAAATACTAGGGATTAAAGGGGTTATTTTGTAATGAGAAAGAGATTAAAATTTATCAAGAGAATATAACAATCCTTGAATGTTTTTGCACCTAATAAAAGAACTTCAAAGAATATGAAATAAAAACTAATAGAACTGTTTCAGTTCTTATTGCCACATAACAAATTACCACAAATTAAGCACCTTTAAAAAACCTACTTATTATCTCATAGTTTTGTAGATCCAAAGTCTGGTATTGTGTGGCTGGGTTCTCTGCTTAGGATCCTGAGACTGAAATCAAAGTATTGGCTCCTATCAACTGGGCCGCTATCTGGAGGCACTAGGAAAGAATTCACCTCCAAGCTCATGTGGGTTGTTGGCAGAAACTAGCTTTTTGTAGCTGTAGGTCTGAGGTCCCTGTCTCATTGGCTGTCAGCCTGGAGCTGTTTTCACCCAAGTTCCTCATTACCTGGCTGCCTCCATCTTTGAGCACACTGAAGCCTTCTCATACTGAGTCTCTCTGATTTCCCCTTCTGTGACCAAAGAAAATTCTCCCCTCTTAAAAGGCTCATGTGATTAGATTAGGTCCTTCTGAGTAATCTCTATTTTTGCCATATAATGTAACATAACCACGAGAGTGCTATTTCTTCATAAGTCTTATCCATGCTCAAGGGGGAGGGGGCTAGGCAAGAATGAGTGTCATGGGCTCCTTCTAGAAGAATGTCTGTAACAGTCTGCCCTCCAGCTCCCAGTGACTCTGTCCATCCCATGTTCGAAATATTCTTACCCATCAAAAGTGTCATTGCATTACAGAGCTGCCCCAAATCTAAATCGTCACCATCTAAATAAAATATAGATGAGGAGATGGGTATAATCTATTAATTACCATTCTTAGGGAATAACCTTTTTCTATCTGTAGACTCTTGCAACTAAAGAGGTACAGTGGACCCTCGGGTTATGACTGGCCTGACATATGAACAACTTGGGTTATGACTGGAATTTTAGTTTTAACTTACAAACAAAGTCTTGAGTTACGACCCGAATGTTGGCCATTTGTGCTTCCATGTGGTCCCAGACACAAATATAACCTTTAAAGAGTTCTGGAAGGAATATTATCCTTTCCTGTGTGGGTTTGAGAAATCCTGGGCCAATGTCTCTCTAAGAACACTGAGATCTGCCTGCAAACCGGAGAGAGGCTTTGAAGGACTGTAGAGGAGCTGGAGCCTTCAAATGACCAACTTGAATTATAACCATCTCTCAATAATGAATTGAGTTCGTAAGTCAGGGGACCACTGTAAACCATGTGCCCCAGTGCTTCAGGACAATGGTTTAACAAGCAAGTGCGTGGTGGCCTGTGCTGTAATTCCAGGTACTTGGAGTCTGATTACTCGAGTCCAGAAATTGGATGTCGGCCTCCATAGTGAGATGCTATCTCAATTCCAAAACAAAAACATACATTCCATATTTATCAAGTATTTAATAATTTTTTCTTCAAATTTTATTAGTACACATTTGCAGTGCATGGTGATTATATTCCTTGCAGGGAACTGGTACATGCACATCATTTATCTTAGTTTTTTTCATACATTTCCCCTTCGTTTTTCCCTCTTCCTCCCATCTCTCCATCTCCCTCTCATTTGCAAAAGATCTCTTTTTATTTCCTATTATCTATTTACATTTTGCTCTTTATATTTTGAGATTCTCATGTAAGAGAGGCCATGCGATGTTTAAGCTTGTGTGTCTGATTTATTTCACTTAACATTATGGTCTCAAGGTACATCTATTTTCCTACAAATGACTCAAGTGTTTCCTTTTTATGGCAGAATAGTACTCCATTGTGTATAAATATCACCTATTCTTTACCCATTTATCTGTTGAAGAACATATAGGTCACATCCAAGATTTAGCTATTATGAATTGTACTGTTATAAACATGGTTTTGCATTTATCATTGTAGTGTGATGTCTTTAACTCTTTGGAGAAGACACACAGAAGGGGAATAGCTGGGTAAAATGGAATATCTAGTTTTAGTTTTTTGAAGAACCTCTATACAAATTTCCATAGTGGTTGTGCTAGTTTACATTCCCACCCACAATGTAGAAGTGTTCCTTTTACCAATCAGCCTCTTGAGCATTTGTTATTATTTGATTTTTTTCCTTTTAAAAACATATT
>NW_004624769.1:923489-934043 GCF_000247695.1 Heterocephalus glaber
TTTGAGACTTGTTTATGTGTTTCCTCATTTCAACTGGGGCGGGGGGCTGTTAGCGCCTGTATGGATTACCTCCTCTGAGATGGGTGAGGTGGGACAGGGGCGGGGAGCAGTGATAGGGATGGTGACCCAAAAGCCCTTTCCTGTGGGCTGGGAGTAGCCAGAGGGATGGTGGCCGGGAAACCCCTTCCTCTGGACCAGGAGTAGTGGGACGGTGGCTCAGAAGCCCCTCTCTCTGGGCCAGGAGCGGTGGGAGGGATGGTGGCCTGGAAGCCCCTTCTCTGGGCCAGGAGCAGCGGGACAGAAGGTGGCCCAAAAGCCCTTTCCTCTGGGCTGCGAGCAGCGGGAGGGATGGTGACCGGGAAGCCCCTTTCTCTGGACCAGGAGCAGTGGGACGACGGCTCAGAAGCCCCTACCTCTAGGCCGGGAACAATGGGACTCAGTACCTTGGTCTGGTGGTCTGGTGTCCTCTGCATCTTTGTAGTATGGAATCAGGTGACTGCCTGTTTGCAGTGGGGTGATTCAGTGTCTTCCACGCGACTCAGGACCTCGGTAGGCCGTGCACAGACCTGCCTGTCTGCAGCAGGCTGATTCGGCGTGTGTCCCGCCGGACTGGGGACCTCGGTCTATTTTTGGTTTTTTGAGACAGAGTCTTGCTTTGTAGAGCAGGCTGGCCTTGAACTCACTATGTAGCCCAGGCTGACCTTGAACTCACTGCAATCCTCCTGTCTCATAATCTCAATTGCTAGGATTATAGGCATACGCCACCACACCTGGCTCTTGATTTCTTGATGATAGCCATTTGTTCTAGAGTAAGATAGAATCTTAGTGTTTGTATCAGTCAGTGTTTATTAGAGAAACAGATATAACATAAGATATACAACTACATAAGAATTTACAAGATTGGCTTACAGTGGCCACCCACAGAGTGGGATGAAGAAGAGTCCAGAGGGTCTTTCAGCACACTGGAGACTGAAGTATTCAATCAAAGGTCTGGAACAGTGTCCCCTGTGAGTCTGTATTAAGAGACCAATGGATCAGTGAGGGAAGGCTGAAGAGTCTATGACAGAAGGCTGAAGGATCTGCACTGCAACCTGAAGAATCTGTGCTGGAAGCCTGGGGATGACATCCAACGTGAAGAGACTAGAGCTCCTCTGAAGAAACAGAAGCAGCTCCATCCTTCATTTCCCCTTTACACCATCTAGGTGACAAGCCACCCTATGGTGAGTCTTCCACAGCCTAGGGTGTGGAATTGCTGAGCCACTTTAGTTGAGCTTCTCTTACTCAATTTGACACCATCAATCAACCATCACAATCTACCCCTTGTCAACTTGACAACCAGACATTTCTTTAAACCATCATCTCCAGATACAAAAACAAGCTCATAATTATGCCCAATATGTTATAACTATCCTGCATACAGACAGAAACACACTAATTCCTTTCCCAGAGTAGAAGGGAAGTTTTCTTTGGTGATGCTTACTCTTAACAATTTCATAAGTTGAATTTTATGACATAGGTTTAACAATCCTTAAGAACCAGTATTAAGTCCATTACCATTATTTTCATCAGAATCATTTTAGAAGACAAATAATACAATTACAGTCCTCATTTCTGCACCTGATCATGGGGTCATAGCTGGTATTTAGAACTACCTTCTTCTACTACCCATTCTGTATTTCCTTGGCCTTCAGCAAGCACCTCAGCAGGTCTTGGTTCTTTCCCTGGTGGAGTGACCCATATCTTCATTTCTGAAGATTCTGGACCATTTGTCATTCTGCCTGGATTAGGTTGTTGTAGTTTCCCACTGACTTTAATAAAAAGGCATGGTAATACCACGAAGCACCCTAAAGGATCTCCTGCACTCCAAGTATGTTCTTCCTTTCCTCCATTGTGGAGTAATAGTCCAAGTTCCCCTTGGTAGTCTGGGTCAACCACACCTGACAACAACAGGGCTCCCTTTTTAGCTTGTTTCCTCAGAGGCATGAGGAGATCAAAATGATCAGGGGGAAGTCTTAGCTTCTGGCTCAATGGTATCATTGTTGTGCTTCCTGAAATAAGCGTTCTCCCCTCTGGAACTAAGACTTCTAAGACAGCAGAATGTAAGGTCATGGAAACAGGAAGCAAAAATTTTGCTAGTGGATCACTGGGGATAATGGTGAGTGGTACCATTCCCGCTACAACTCCTTGCTTCCTGGACCTGTGAATCCTGGCTATGGGAGACACAGTGGACCTGGATTCAAAGCATACACAGCTGTTGAAAGATCCTTGCCCCAGCCCTGTAAGCTACTGCCACCTAGCTGGTACTGTAACTGTCTCTTCAAAAGACCAGTCTACCTTTCTATCAATCCAGCCACTTCTGGATGATGAGGAACATGGTAAAACTGGTGAGTTTCATGGGCATGAGCCTATTGCCTCACTTTTTTGGCCATAAAATGTGTTCCTTGGTCAGAGGCAATGGTATGTGGAATTCCATGGTGGTGGATAAGGCATTCTGTGAGTCCATGGATAGTAGTTTTGGCAGAAGCATTACGTGCAGGGAAGGCAAATCCATATCCAGAGGAGGTGTCTGTGCCAGCAAGGACAAAGCAAGCAGTCCCTTCCAAGATGGAAGTGCTCCAGTAGAATCAACCTGCCACCAGGTCGCAGGTTGATCACCTCGGGGAATGGTGACACATCAGGGACTCAGTCTCTGCTGCTGGCTTATTAGGCATTCAGCAGTGGCTGTATCTAGATCAGCCTTGGTGAGTGGAAGTCCATGTTGCTCAGCCCACGCATAACCTCCATCCTTGCCACCATGGCCACTCTTTTCATAAGCCCGTTGGGCAATGACAGGAGTAGCTGAAGAAGGAGGTTGACCACTATCTACAGAATGGGTCTTCTTATTCATTTGATTGTTAAAGTCCTCCTCTGCTGAGGTCACCTTCTAGTGTGTGCTTACATTGGAAACACATATTTTTACATCCTTTGCCCATATGAAGAGATCACTTCCCCAAATATTTTTGTCACCAATTTTCTAGTTATGTTTCTTCTAAGTTCCTGACCATCTGGCCCATTGGCTACAGCCCATGAATCAGTATACAGTCACACATCTGGCCATTTCTCCTTCCAGGTAAAATGTACTACCAGGTGCACTGCCCAAAGTTCTGCCCACTGTGAAGATTTTCCTTCACCACTGTCCTTCAGGGATATCCTGGAAAGGGACTGTAATGCTGTAGTTGTCCACTTGTGAGTGGTGCCCACATAAAGCTCAGAACCATTCATAAACCAGGCCCTAGCCTTCTCTTCCTCTGAAAACTGATCATATGGTATACCTCACAAGGCTACAGGTGCATTCTGGGAAGCAGAAGGCAATACGGCAGGGGTAGGAACCATGGGCATATGGGCAACTTCTTCATGTAATTTATTTATATCCTCAGGACCTGCTCTGGCTCAGTCATGTATGTAAAATTTCTGTTTAATGCTAGACTGTTGCTGTGCCCTATGTCCAGCCCTATGACTCAGTGGATCAGATAGCACTCAGGTCATGATAGGCAACTCAGGTCACATGGTGACCTGGTATCCTATGGTCAAGCATTCATTTGCCATTAAGGTCCAATAGCAGGCCATGAGCTGTTTTTCAAAGGCAAAGTAGTTGTCTATAGATAATGACAGAGCCCTGCTCTAAAACTCTAAAGGCCTCTGCTGCAATTCACCTATGGGGACCTGCCAGAGACTCTAAATGGCATCTTTACCTGCCACTGCCACTTCAGGTACCATTGGATCATATGGCCACATGGCAGAGCAGCCTGCACAGCAGCCTGGACCTGTTGCAGAGCCTTTTCTTGATCTGGGTCCTACTCAAAACTAGCAGCTTTCTGAGTCACTCAGTAAATGGGCTGGAGTAAGACACCTAAGTAAGGAATATGTTGCCTCCAAAATCCAAATAGGCCCACTAGGTGTTGTGCCTCTTCTTTTTGTTGTAGGGGGGAGCCAGATTCAACAACTTACCTTTTAACTTAGAAGGGATTTCTCTACATGCCCCACACCACTGGACTCCTAGAAATTTCACTGAAGTAGAATGACTTGAATTTTTGTTGGATTTATTTCCCATCCTCTGGCTCTCAAATGCTTTACTAACAAATCCAGAGTGGATGCTACCTCCTCCTCACTTGGCCCAATCAGCATAACATCATCAATGTAATGGACCAGTGTGATGCCTTGTGGGAGGGAAAGGCGATCAAGATGTCTATGAACTAAGTTGTGACACAAGGCTGGAGAATTAATATCACTCTGAGGTAGGACAGTGAAGGTGTATTCCTGGCCTTGCCAGCTGAAAGCATATTGTTTTTGATGGTCCTTATGGATAGGTATAGAGAAGAAGGCGTTTGCCAAATCAACAGCTGCATACCAAGTAGCAGGAGATGTTGATTTTTTTAAGCAAGGAAATCGCATCTGATACAGCAACTGCAATCTGAGTCATCACTTGATTCAGTTTTTGGTAATCTACCATCATTCTCCAAGACCCATCTGTCTTCTTCACAGGCCAAATGGGAGAATTAAATGGAGATGTGGTGAGGACCACCACCCCTGGATCCTTCAAGTCCTTGATGGTGGCATTAATCTCTGCAATCCCTCCAGGAATATAATATTGGTTTTGGTTTACTATTTTACCAGCCAAAGGCAACTCTAGTGATTTTCATTTGGCCTTTCCAACCATAATGGCTCTCACACTACAGGTTAGGGAACCAATGTGCGGATGTGCCCAGTACTAAGTACATCTGTCACAATAATGCATTCTGGAACAGGGGAATGACTACAGGATGGATTAGAGGACCTACTGTACCCACTGTGAGTAAGACCTTTGCTAAAACTCCATCAATCACCTGTCCTCCATAGGCCCCTACTCTTATTGGAGGGCCACAAGGACGTTTCAGATCCTCTGAAATCAGTGTTAGTTCAGAACCAGTGTCCAGGAGTCACCAAAATATCTGATCATTTTCCTTTTCCCAATGTACACTCACTCAGGCAGAAGGCCTGAGGCCTCTCTGGGGAAGGATAGGAGAAAGATTGACTATATAAAGTTTTGGTGGATCAGGATCCTTTCCAAAGGGGTGCTAGCCTTTCCTTCATTCAAGGGGTTTTATCTGGGAACTGGTTGAGGTGCCAGTTTGAGGGCTCTTTTCCATTACATAAATCTAGTAAAAAATTTCTGTACATGTCTCATCTATTTCACTTTGGGGCACACTGTGGCTGATCAGCCAATGCCATAGGTCTATATATGTCAGATCATTTTGGTCATTGTTTTGCTTCTGCTATCCATTATGGTAAGTATGTGCACCCTGCCTTTGGTGATTAAGTGCTGCCACTTGACCTCTGCCACTCTTTAATCCCATCAAGACCACTGCCCTTAAATTTCCCAACTGAGTACCCGTGGTCCCCACTGTAAGGTCATGCATACAAAGAAAAGCAATGACAGGGCTCTTCAGGGATGCTGGTGCTCCCCTCATAAATCTGTTTCTCAAGGTGTTAGTTAAGGCACATTTTCTGGATCATGCCAGTGTGGAGGATTAGTTTTAGCATGACAGATCCACTCCAGCATTCCCCTTTCCCTAAGCCTCTGAGTCCCCTTATCAACAGTAAACCATGGAGTATCAGGCATCTCTAACTCATTCACAGTGCGCCATCTTTTGATCCATACTTCTGCCAACCAGCCAAATAAACTATTAATACCTTTCTTTACTCCATGAGCTGCAACATCAAATTCAGAATCCCTGTTTACTGGGCCCATATCAACAAACTCGGCCTGATCCAGGTGTATATTTTTGCCACCGTTATCCCCCACCCATAAATCCATTCCCATACTTGCTTATGAGGCCTCTGCTTATAAGACTTAGAAAACTCAAGAAGTTCTTTGGGAGGATAGCAGACCTCCTCATGGGTCACATTATGTACCTCCCTCTTAGGAGCCTCCTGCAATTTGAGCCTGGTGATAGGCCTAGGGGAAAAGTGGCTGGTGGTGGTGGGGTCCTGAGGAGTGTTAGCATTATCATGCTTAGTTAACACAGGGTCAGTTTCCTCAGGTATACTAGGAGAGGCCAGCACCACAGGGTGGGGGTGGGGGGTGCCTCTGCCACTGCAAGTAGGGAAATCTCTTCCTCTAGCGAAATAATCTCATTAGCATCTAGAAACTCAAGTCAGGATCCTCCCAAACGTCTTCATCCCAGTTTATGGGATCCCATTCTTTTCTGATCAGTACCCTCACCTTTGCTTTAGGTACCCTTCAAGGCTGAGTATTAAACTTATGCTGTAGTTCAGCCAATTGTATTATGAGGGCTTATGTTTGGGTTTCTGCAATCTCAGCCCTGCAGCTAAAAGACAGATTTTCTTTCAGGACGCAGTTGGAAACTTTTAAATTTCTTATGTGTGTCTGAAGCTGGGAATTTGAATCTTTGAGCTCCTTACTTTCCTTTATTAATTTTCCCTCACAGTCAGAAAACTTTAGATTTCCTCTGGATGTTTTGAGTTGCTTTCCTTCACTAGTTTGTCCAGAGATGCTAAGACCAAACAGCCAGCATCATTATATTTCCCACTCAGTCAAAAATATTCAAAACTTTCAAGTATGGAGTCACTAAACTCCTTACGTCTCACAAGTGGTAAATTAGGATAATCAAATGGATCTATCTTGCATATTTCTTTAAACAGTTCATGCCAAGGACTGTCAGTATTCCCTGCAGAACTAGAAGGACAGACCATTGTATCTTTAGGTCTCATCAAATTAGAGAACTGACTCCAGGAACCCCTAAAGCCATTAAAGAATTTCATCTGTACAATTCTGTTTCTCTAGAGCCACTCCCAATACCAAAATCTGTATCAGTAGTGTTTACTAGAGAAACAGATATAACATGAGATATACAAATATATAAGAATTTACAAGATTGGCTTACAATAGCTACTCACAGTATCAGATGAGGAAGAGTCCAGCAAGTCTGTCTGCACACTGGAGACCAAAGATTCAGTTTGAAGGTCTGGAGCTCACTGCAGTGTCCCATGCTACTCCATATCAGGAGGAGATGGAAGGTTGAAGAGTCCACCTCAGAAGGCTAAAGGATCTGCACTGGAAGCTAGAGTCTGTGCTGGAAGCCAGGGGATGACATCCAAGGTGAAGGCAAACACTAGAGCTCCTTCAAAGAAACAGATGCAGCTCCATCCTTCTTCATTTCCCCTTTATACCATCCAGATGACAAACCACCCCAGGGTGAGTCTTCCACAGCCTAGGGTGTGGAATTGCTGAACCACTTTAGTTGAGCTTCTCTTACTCAATTTGACACAATCAACCACCACAGTGTTAATTTTTGCATTTCTCTAATGGCCAGAGATGTTGAACAGCTTTTCATGCATTTATTGGCTATTTATACTTCATCTGAGAAATGTCTATTCACTTCTGTTGCTCATTTTTTAATTGGGTCTTCTATTTTGGGGAGTATAATTTTTAAATTTCTTTATATATCTAGTTATTGGTCCTCTGAGTTACAGTGGTGATTTTCCCCCCTTTTTTAGGTTGTCACTTCACTCTGTTGGTTGTTTCCTTTGTTGTGCATAAGATTTTTAATTTGATATGACCCAATTTGCTGATTCTTGATGTTATTTATTGTGTTGTTGGAGTTCTGTTCAGAAAATCCTTGCCTATGCCTCTATGTCTTCAAGAGTTTTACCTATTTTATCTTCTACCAGATTAAATGTTACTGTTTTAACATTTAGATCTTGGACCCATTTTGATTTTAGTTTAGTACATGGTGAGATATGTGGGTCAGGATTCAATCATCTGCATGTGTATAGCTTGTTTTCCCAGCACCATTTATTGAAGAGGCTACCTTCCCTCCAACATATGTGCTTGGTCTCTTTGACAAAGATTAGATAGCTGAATGTGCCTGGAGTTGTTTCTGCATTCTCTATCCCATTCCATTGAACCATGTCTATTTTTATGCAAGTACCATGCTGTTTTTATAACTGTAGCTTTGTACAATAACTTGAAATCTGTGATTGTGATGTCTCCTGCTTTGCTCTTATTGCCCTAGATTGCTATTCTGAGTCACTTCAGGTTTCATACGAATTTTAGGATTATTTTCTAGTTCTGTGAGAAGTGCTGTTGGTATTTTGATTGGGACTGAACTAAATCTATATATCATTTTTGGAAGTTGGCCATTTTGACTTTATTGGTTCTATCTATTCAGGAACAGGAAGAAATTATAAAAATTAAAGCCAAAAAATGAAATCGAGAGTAAAAAAAATACAAAGGATCAATGAATTGAAAAGCTGGTGATGCCCACCAGCCACCAGCGTACCAACACGGGCTGAGCAGTCACAGGCTCAGCAGTCCCAGGCTGACTGGAGCCCTGCTCCATCTGGCTCACCACACCCACCTGTGACCAGGAGATGCTACCTGGTTGCACACTACAAAGGCACAGGAGGACATAAAGGACATGGTCCTGAGGTGCAGAAGTGAAAAACAGAGAGAGGGCCTCTCTCAGGCTCCTTGATAAAAAGTGAAGCCCACTGGAAAAGTGAAGAGAATCTCTGCGATAAAGGCACACCAGACAACAACTGTACTTGGTAAGTTGGAGGGATGATCACCTCCCATTGGACCCTGGACTATCTTCAGGGGAAAGGCAGCTGGAACCTGCAATAGACAGGGAGCTCAACTTGGGACCTGCAGCCAGAAATCTGCCTGAATCTCATGGGTCTGGGACTGGCTTGTGGAAACTCATTGACTTATATCTGCACACTGCTGCCCACATTGCCTATTGTGACAGCAGAGACACGCCCTGAAGGAGGCCCTTCATTTTTATCTTTTATTTGTGATTTTCAAAATTATTATTTTCAAAAATTATATATTATATCCAAAATTATTATTTTGCTCTTATTTTAAATTTTTTTCTTCTTTTTCTACTCTTTTAAAATTTTTATTTTTCTCTTTTTTCTTTCTTTACTCTTTTCTTTCTCTCTTTCTCTCCCTTGCTCCCTTGCTGTCACACATTGTTCTTCATCTCCCTTTGTGTTCCTGTTCTGGGCCTAATTCATATTTCTTTTTTATCTTTCTTTTCTTCTCTTTCCTTCTCTCATCTGTGTACACTGGCCTCACTGCTAACATTCCCCTATCCTTCTACCTATCTGTCCATACCTCCCCAACTCCTTCTAACTCCCCATTCTGAAGGGTAAAGTTGCTATATTGAAGAGTTTATTCACTATAAATATAATGTTGAGTTGGTCCTTGATTTTGATATAATTCACACAGTTAAAGGTGATAGATTAATAACAACCAGCCAGGGATTTAGGCACCTGCCTTGCAAGCGCAGGTCCCAAGTTCGATCCCCAGTACCAAAAAAAAATAAAAAGAAAAAAGAATTTATTGGGCTGGGGATTTAGCTCAGTGGTCCTGGCGCCTGCCTCCCAAAGCGTAAGGTCCCAAGTTCGATCCCAGGTACCAAAAAAAAAAAAAAAAAAAACCACAAATTGTCATTTTCTAAGAGGTACTTGATGCTATGGTGTTGCTGATTGTATCACTTGGGCTAAGGTGATTGATCTAATCAGTTGTCCTTCCTGGTATAATGAAAATGAGATAGCCTTAGAGCCATTAGAGACTCAAAACATAAAGACCAGCTATATCTGGAAGACACCTCTGAGAAGCAATCATTCCATAAGGGTTCTAAATACATCAACAAAGACGTACAATAAGCACTTCAAAGTATCAACCCAGGAATTAAACCAAGGATAGTACCAAAAACAAAAATGAGAAGACATTTAAGCAAGGCACAAACTCAGACTTCCACCCCACAAAAGGCAATTTCTGGGAGAAATGAGGTGGAAAAGTCTGATAATCAACAACCTGGACACCCTGAACTGATAGCACAGAAAGTAACAAAACAGATGATTGAGGCTCTAGAAAAATTCAAAGCAGAAATAATCTCCCAGAAAACTACAGAGATGGTGAACAGAGTGAATGACATGATTAGAGGCTCTAGAACAGAAACAGATTAAAAAAACAGATGAGCTCAGAAGCATACTGGAAGCCATGAATGCCCAGTATAAGAAAGAAATGGAAATAATGATCGCCCAACATAAGAAAGAAATGGAATCCATGAAACAGATTCAAACAGATATCCAGGAGATTAAAAACTCCATTGAAAGAGTGCATATCAGATGAAAGGAGTCTGAACATAGAATATCAGATACAGAAGACAGGACTGCGGTGAAGGACCATGAAAGCAGAGATTTCTTAAAAACAGTAAGGGACCATGAGAAATCAATCCAGCAGCTGCTAGATGATGCAAAGGAAAATAACATAAGACTGATAGGAGTCCATGAAAAAGCAGGAGAAAATACAATTGACATAAAAAAAACTTTTCACAGAAGTAATAGTGGAAAACTTCCCAGACAGAGGTGGAGAATTGGACATATAGATAAGTGAGGCATATAGAACTCCAGCTAGCCATGATCAAAAAAATCTACACCTAGACATATAATAGTCAAGATCCCAGAAACCCAACAGAAGAACAAAATCCTACAGGCAGTTAGAGA
>NW_004624769.1:935103-956083 GCF_000247695.1 Heterocephalus glaber
AGAGAGAACTCAAATAAATAACCTAATGTAGAACCTCAAACTCCTAGAAAAAGAAGAGCATAACAAACCCAAAGCTTGTACAAGAGAGGAAATTATAAAGATCAGAGCAGAAATCAATGCAATGGAGACTAAGAGAACAGTACAAGAAATCAATGAATCAAAGAGTCAAGGGATGAAGATAGGAAATGAAGAAGTCAAATCAGCATTATTTGCAGATGACATGATACTCTATATAGAAGACTCCAAGAACTCCACCAAAAGCCTTCTAGACTTAATAACTAAATTCAGTAAAGTCACTGGAAACAAGGTCAACACACAAAAATCAATAGCTTTCCTCCACATGAACAACAGACTCACTGAGAGAGAAATGCAGGAAAGAATTCCTTTTACAATAGCATCCAAAAAATGAAATATCTAGGAATCAATATAACAAAGGAAGCAAAAGACCTTTACACTGAAAGCTACAGCACTATGAAAAAGGAGATCGAGGAGTGTATAAAAAAATGGAAAGACATCCCTTGTTCCTGGGTAGGAGGAACCAATATAGTGAAAATGGCCATACTTCCAAAACTACTATATAGATTTAATGCAATGCTAATTGAAATTCCAACAATATACATCACAGAACTACAGAAAACAATCCAAAAATTCATTTGGAACCAGAAGAGACCTAGAATAGCAAAAGCAATTCTAGGCAACAAAGACATGCCTGGGGGTATCACAATCCCCAACTTGAAACTATACTACAAAGCTATGGTGATAAAAACAGCATGGTACTGGCAAAGAAACAAACCCAAGAATCAGTGGAACAGATTAGAAGATGCAGAAACAACTTCACCCTCATTGGAGGAAAGATAGCCTATTTAATAAATGCTGCTGGAAAAACTGGATTTCAACCTGCCAAAGATTAAAACTAGACCCACACCTATTGCCATGCACTAAACTAAGATCGAAATGGATTAAAGGTCTAAATATTAATACAGAAACACTGAACTTGCTGGAAGATAAGTTAGGTAGAACTCTTGAAGACACTGGCATAGGAAAAGACTTTATGCACAAAATCTCAGTAGAACAGACACTAGCACAAAGAATCAATAACTGGGATCTCATCTTATTAAAAAGCTTCTGCACTGCAAGAGAAATGACCAACAGAACTAAGAGACAACCTACAAAGTGGGAAAAAATTTTTAGCCGCCATACTTTAGATGAAGGACTACTATCTAGAATATGTAATGAACAGAAAAAAATCAGACCCTCCAAATTCAAAGACCCAATTCAGAAATGGGCATCTGAAATGAACAGACATTTCTCAGACAAAGAAGTAAAAGCAGCAAATAAACATATGAAAAAGTGCACAACATCAGTGGTCATTCAAGAGATGCAGATGAAAACAACACCGAAATTCCACTTCAGCCCAGAAAGAATGGCTGCTATCAAGAAATCAACAAATAACAAATGCTGGCAGGGGGTGTGGGGAGAAAGGAAACCTTCTCCATTGTTGGTGGGAGTGCAGACTGGTGCAACCACTGTGGAAATCTGTATGGAGATACCTCAAAGAACTAGGGCTAGAGGTCCCATTTGACCCAGCTATTCCCCTGCTGGGTATCTTCCCAAAAGAATTAAAAGAATCATACCACAGCAATATATGTGCACCCATGTTTATAGCGGCACAGTTTGTAATAGCTAAAGCCTGGAAACAGCCCAAGTGCCCATCAACTGGAAACTGGATAAAGAAGATGTGTTTTTTTAATAAAATGGAGTACTACTTAGCCATAAACAATGAGAAACTAGAGACATTTATAGCTAAATGAATGCATATTGCAGTCATATTCTTCTTTTTTTTTTGGTACTGGGGATAGATCTCAGGACCTTGTGCTTGTGAGGCAGGCACCAGAACCACTGAGCTAAATCCCCGGCCCTGCAGTCATACACTTAAGTGAAATAAACAGGACACATATGTGTAAATACTGAATAGTTTCTCTAATGTGAGAAACTGAACGTGTAAATAAGGATTAAAAGGATTAAAGAGAATAATTAATAATTTGAAATAGGAAGAAAAGGTCCAAAGGGGTAGAGTTGGTGGGAGGGGAAGGGGAAAGGAAAGAAGGGAAAGGAAAAATTATGAAAAAAGAAAAAGAATGGAAACAAAGTCTATGTAAATAGGGAAGGGTGAGGGCCGGGGATTTAGCTCAGTGGTTTTGCTGCCTGCTGCACAAGCGCAAGGACCAGAGATCAATCCCTGGTACCAAAAAAATAAAAAATAAAAAAATGTAAATAGGGGAGGGTGGAGGACGTGAAGGGCACACAGGGAATGGGGAAAAAATAAGAACCAAGATACATCATGTACAGTTTCAAGCACCCAATGATAAATGTAAACGTATTGTATACCTAAAATGTGACAATAAAAGAATTTAAGCAAAAAAAAAAAAAAAAAAGAAAAGCTGGTTATTTGAAAGATCAAACATGGTAGACAAAACCTAGCTAATCTTATCAAAAAAAGAAAGAAAAGACTCAAATCAATGCTATTGATAAAAAAGGTGAAATCACTACAGACACTGCCAAAATTCAGAAGATTATTAGCAATTACTTTGAAAACCTGTACTCCACTCCAGTATATTAGAGAATTCAGAAGAATAGATTCCTAGGTACATATGAGTTACCAAAAGTGAACCAAAACATATAAAAACTCTGAATAATCCAGTAAGTGGCAATGAAATTAAAGCAGTTAACAAAAAAACAACAAAAATCCTACCAACAAAAGGCCAGGTCCTGATGAATTCACTGCTGAATTCTACAAGAACTTCAAGGAAGATCTAATGCCAATACTCTTCAAACTCTTTAATAAAATTAATAAATTTTTAAAATTTAGATTAAGATAAATAACTGAGCTCTTTTTAAAAAATATGGATGTATCTCGTGTTTGTGGCTCTAGGCCAGATTGTAGTTAAAACAAACTTTAAATAAATTAGACATCCAGAACTAGACATTTCAACATCGTGACATGTAACTATTGTTCTTAACTTATGTCAAGCAGGAGAGGGCTGAGATGGACAATGTGTTTCCTAAGGTTACATATTAATGAATACTTTCAAAGACATTAATTCTCTTGGTGCTTGACATCTTAGTATGGTAGCTTTTTGTTTCTGTGACAAAATACCTGAGGTAACTAACATTAAGGAGGAAAGATTTATTTTGGCTTCTGGTTTGAGAGGTTTCAGTTCATGGTCAGTTGGCACCACTGCTTCTGGGCTCATGGGGAGGCATATACACAGTGGAAAGCATGTGGTGGAGCAAAGCTGCTCACTTCATGGGGGTCAGGGAGTGGGGAGAGAAGAGAGGGTGGGGGTTAGGATGGAGGGGGAGAAAGGGGGGAGAGAGAAAAGTAAGAGAGAGAGGGAAGGAGGAAATAAGGCAGGGGAGGAAAGTAAGGGGGAGAGAGGGGAAAGAGTAGGAGGAGGCAGGAGGGAGGGAGAGGCGAGAGAGGAAAAAGAGGAAGGAGGAGGAAGGAAGGAAGAGGAGGGAACAAGAAGGCAAGGAGAAGGTAAGGGAAGAGAGGAGAGGGAAGCTAGGCTCCTAATATCCCTCTTAAGGGCACACCCTCAATTACCTAACTTCCTGTCCATTCCACTAGGCCCCACCTCCTAAGCTTTCCACCATCTCCCAGAAGCTCCACAGGCTGGTAACCAAGGCTTTAGCAATGGGGTCTTTAGGGGGACATTTAAGATAGAGGGTGTAACAAGGGGGGGACTACTGTAGTATCATTTCATGAGCTTGACTTTCATCATCCTTAAGGGTATATTCAAATATTTTGCCCATTTTCATACTGGGCTGTTTGACTTATTGTTGAGTTATATGTGTTCTTTACATATTGTACACAATATTTTTTCACATGTATGTTTTACAGACATTTCCCAGCATGTGCATTTTCATTTTTAAAACAGTACCTTTTTTAACTTCCTGGTATTGAGGAATTAGTGATTGAACACAGGGCCTACACACTAAGCTACACCTCCAGCCCTTTTTAAAGATTTTTCTGAGTTGCTGAGTTGCCTAGGCTAGCTCAAACTTGTGATCTTCCTGCCTCAGCCTCCCAGAGTGCCAAGATTACAGGCATGTACCACCATGCCTAGCTAAATAGTATCTTTTGAAATGTAAGTCTGTAATTTTAATAAAGTCAAATTACTTTAAAAATTTTTTTATTTTGCACTTTTTAGTTGTTAAAGGAACTTTTGCCAAGCCTTTAAAGATAACTAAGATTTCTTCTATGTTTTATTGGAAATAATTTTCTTGGAAATAAGAATCTTTTGATTTATAAATAGGGCATATTTGGTCACTTAGATCTTTAATTTCTCTCAGCCTTCTTTTGCAATTTTCAGTATACCAGTCTTACATGTATTTTGTCAAACTCATCCCTAAGTAGTGCATATTTTGACGTTATAAATGATATTTATAAATTTTGAACTTCTGATTGTTAGTATATAGAATTTGACTTTTTGGGTTTTTTTGGTACCGGAGATCGAACTCAGGTTTTTGCGCTTGCGAGGCAGGTGGTGGAACCACTGAGCTAAATCCCCAGCCCTAGAAATTGACTTTTAATACTGACCTTGTAGCCTGCAATTATGCTTAACTCTTTCAGTTCTTAGAGCATTTGGGTAAATTCCTTAGGATTTCCTATGTCATGACTGTGAAGTCATTAGTAAACAAAGTGACTTCTTTTCAATCTACAGCCATTGATTTAATCATTTTTTTTTTTACTTCAACGGTGAGAACCCTCAAAGTAGAATGTAAGTGGTACAAACAGAAATGTTTGCTTTTTCCACTTAGAGAGAAAACTTTGTTTTCACCCATAAGCATGTCAGCTCTAAGTTTGTTAGTGTATCTTTTAGGTGACATTTATCAGATTAAAGCATTTCACTTCTATTCCATCTGCAGAGATTTTATGAATAACGCAAGTTGGATTTCTCAAGTGGCTTTTTCTGTTGCAGGGTTTTTCTTTTCTAGTCTGTCAATACAATGAATTACATTAGTTGCTTTTCAAATGTTAAACTAATCTTGAATTCCTGGCATATATTCCACTTGGATAGGATGCACTACTCTTTTTAAATATTGCTAAATTTTTTTGATCAATTTGTATCAGGTATATGAGTCTATAGTTCTTGGTTTTTAAAAAATTATTATTATTATTTCATTTGCTTTTGCTTTGGCAACAGGTAATGTTGTGCTGTTAGAACAGGAGGGAAAATGTTTCTGGCAGTCTGTTCCCTCGGTCTATCTTGGGTAGATTATTGGTACTATTTCTTCCACAAATGTTTGATGGAATTCATCAATGAAACCATCTGGGCCCAAAGATTTCTTTGTGGAAGGTTTTAAACTGAAATTCTATTTTATAATTAGATATAAGGCTGGTCTGATTTTGTCTTCTTGGGTGAGCTTTGGTAGTGTTATGGATTAAATGTTTGTGACCCTCCCAAAATTCACATTGAAGCCCTCATTCCCACTGTGGCTCCATCTGGAGGTGGGGTTTCTAAGGAGATGGTTAAAGTTAAGTAAGGTCATAACAGTGAGGTCTTTGCTTTTCTAGTTGAGACAGGGTCTCGCTTTGTAGTTCAGGTTGGCTCTGAACTCAGTATGTAGCCCAGGCTAGCCTCGAACTCTCAGCGATCCTCCTGCCTCTGCCTCCTGAATGCTAGGATTAGGTGTCCAGCCCAAGAGTGGGGTCTTGATCCTACAGGATAGTGTATCCTTATAAGAAGGAACATCAGAGAGTATACTTCCACCTCCTGTAGCACCACTGAGGAAAAGCTGTGTGGGAATATAGTGAGAATGTTGTCGACAAGCCAGGGAGAGTGCACCCACCAGCAATCAGATCACTGCAACCTTGATTTTGGATTTCTACCCTCCAAAATGATTAGAAAACTGATTTCTGTGGCTTAAGCCACTCAATCCATGATGGCTTGTTATGGCAGTGTAACACAGGTAGTTTTTTTCTTAAGAAAAACACAATTTTACTGCATTTTAAAATATATTGGCATTAATTGTTCATGTTATTGTCCATTTAATATCTCTTAGATCTATAATGATTAACCATCTATCATTCTTGTAATTTCTGATTTATGTCTTAACTATTTTTTAGTAGAGCTAGAGATTTATTAGTTTTATTGATTTATTAAAGTACTAGCTTTGGCTTCTCTGACTTTCTGTATACATGTCACTGGTTTCTCTGACTTTAACAATCATTTCTTTTCAGAAAAGTCTATTTTGGATTTTTCTTTTCTTCTGTTTTTATGGTAGAAACTTAAGTTATTGAATTGTACTTTTTAATAGTCTGTTTAACATAAAAAATCTCACTTTCATCTCTTTTAAAATATCCAAAACTGGGCATGGTGGCACATGCTTATAATTCCAGCACTTGTGGGGAGGCTGAAGAAAGAGAATTGTGAGTTTGAGGGCCAGCCTGGTCTACCTAGTGAATTCAATGCCAGCACCTCACCCCCCAAAAGATACATCCCACAAGTTTAAAGGTAAGATTTTAATTTTCATTCAAAATATTTCTGATTTTGGCTGTAATTTTTTTTGACTCATGAATCATTTACAAGTATATTCAATTTTTAAGAATTTAGAGATTTTTCCAGAAACTTTAAAAACTGGATTTTAAAATTTAACTCCATTGTGTTCAGAAAACATACTTTGTATGAACTAATTTAAAGTTTGTCCATACATTTTTTAGGTCCAAAATATGGTCTGTCTTGGTAAATGTAAATGTACTCTGCCCTACAGATTCTGGCTGCTTTCACCTAACTTCTATATCCTTAATTTAGGGAACCCCCTGGCTTTGTTCTGACCCATCCTCTGCACCCCACACCATGCTATTTCTGGACAGTACACTTGAGGAGTCAGAGCCCATTTTGCTTGTTTCCCTTCTTCGGCGGCACTGGCCTTTGTTGCGTATCGCCCAGTTAGAAAACCTCTGGTTCACATATTTTGTCTAGTGTTTCACTATGGTCAGAAGTGCATTCAGAATTTATTTTTTTTGCATATTTAAAAATACTTTTGCTAAGTATATGGCTTGGATATGGTTTGAGTGTCCCCAAAGGTTCATGTGTTGGGGGCTCAGTAGTGGTTAGATGGTGTGGACCCACCGAGGGCCTTCAGAAGGGATCAAGGGAAAGGTCCCAAGAGGGTTATTACAGAAGCTTGAGCCTGAGAAATGCTTTTTGGGGTTTTAGCCCTCAAAAACTATGAGCTAAGCAAACCTCTTTTCTATCTGATGTTTCTGCCATTTCTGCCTCGAGTGTTTCACTATAGTAACAAAGAGACTAATAAGTATTAATTCTGGAATGACCTGTATTTTTTAAAATGTGCTTTAAAGGTATCATTTCAGTTTTATTTCTACCTTTGAAAAACCAACTCTCAGCCTTTGTCATTACTTTGAAGGTTGCAGTTTTGTTTGTTTTTTTAAGACAGGGTCTTGCTATGTAGTTTAGGCTGGCCTCAAGCTCACTGTGTAACCCAGGCTGGCCTTGAACTCACAGTGATCCTTCTGCCTCAGCCTGCAGAGTGCTGGAATTACAGGTGTATGCCATCATTCCCAGCACGTTTGGTTTTTTTTTTTTTTAATCTTTTTTATTTTTTATAATTTCAGTTGAAGGAGACTAGGTGTATTTCTTTTACTTAATCCTGGTTGAAATTCACCGGGCTTCTTTAACCCATGGATTGATGTCTTAACAATAGTTCTGAAGAACTCTCAGCCTTTATCTCTTTAATAAATTATCCCATTCTTTTTCTCTGGAACACTCATCAAAGACATTAGACCTTCTCTATGAATTGATGTCTCTTGTGCATTTTTTCCATCTTTTTTCTCTGCCACATTATAAATAATATCTTCTAATTTTAAGATTATCTTTCCTGCCATGTAATTTGGGGCCAATCATGTCCACTGACTTTTCAATTTTGGTTATTGTATATTAATTCTGTTTGGCTCTTCAAATATACATCATTGTTAATATTTTTTTCCTTATAGTATTTTCCAGTATGATTATTTTGTTGATCATGGTTGTTTTATAATATATCTAGTGTCTACAGCCTGTGAAGATCCTAATCTGGCTACTTCTACTTGCTGTCTTGCTTTCCTGTGTACTGTTTTATCTTTGCTACCACATTAGCCATGGCTCATGAAAATTTACCTACAGTGTTTTTCAAGCCACAAAATAAGTGTGCCTTCCTTCTGAGAAGCACTGGATTGGCTTCTGTTAGGTTCCAGGGGTTATTGCTAGTTAGGGATCACCTCAGCTTATGTTAGAATCTAAAGTTCCCTGGCTACTCAGGTTGTGGAGCTCAAGCCTCAAAATTTTTTGAAGGTTGATCTGTGTTTACAAGTTTGATTTTCTTGGTGCATCTTATTTTCTTCCTATAGCCCCTAAATCTGGGACTGAGTTTAGTTTAGTTCTCCTTTATTGTGATGATGTACTACTTTGGGGTCTTACCTTTTTGAAGAGTTTCCTACAAGATTCTCCAACTTGAATGGCCCTTAGTCTAGCCTCCTACCCTCTTTGTCCTATGAGCTCACCAAAGCATTACACTTTCTTTCAGGTCAAAAGTGGCTTTACTATATTCAATACTCCACATATCTCTCTAGCTTGAGGCTTTCTTTAAAGGCTTGTTCTTATAATTCATCCTCTTTTTACCTCTTCTGTATTTTTTAGATTTATATCACACACATGCGTGCGTGCGCGTGCACGCACACGCGCACACACACACACACACAGTTTTAAAAGCTCCATCCAGATAAGGGCTAGAACGTGTGTTAATTTTTAAGGAAAAAAACTTAACTTTACCATTTAAAAGCTGCTGGGCATGGTGGTGCATGTCTGCAATCCCAGTACTCAGGAGGCTGAGGCAGAAGGATCACTGTGAGTTTAGGGCCAGCCTGGGCTACATAGCAAGACCATGTCTCAAAAAACAAAAACAAAACAACACCAAAACAACAACAGCAACAAGAACAACAAAACATCCAAAAAACAAAAACAAAATAAAGTCTAAAAACCTGTTTTGAAAAAGAAGCAGCAAGATATATCATATACAGGTACAAATTCCTTATGATGAATGTTATCATTATGTATATCTAAAACGTACTGATAAAATTTTTTAAAAACCTGTTTTCAGTAGAGAAGTTGCTCTGCTATTCCCAGAAAGAGGAAATATCCATAAAAATTGTTAAGCATTAATGCTAAATGTACTTTTTCCTATCAAATTTATTCTTGTTAAAGTTAACAGTTCTGTCAATTTGAGTAAAAAAACCTCCCAGCTGGTTGGCTTGGCATAGTTTTGAGTGTGTCTGGATGATGAACTTATTGAAGAGGGAAGACCCACCCTGGGTGTGGGTGGCACCAATCAACACACCTGTAGCCTGGATGGAGTGAAAAGGGAAAGAAGAAGGAAGTCTTGCTTCTGTTTCTTTGAAGGAGCTCCAGTCTTCGCCATCACCTTTGGATGTCTGCCTCCAGCCTTGCAACACAGACTATTCACCTTCCAGTGTAGGGCCTTTCGCTTCCCAATACAGATCCCAACAGGACTCTGCAGTGAGCTCCAGGTCTTCCACTGTTGACTGGATTATTTGGCGCAGATGGCCCTTTTGCATTCTCCCACACCTGACTCTGCAGGCAGCCACTGTAAGCCTACCTTATAAACTGTGTATACACACACACACATACACACACAGAGTCTGTTAAAAAATACCCACTCCAGAGAAAGAAAAACTTGCATAAATATGTTGACTCCCAGTAAATTGACTGCTTTGTCACATGCACATTCGGATTCTCATTTCTCAATAAATTTAATATTAAAATATTTATACAAGTTTTTCTTTTCCTGAAGTGTATATATGTTTTCTGTGGACTCATTTATATAATCACATATATGTGATTATAAATGTATGTCAAAATATAATTCTTTTTTACTCTAGAAGAGATAAATTTCAAAAGAATGTGCAACTAAAAGCACAGTTTAAGACCTGGGAACTGGCCTAACCTTGCCTCTTTATATAAGTGACTTAATTTCATGTTATAACTCAATGTTCTTGCCTGTTAAATGGAGATAAGACCAAAGCATCCTGATAATTCCTTTTTAGATCTAACAATCTATGAACTACAGATGTACCTACATTTTATGACTGACACCCATAATAGACTTTACTGAACAATGACAGTTCTCTGGTTCATTGGTACAACCTTTCCATAATAACATTCCAGAGCCATTCACCTCCAACTGACTAGAGATGGCACAAATCCTATTTGTAATCCCTATCTCTGTATATATGACATCTTTTGAAGTATCGGATAAAACAGCTTCTTTTCTACTGTGTTATACCATTATTTGCTTTTCTAATAGTTTAAAATTAACAAATATTGCCTCCAATCATTCTCACCTTTCAGGATTGTAGAGAATTAAAGTATACAATTAAAATGTTCCTCTTTTAAAAAAAGGCAATCATCAGAGACAAAATCAATTATTCAAGGCTCTGTGCAAAAGCATCTTATTGAGAAAAGTGCTAATAAATAAAGACAAGCAATGATTTACTTCAGGTAGACAATAAAAATTTAATAGTAATATAAAATAAACATATAAAAATCAACTGTTTAGTTTTGGATGTTAGAAAATAATATACATAATAAATTTAACATAGTACTGATAGTGCTGCAAGATTTTATTTTTCAAATTTTAGATTATGCTAATCAGGCTGCTTTGTACTCAGAGGCTCAAAAATTCTGCTTTTATTCCTAAAAACATCTGGACAGTAGGCATCTCTAATGAAACCATGTAATACTTGGAACAGTGTAAGTGAAGCTGTGTGACCAGCACGTCAATAACCTAAGTAAATCCTCTCATAATGAAAATAAAAAAGGCAAACATTAGTTACCAAAACTGTCACTATCAAAATAAAGATGATTCCTTTTCCTTTCTTAACCTCCCATTGCCACTGAAGCATATGCATGAGAGGAAGTAAAAAAAAAAGGGTAACTTTATACTATATGCTAGGTCAGTGTTAAAATTCACAGCTTAAATTTTTAAGACATAATATTTCTGGTCCTTAAAAGAAGTAGAATTAACCAACTTTTTAAATATCAGAAAATAACAACGTTGTGAATCATTCATAATCAAATCTTTCAATGATTTCTAAAACTGTTTCTACAGCCTGTTTCCACTCAGCTAGTTCAAGAGACACATTGGTTGAAAAATAACTTGAGGATATAAACTTCAAAGCTAAAAATTCCACTTCAAAATGTAAAGATTTAAATAGAGCCCTTGATAAGGTTACTTAGTGCAGAACTGCTGGCCAGGATGAAAACAAGCACAGCAGAGGAAAAAAAAAAAAAAAAAAGGCCATGCTTAACTACTTAAATGAAAAACCATAGGCAGGTCTCTCATGACAGAAATAATTTCTTCAATCTAAAGACATTTACTCAAAGTCAAAGCTACCTTATTGCACGGTAAATTTTCAAAATCATTAAGTCCAATTCTGGGTCAATGCTGCTTATGCTTTGGTTGGTGATTTGATCAAATATATGTTCTGTAGTATTTAACTATAAAATTCAACAAACAAAATAAAATTGGTAAAATGCTAGAATCTTAACTGAGAAATCATGTTTTTCCATCTTTTTCATGCAATAAGCATGCTCATCTTAAATCTAGTATTTCTTATAAATAATCTATATATTTCCCACCGAAGCTTGTTATTCTGATGAGCCAAATTCAAATGCTTTCATGTAGTTGAGGATTAAAGAAAGTCTTGAGGATTATTCATCATTATCTGTTGAAAATACAAAAAGATTAATTTACTTTATTTCCAATCAAATTGTATCTGGTTAGTAAAAAAAAAATTCTTTTTCACACTAAAGGAAAAGAGATTTAATGCAGTTTTAATTGGGCCGGAGATTTAGCTTAGTGGTTCTGCTGCCTGCCTTGCAAGGACAAGGTCTCAAGTTCAATCCCCGGTACCCCCGCCAATGCAGTTTTCATTATAATAGTATATACTGATAAGATATTCATACAATGTAAGAAAGAATAAAGTGGGAAGCAAAAGTCAGCAGAGGATAACCAAAGCTAATAATTACATATAAATCTTTCAAAATTTATTATTCATATGTTTTAAAAAATTATACCAAAATACAGTTTTGAGACATGAGTTTTTCCATTTAAAATATATTATGAACGGGAAGAAGGATAAGTAAGAGCAAGCAAGATGATAAAGGAAGATTAAAAATGTTAATGGTCGGATCCACAAAGTAGGTATAGGTGATCTCTATAAAGTTTTCAAGTTTTCCATATGAAAAATATTAATCATGGATATATTCCACATCAATTTCAATACCTGCATATTGTTACGGGATAATGTAATTAACCTTGTATTTATATGTTCTGGCCCTCTCTCCCTCCTTTTCTCTCCCTTTCTTTCTCCCCCTTCCTCTTTCCCTTTCTCTTTTTTCCCTTCCTCCCTCCTTTCCTCGTTTCTCCTTTTTCCCTCTTTCCCTTCTCTTCCTTCCTCCTTCTCCTCCCCTCCCCTCCCTTTTCTTCCCTCCCTCCCTTCTTTCTTTCCTTTTGGATCAAACCCAGGGCCTTACACATGTTAGGCAAGTGCTCTACCACTGACCTACATTCCAAACTCAGTAGACTGAAATTAATGTATATTCTTCCCTCTTATAGTTTTCTACTTTTTTTTTTTGTATTGGGGATCGAACTCAGGACCTTGTGCTTGTGAGGCAGGTGGTGGCACCACTGAGCTAAATTTGGCCTCCACTTTTATTAAATATATGTACAACTTAACAAAATTGCCTTTAAACATTATATAAGTGGTATTATATAATTTTTTGACTAATGAATAGAAAAGATTGTTAATATTTTTGGTACTGGGGATCAAACTCAGGACCTTGTGCTTGCGAGGCAGGCATGGGTACTACTGAGTTAAATCCCCAGCCCTGATAGAAATTATTTAACTGCTGTATAGAATCATTTTAACTACTATGTAGAATCGTTATATAAACATAGCACAACATTTCATCTAAAATGAATGCTGAAGGAAGGTATGTGTTTACTTTTAAGAATCTGTGAGCTTGGCTGCTAGTGCTATTACTCTATGTGAGTACTTAGTACCCTCATCAGTCTACCACTGACCACTGTTATACTCCTCTTCTTGTGGAGGAACCTATTAAGTATAGTATTAATTAATTTACAAATTGTACTAGTTTTATTTGACTTCTGACATTGGAGAGTACCTTGCTATGGACGAATCAGTATTAGCTTTATTAAAAGGTACAGTTACTGAGAGGTTGTACCAAACCTCCACTGTAACAGTATCAAGGAAATTAAATTGTTTAGACTGCCTTTTCAGGACTCAACTTCCAGTGAAATGCAACAGGAATGTGCTTAAACGATCTTTTTAACACATACCTTAATGACTCGATATTACTTTTGAGTCAGCTAGATAAAATTTTGTACTCTCTCCCATTTTTGCTCTCCCATCCACTACAGAAAATAAGTGTGTAATCATCACATGGTTTTATTATCTCCAAATATAGGCTAAAAGACAACTGTCTATAAGATTGCTAAAATATTGGTCAGATTACAGACTGGTTTATATTCTAAACCCAGTTACTGTCTAACATTTACCTATCTGATAATTAACCATATAAACCAGCAAGCTATTTGAATATTTGAATAATGCAATATACATTTTACAACTAGTTTATGTAGTGGCTATATTATTAAGTTATAACATTTTATGAGCTGTACTAAGATTTTTTTTTTTAAAGTTTACCAGAGTTTTTGTTTTTGTTTTTTAAAAAGATTGCCATTTGGCTTTAATTGCTTTATATTCTTTTTGTCTAAGCTAAAGAAATTGCTGCCAGGCTTTATGCTACAGAACTTTGGAGTTTTTACTTCCTTTCTGTCTGTATGCTACGGAAAATCCAATACTGCTTCTTGAGGGATCTATTAGCCTGGCCTGATTCTTGGGTCTTTGAGGGGGCATAACCTTCTATGTAGGCACGTATCCTTTTGAAGCCACTCAGCGGTCTAAAGAGGATGTCAGTTTTACCTTATGGTTCAAATGATTATTACAGACTCTACCTAAGAGGTAAAGCAAAATAAAAACTCTTCAGATACATGACAAGCAAAGCTAAAGCCTAAGCATATTGGTGCTGATTAGTGTGAAAAGTTCCATGGAAAATACTGTGGAGAACGCCTGAAGGATGAACAGTTTGAATGCAAACAGAACTGGTATGATACTCTACACAGATTTACTTACTTGGAATCATCCTCAGGCCTTATGCCAGCAACTTACACTATGACATATTATGAGAAATTATGAGAAACAGACTCATGAAATCCAAATACTACAAGAATTACTGAGGATATTTTTCATTGTAATACTGTTTTTAGAAGATGGAGCCTAAGGTCTTAATAAAACCAGAAATCCCTAAATTCTACATAATGCTTGCCTGGGGATGTAGCTCAGCACAATGGCCCTGGGTTTAATCCCAAGTACCACACACAAACACACAAAATACACTTTTATTTTGAAGATAATATTTTACTATTTAGAAAAATAAAACATCCATATTATAATGGTAATTCAAAACTGACAGAAATTTCCAGAGACTAACACTTGAGTTTATTCTGGGGTGGATCTTTGGATTCTTGCTCCTGGAAAAAACTTTTTCTCCTTAAGTGATTCAAATGTTATTCAAACTTGACAAACATTGTATGATAGTTGCTTCTTAAGCATCATGGGAAGTTTTTACACTGGTTTCAATACCAAAAAATTTCTGTCCTCTGAGTAATTAATGTGGTCTGTCCCATGAACACTGTAACTCATTTAATTACTTAAGTTTCCTGCTTTGCTAGAAATATCAAAACCAAATTTGTGTTTTGTCTTTAAAGAATTAGAGACATTTGGAATATGTACTCTGTATTCTGACTTCATTATTGGCTTCATATTATATTGCTTGCACTCATTTGCCAGATATGCTGATTTTTTTCCAAATACTTTTTAAAATTTAATTTTATCTTGTAAATTTTATGAAAATTTACATCACTAAAATTCAACATCAACTTCAAAACCATCAATTTTAGTTTATGCATAAATTGTTAAAGTAAAGGGATTAATTTTTTTGTATGTAAGATTACTTTTATTTTCTTCATAGAATTGTTGTCTTTGAAAATTTTGTTTTAATATATTTTCCATGTCTATCCTGCATTATATCACTACCCTCTAAAGACCACCTATTTCTTATTGGCAATGTAAATAATTTTGTGCTTTTCGATGATCCCGATGTCATGCTCCAGCTGTTTCATTTCTCCTTCCAGCCTCTGCTTGTGCACCTTCTTCGGGAGAGAGTCGATGAAGACGGAGAGGGCCTGGAACTCTTTGTGCACCTCTTCCCAGTTCTTCTTCAGCCCCTGGAGAACTGCAACTCTTTCTTCATCCGATAACATTTTCATAGCTGCTTTCGTAAGGTTTTCCTGGATATAATGATCATACTCTTCCTGGGCTTTCTTCAGTTCCTCACTCCGCTTACGTATGTATTCAGGTGTGACACCATAATCCTAGGAGGCTGGGGAGGCTCCTTCAAGTCACTGGGTATGAGGTTATAAATGCTCTCAGCCGAGCCGTTGGATCCATGACCAGCAAATGGCTCCTTAAAAACTACAATTCCCAACTTCTTTTTCTCACTGTCCCTTTCTCCGCTGCTTCCCCTTTCGTTTTTGCACCCTCGCCTTGTCAAGGAACTCAGATTTCTCTCTTTCATGTACTCCCCTTTGACCCTTCTTAGCACTCTCTCCCAAGAAAAAGAAACGCGCTTTCTATTCCTCCTGGGGTTGCTCACTGTTGTTCAAAAGGGATTAATTTTTTGGGAAATATTTAAAAATAAATTCCTGTTCAAAACTGTTATGTGTATAAAAGTTAGATATCACATTCTTGATAAGAATTATTCTGATTTCTAGAGCTATCTGGTTAGGTGACTTTAAATTTCTTTTATTTAAATGCTATTTATAAATTAAAAGATGTTAACCTAAGTCAATAAAACTGTATGATACATTAGTAAAAATATATGACAGTTAATTTGATAATTGTTTAAAAGTAGTATGTATTCTAATATTGATTTCAGCAAAGTACATGTAATATAAGGTCATCAATTTACATTTGTCATCTTATTTTTCTCATATTTATTTAAAATATAAAGACATGTACGAAAAATCTTACCTTCTTGATAGGCTCCATCTGCCATTACTAAATGAAGAATCTTGGCATAAAGATGCTGATGTTCATTTCCCAAAATATTTTGAACTACTGTTGAACAAATCTCGGTATTTTCATCTTCATCTTCATGAATAGCCTACAAATTTCCAAATACAAATTAACATTTCAAAACTAATTTTCTCTAAGTGGAAACTTTACTTACTATGTATTTATGATAAACCTAATGACCAATAAAGATCATCAATATATCTCTAGTATTCAAACAGAGCAAATTTCAAAAGAATTTCAGTTAACATTTTACTTACTTTTATTTTCTCATAAACCTCAAAAAATTTTTCGAAGCCTATTTCTTGCTCCAGGTGAAGTCTCAGTTCCTCTAAATGGTTGAAGACACTATCATATTCACATTCACTAGTAACTTCACCATCACTGTTATCTAAAAAATAAAAATAAATACAAGATATTTTATGATTATAAAAATAATACTTCTTTCCCTAGACTAAAATTCTATGGCATGTGAATAATGTCACTGAAGTAGACTACTTACACTTTTAATATAAACAGTTGTCACTAGATAGAAACAGTAAATCAGGTTAAAAAAAAATTTCTAGCGATTTCCCAAGCTAAAAAAATCCTAGATATATCATTTAATTTAGTAAATAAAGGGAAAAAATGTACTTCTGTGCTCTACATTGAATCAGTCAATTCTAAGAATTGTGTTTTCAAAGTTGATAATAAACACGGATCATAACATAATAAAGCACACAAATGGCAGATGTCCTAAGACACACAACATAACATTTTGGGAAAACACTGGAAAATTATAAATACTCTATATTTTTCTTATGTACATACTAAAGATATTTTGAAAAAAAATTACTGAAGAATCTTTTTCCACATTACTTCTTCATCCCAAATAGTGAAATGTATGAGCATTATATGCATGTTAAGGGTAATGCTATGAACAAAGAATGGTTTCAAAACAAAATGAAAATGTTAAAAATTAAGTTATCCTTATTACTGGAGAAATAAGCCGAGAAATGGAGAACAAGGAACAATAAAAATCTACCAAAAATCATTGCCATAATTTAATGGGAAAGAAATGGATTAACTCTGTATACACATTTGTGTGAAAAAGAAAAAAGGCAGGGACACAAACCCATGCTTTAGTCTTAAAGTTGAATATGGCTCATATCAAATATGAGAAAAATACACTGTACTTGAAATGTTTATACACACTGAAAAGAAAAAGGTCCACAACACGACCATGCACCTGAGTGCCATTCTTCGTTCAAGGCACTTTCACTGCTGGGGTTGTCCTCTTCATCTGCCAGGTCTGTGCCATTTGCAGTCTGCTCTACATCACTGTTCTTTAGGGCCGACTCTTCCTCCTCACTGTATTCTTCACCAGGTTGCTCCCTCAGTAACTGCTCCATTGAGGCCTGAAGCTCTTGTAAATCTGTGTCAGCTTCTTCAAATACACTGGAATTTAGAAAATAAAACATCACTGAAATGTTACTGATTTTGAAACATCACTTTAACTCAATATGTATTCCTTTAGTCTTTTTTTGTGTGTGCGGGGGGTACTGGGGATTGAGCTCGGGACCTTGCGCTTGCGAGACAGGCGTCGAAACCACTGAGCTAAATCCCCGGCCCCGTGTATACACTTCTTTGTATTTAAAAGTATTAATCGTAGATAAAAAGAAGTCTAAAAAAAACCTATGTAGTTTTTAACAAGAAAATGAGAATGAATACAGAAGATAAATATGACATGATAAATAGCACATGACACATATTCTGGGATATATAAGCCAGGAGGTGACTTGTTTAAAATGGTCCTGATTTGCCAAAGAGAATGACATAACCATCAATATTCATTGCTTAAAAATTTTGAAACAATGCTGATGTTTAAGGAGTCAGACTAAAGATGTTTTTTATTTCTTTCTAGAACAAATATTTAGTATTCAAAATTTTCTTTTATATAATTTTAAAGGTTAGTCAAAGTCTTCATGTGGATATATAACAGTCATACATTATATGAAAGGCTTTCCATGTAAATGGACATTGGACATTTGAACTTTAAAATTTTTCTTTTTAATGGTGCCAGGGATCAAACCCAGGGCTTCTTACACATTAGGCCAACTACTTCACTACTGAGCTAAACCCCTAGCCCTGAACTTACAGAGATGGAAATATATGTTCAGGTTAACAGGATGATCCAGGAACCTGATCTTTAGGTATGTATTCTCAAAAATGTTTCTAAAATACATAATAGACTTTCCTGTGTAATTAGAATATACTATCATAATACTACAGAATCTTATTTTCAAGGCATTGATCGGGGTATTATTTCTATTTTTAGTGGGATTATAAATACTGGAATAAATGAGTTTATACAAATAAGATAAAATAGGATTGAACTGCTTCAGAAACTAAATTACTAATAAGTATATGCTAGTTTATATTTATATAGTATTTACTTATATTTTATATCAATAAGTATCATACTTAATAGTATTTTAGCATATTAAGCAATTTCATCCTATTATTTAAATTTTAACCTCAAAAACTGTTGAGACATGGAAACTGAATCAAAGTATTTTTTCACCTCATTAAATGATTTTTTAGTATATTTTTAGTATGTATTTGGAATATATAATAATTACATTCATTTTGGGGAATACACACAGACACACACACAGTATCTTGGTCATATTTGATCCCCTTCTTCCCACCCTCCCCCTCCCCCTCCTCCAGGTGCTGATCCTCATCTCTAACAGTAATCCTCCCACCCTGTACCTTAACATCTCTCCTTTATTTTTTTTAACAAATTATTTATATTTTGAGTTTCTCATATAAGAGAAACTATGTGATATTTAATCTGTTTGGTTTATTTCACTTAACATTACAGCCTCCAGATCTGTCCATTTCTTATAGATGATTCAAATTTATCTTTATGGTTGAGTAACACTCCATCATCTACACACACACACACACACACACACACACACACATTTTCTTTATCCATTTATCTGTCGATAGACATAGGCTGTTTTTATAATTTAGTTATTGTGAGTTAGGCTGCTATAAACATGAGTATGTATATATTACTGTAATATGATGACTTTAACTCTTTTGGGAAGATACCCAGGAGAGGTATGTATAACTAGGTCAAACATGAGTTTCTAATTTTAGTTTTTTGAGGAATCTCCATACTGATTTCCACTGTGGTTGTACCAGTTTACACACCTACCAACAATGCAGAACAGTTCCCTTATTCCCACATCTTTGCCAATATTTGTTGTTTATTATTATTATTATTATTACTGGAGTGTTGTTTTAATTTGTATTTCCCTAACAGCCAAAGATGCAGAGCATTTTTTCATGTATTTATTAGCTATGTGTATTTTCTTTTGAGAATTATTAATTTTAATATGGGTCTTTTTTAAAAAAAATTCTTTATGTACCAGAGAAGGAGCTGTAAAAAAGTTTTTCCATTCTGTAGGTTGCATCTTCACTCTTGACTGTTTCCTTTTTTTGTGCAAAAGCTTTTAAATTTGATATAATCCCAATTGTTAATTCTTGGAATAATTTCTTGAGCAACTAGGGTTCTGTTCAGAGGTCCTCGACTGTGCCTATGTCTTCAGGTATTTTACCTACTTTATCTTCCTGGAGAGTTAACATTTCTGTTTTTATATCCAAGTCTTTGACCCATTTTTATTTTATTTTAGTATCTGAAAAGAGAAATAGGTCTAGATTAATTCTTTTATACATGGACAACCAGTTTTCCCAGAACCATTTGTTAAATACACTATCTTTTCTCCAGTGTTTGTTTTTGGTCCCTTTGTCAAAGATGTCTGAAGGCTCATGGGGCTGTTTCTGTGTCTTTTATTTCACTGGTCTACATGTCTATTTTTGTGCCAGGACTACGCTGTTTTTATTACTGTAGCTTTATAATGTAACTTGAAATTGAGGATTGTAATGTCTTCCATTTTTCTCTTTTTGGTCAGGTTTGTTTTGGCTTTTCTGAGGCTCTTTTAGTTTTTATAAATTTTAGGATTTTTTTTTCCTACTTCTGTAAAGAATACTGTTAGTATTTTGATTAGAGCTGTAGTACATCTACAGATCATTTTTGGTAATATGGACTGTTGTTTGATTCTGCCTGTCCACGAACAAGGGATGTCAATTTTCTAATGTACTCTTTAATCTCTTTATTCAGAGTACTGTTGTATTCATTACAGAGGCCTTTCACCTCCTTGGTTATGTTGATTACTAAGTATGTACAGTGGACCCTTGACTTAGGAACTCGATTGGTTCCTGAAGGCTGGTTGTAACTCAAGTTGGTTGTAGGTCAATACACCTGAGATCTGGATGTTTACCTGGGTACATGCTATAGCTATCAAGAGGCAGAGGAATTTTCCATTAATTAACCCAAGTTGTTCATATGTCAGGCCAGTTGTAACTTGAGAATGCACTGTACTTTTTTTTCTTTGAGCTACCATGAGTAGAAGTATTTTCCTGATTTATTTTATTGTACATTATTGATTTGCAAGAATGCTATTGACTTCTGTGTGCTGATTTTGTATCCTGACACATTCCTGAATTTGTTTATTAGCATTATGAATCTTCTGGTCGAGTTTGTTTTGTTTTTTAGGTCTTCTATGTAAAGGATCATATTATCGGGAAACAAAGATAGTTTAATTTCTTCCTTTCTTATTTTTTATA
>NW_004624769.1:956183-975916 GCF_000247695.1 Heterocephalus glaber
TTTTTGGTTACCGGGGATCGAACTTGGGAACTTGCACTTGCGAGGCAGGAGGCAGAACCACTGAGCTAAATCCCCGGCCCTCCTTTCCTATTTTTATTTATCTTTTATTTCTGCTTTTCTTTCTCTTGCCTGATTTTATGGCCAAAGTTTCAAGTACTACCCTGAAGAGGAGTGGTAAGAATGGACACATTTGTTTTATTGCTGATTTTAGATGGAATGCTCTGTTTTTCTGCATTTCGTATGATGTTGCCTGTGGCTTTGCTATAATTGGCTTTTATCAGTTTGAGGTAAGGTCCTTATATATCTATTATCATCAAGGTATTTATCATGAATGGATGTTATATTTTGTAAAAAAGCCTCAATTGAGATGATCATGTGATTTTCCTAGGATGGAGGTGACTTAGTCATGATGAATGATCTCTTTAATGATTTGTTGTATTCTGCTTGCACATAACTTATTGAGGATTTTTGCATCTATGTTCACTAAGGGTATTAGCCTGCAGTTGTCTGTTTTTCTTGAGACTTTGTCTGGTTTTGGTATCAGGGTAATGCTGGCTTCAAGGAATGAGTTTGGCTGTGTTCCTTCCCTTTCAATTTCATGGAAGAGTTTGAGAAATATTAGCATTAGTCCTTCCCTGAAGTTCTGATAGAATTTAGTAGGGAATCCATTAAGTCCCGGGCTTTTTTCAGTTGGTATTGTTTATTACTGCCTCAGTTTCATTGCTTGTTATTCGCCTCTTCAGGATTTTTGTATCTTCTTGGTTCAATTTTGGGAAGTTGTATTATTTAGCAATTTATCCACTTCTAGATTCTCCAATTTACTGGAATATGTTTTTGAAATAGTTTCTTTGAATCCTCTGGATTTTAATGGTGTCCATTGTGATTTTACTTTTTTCATTTATAATTGCATTGATACTCTTTTAATGCTTAAATCTGTATCTGAGACCATTAGGAAGCACAGTGCCTGGCATCTGGGTTGTAACTCAAGACTGGGTTCATAAGTTAAAACTAAAAGTCTGGTCGTAACCCAAGTTTTTCATATGTCAGGCCAGTCGTAACTCGAAGATCCACTGTACTCGTATGCTACTTTAAGTGAAAGAAGCAAGTCATACGAGAATGTTTCTTGGGTGTTGTAGGAGTGGTGCCAATTTTAAGGTACTTTAAAATCAGGTACTGAATTCACTTTTCATTTGGCTTTCTTGTTATAGAACCTTGAGGAAAATGTGGACATTTCAAAGACAAATATCAAGTGAAATTTCCCTATATTGATACACAGTGACACTTTAAAACATAACTTCATTTTCAGATTTTTAAATTAATACCGAAGGCTTCTAATTCTTAAAATCCAATTCTTTCATCAGCTAGTAATTAAAAGAACATGTGATGGTTAACCTTAATCACCAACTTGACTGGATTAAGAAAAGTCTAGCAGATTAGTAAAACATATCTTTGGGGGTGTGTATGGGAGTATCCAGGTATGACTGGCAAGTAGATCAGCAAACTGAGGGAGCAAGGCATGCCCTGATTGTGGGTGGCATCATCCAATAGGCTTGCAGCCTAGATGGAACAAAAAAAGGGAAGAAGGAGCAAATTGGCCTGTGTTTTGAAAAGCTCCATTCTGTTTGAGTGGGTACATCTTTTGCTACTGCCATCTCCTGTGGACACCAGACTCCAGCTTATTTAGCCTCTACATACGAATTCACAAAGTGACTCTCCGGGGAGCTTCCAGGCCTTCAGTCTCAGACTGGCACTGCATCCTGGGTGCCTCTTAATCTGAGGTTTCCAGCTTCTTGGAATGAGCAGATACTGGATCCTCTGACTCTCTAGCATAAACAGAAGGCCATTATGGACTCTCCTGCTTTTGATCCTGTGAACCTACTTAATAAGTCCCTTCACAGTTTGGAGGGAGTTACCTTTTCATCTTTTACTCTTCTATACTGACTATGCTCATTAATTATTTTGTGTGTTTTTAATAACCTTATTGGTAAAAATAACAACATTCAGCACCTTTATGGTTGACAAAGTGCTGGGTAACAGTTTTTTCTCCAACATTTTAATAATATATATTTTTCTATTGATTCTGTTCTTTTAGAGAATTCTAAGCAATACAGAACACAAGCCACAAATAAGCTATAATTCACTCAGTTAAAAACTGAGGATTTTATTAAATTATTGGAAAGAAAACCTCTCAGCAGTTTGTCAATGATAAAGGTGCTGTATGGGCAGTAGGGTCATTAAAAACACAAAAATCAAAATACAGTGGTACTTCAGTTCATGAACTCAATTTGTTCTATAATTTTGGAAAAGATGGCCACATTTGTGATCACATAGGAAAGATGGCTCTGGTCGTGTTTGTCTCCTGATGCAGAGTTTGCAAACAAAATTTTGCCAAGCGCTTCTGTTTGTGAATCAAATTTTTGCAAACAAAAGCATGTGTAAATTGAGGTACCACTGTATTTAATGACCACTGTCAAATAAAAGAATCAAATATAAAAAGTAACTTTTCCTCTAAATTGTGAGGTAAATCTACAGAGCTCTGTTAAAAATGAAAAAAAGGTAAGGCTGGAGATTTAGTTGAGTGGCACTCCACCTGCCTTGCAAGTGCAAGGTCCTGAGTTCAATCCCTGGTACCAGAAAAAAAAGAAAAATGAAAAAAAGGTAAACTTTAAAAAATAAAGTTTCATTAGAAATTTAAAAAGCAAGGGGCAAAGCTTAAGAGAAACAGAAAAACGAAATGTGTCAGATGCAGTTATTTTGGCTCATGCAGGAAAAATTGTGAGACTGACAAAATGGTTTTAATCAAACATATGAGTTGTTTATATTTAAATGAAAAGACAAAAAGCAGAAACAAGTTTAAAATATTATAAATCATGCAAATTCTAATTCACTCTCTCAGAGTGATTTGAATACACTGTACATTTACAAATACTTTATTCAAGGATACTTTCATTTTATTTACCCAAAAAGCTTATAACATTTGTCTGAGCTGACTACTGTACATTTGAGGGCTGACTACTATTGAAGAAGTTAAAGGAGGATTTTTATCTAAGGGCCCACCACTCCCCACAGCTCTCAGAAGCTTGTTGATTACATTTCCCCCCAAAATCTAGACTTGCCGTGAATCATAAAGAAAGGAATTTTATAAAAGCAATCAATTTACATTGAGAACATACACACAGGATGTGAGGGCGATCTAGCTGCAAAATCTGTCATCCATTTGATCACCAGGGTTGATTTGGCTGATCTGGCTGGCTAGGCGGGTGTCCCCTTCCTCCCTCACTGCTCCACGTGCATCCCTCCAAGCTGCGTGCTCAGTCGAAGAGAGTAAGCATATCCGATAGAGGAAGACCATTTCCTTGGTCAAGGGTATAGGAGTAGCTAAGCTCCCCTGCTAGAATCACCAAACAAGCTTTCAGAAAACACACACACACACACACACACACACACAGAGTAATCCCTTTCCCTATCCCACACAAACAAAACCACTAGCGTGTGTGCCAACTCCCCATTGACATGGCCATGAAATCAGACATGAGGAAAAAAAATAGGCGGAGCTTTCTGGTCATTTTCCTGGGGAAGTATAGAATATTAATTACTCATAATTCCCCACTGTAATCTTTGTATCATATGCTATTCTACTATTAAACAGCCTCCTAACATTCATTCACTTAACCAATATTTACTAAGAAATGACTATATGCAAGCCAGTGTACCAGTACTCAGTGGTAAATAAGATAATGAACACTAACAGAAACCATTTTCTCATATCTCTCAAATGAAATTAAGTTACTAAATAATTTAGAGGCAGATGTACATTATCAAAATTTGCATGACCATACTTTAAGTTGTAAAAAGGTAAGAGTAGTGAAGAGTCAGGTACAGATCATTTTCAAAAATGTCTAGATAAGTTACTTTCTTTAGAATGTTTTTAAAAATATCAATTCAGAAATTATATTAATGCTGGTATTTATGAATGACATTATGCTTACATGTCTTCAGAATCGGAAGGTCCTTTAATGTGCTCATCTTCAATTTCATCAATTTCAAGATTGTCTTGAACATCTCCTACAGTGGGAATGTCCATTAGGATTCTGAACAGCTTTGAGAGATCTGGAAGTGAACACGTCCTCAACATCTAAAAAGAGTCAACAAATTACTTATTAGAAGTAAGAGAATTTAAAAGTAAGAAAGAAAATTAGAGCTAATAATAATTATATATTAATCATATATTAAGTACTAGAACTAGAGGATTCAAAGGTAAGTTGCCCAAGGTTAGAACCTAATTCTTTTAAATTTCAGCTTGGTACTTTTTCACGGAATAAACTAAACTTGTGAGTTATGATTGGGTTTTAACACACAGAAATTCATTTATGTTACCTCTAAATGGCAAGAAGAGGTGTTTATTTAGGTATATACCTGGCCTGGAATTGGAAATGTCAGGAATCAGTCAGTGCTAGAAAATACACATTTTTTCTTTTTCACTTTTCGCCCATGTTTTTCCTCTTTCATTATATTTCTGAGTGGCTCTCTCACCTGCCTATGGTCAATTATCCCCATATAAGTCTTGCTGAAATGCTGGAGTGCATTCTCTGAAGTGGGGCAGAGCACAATCACACAACCGGTGACCCTTGGTATTGTTTGATCACTGCAGTTGCTGGCCAGTTAACTCTGATTAAATCTGGGAGCTCAAATTAAAAGGAAAGCCCAGCACTGCTTCCAAGGGCTTGAGACTGTGAGTGGAAGGCTGGAGGCACAAAGCACTTTGATGTCAATGCTAAGAATCACTCATAATAGCAGCGATTCAGCCAATTGTGTTAAGAAAAAAACCCAGCACACAGTTGAGGTGTTGAAAATTTAAATTTGTGTTGGATAAGAACACAGATAATAGGAACAGATTGTTTGCCAACCTTTCAACAATTAGAATGTGATGACTGGCAGGAATATGAAAGAAATAGCCAGTCTTTGGGGTGGGTTAACCCTAAAGGAATTTGTGAGTTTCGAAACATGATTACTAAGGTTCTGGTAAGAACTCTACAACAAATGGAAGACTTTAAAGAAAATACAATGTTCAGCATATTAATGGAAATTTATACATGTGGCCAGTTTTATTAGTACAATCTGTTTCTGAGAAAAATAAAGGATATATTTCCATTATATGAACATAATTTACATATTATAGCACTCAAGGAAAAAACAGTCATAAATTACAAGTTGGTAAAGTTGGTAAAGATAGATAAAAATATACTGCTTAAAACCATTTAATAATGGTGCCGAAAGTATTTCTTTTGATTTCACACTGTCAGGAATTTACACTATTTTATGCTTTTAATCATATATATTGTAAGCCAGCAATATATAAAATAGGCTCCTACAAGTTTCCTAAGGTAATTACTAATCAGCAAAAAATAAACAGCACACATGCATTTGCACCTAAATCTTATGGGGCTACATGAAAGGATATAATTTTTTTTAGGCTGAGAAAAATTTTAGCTAGCCCTAGTAAAACACTCTCAATTCTAGCTTATTCCTTTTACCAATTACAAAAACTTTCTCAACCTATCATTACAAATTACAGTCAAAAAAATTTCAAGTGGTCATGTAATTTGACAATCTGCCTCTTAGAACAGGTTTATACCCAAAAAGCCATCTGGCAGCTATCAAAAAATAAACTCTTAATGTATATCTCACTTCTTGATAAGACTGTGTTGTTCTTAAATAGGATCTTTACCTTCAATCAAAAATTATCTACCATGCCTGCTACTATTCTATAGTTTTAATATCTACAGAAAGAAATTCTCCTGTAAATATTAGCTGATCCATAACATATTGTCAGTTTTTTTTTTTGAGATCCTTTGGACCATGAACGTATACACAGTATTTGATACAATTACAAAATCAAACAACAGTAATGGTCTATGAAACCATAAAACACTTTTTTTTTGGGTACCAGGGATCGAACTCAGGACCTTGAGCTTGCAAGGCAGGCGGCATATATAAAACATTTTTTAAGTGTATGTTACCTTTAGTTTTTATAGTTAGTTTTCTTCTCAAAAATAAAGGGAACCACATGTAATAGTTAATGAATGAATGATAATAAAGTATTAGCTTCATTAATAAAATTTTATATCAAATTCAACTTCAACGAATTCTGTTAACTCACTTTTCATCTTTAGAATATTTCATATAAAGTATGAACTAGTAATGGTCAGGTATATTATAAAGCAGTTTATGATGGGCATATTTGTTGAGCCTGTGTTTACTGCAATTAAACTATAACACTGTTCTCTCAAAATAGCTTCTATAAATATTTGCTCTTTGCAACCCATAAACCTGATTAAAATGAATTTAAAACAAACATTTTCAACACTTACAAAAGGCAAAAGTTATGTAAGGATAGCTACTTTAGAAAATTGAAAGAATTGACTCTTAAGGCCCATGTGCTCCTTATGAATTTTATGTTAATCCTTTTCCCATCTTGCGTTTGCTAGAACAAGAGAAATGCTCAAATTTTCATACTGCCCACTTTTTTCACTCTATTCGCAAGGCAAGCAAAATATCAGCAGAACACATCTGGTCTCTCTCCATCCTTTATTCACTATCCTGTAGGGTGAAGAAGAATAACAGACTAAAAAAACTTGAGACAATGATAATAAAGGGCATGCCTTTTGCTACTGTCTTGGCATGAAGTGTAGGTATCCCACTTCCCTGCTGCCTTGTGGTAAGCAACACAGGTCAGGTCAGGCCTATGCCTGGCTGCTGGGAAAAAGACAGGTCTAATTTTCAGTTTCTTCAAAACCAGATCTTAAAGGGTATAAAGCTCATTGTGAGTTAAGGAAGTTTGTTCTTCAGACTCTAAGGATCTCAAGGACCAGTCACTTACAGAAAAATATCAACCAGCACAATTTTGGATAAAACTAGGCCAGATTTTCTTGCTAGCTTTATCGGAAATAAAACTAGTAGAGTATTATGACAGACTCTTATGTTATCATCTTAACTGGCTACAGATCTGAAGAGCGGTTAAGAGGTAATTAACTCAACTTTTGTCAGTTTTCATGGGATTATAAACCAATAGGATCCTAAAATATCACTACCATATTTTGATGGGAAGAGTTTCCTCTTATAAAGTCAGAATAAATGCAAAATGTTGATTTAATCTTTAGAAGTATATGTTGGCCTTCCCTACATTATGAAAGCATGCATCCCAGCCAGAAGCATTCTCTGAGGAGTAACTCTATACCTAATGACTAGGCCCCCTTGATGAAAAGGAAAAATGGTACTCATATAAACCCCCCCCCCCCTTTTTTTGAGACAGTCTTTCTATGTAGTTCAGGCTGGCCTTGAACTCTTGGTGATCCTCCTGCCTTAGCCTCCCAAGGGCTGGGATTACAGGTGGGTGTGTGACACCATGTCTGGCTAGACAAACTTTTTTTATCCGCTTTCTCAATGATTTTCCAAATTATTTATATTTAATGTGTAATTATAACTATTTACATTTAATATATAATATATTTTATCATCTATACTTCTCAATTAGAATATAAGATTCTGTTTTACTTAACACTGTAATCCCAGCATTTAGAAAAGTACAGTACTTGGCATATAGTATTTAATCAATATTTGTTACTAGATGAATCTGCTAACAATAGCCTACCAAACAGTGAAAAATGGAGGGTGGGAGTTTCTACAAATTCATCCTGCAGCCACTTGTGAGGATAATCTAACATCCTTAAACAGTTTATACTTTTAAATAAAGTGATTTTTAAAAGAGAATAAACTACCACATCACTGGCTTTAAATCAAATATCACCTCTTTCCTAGTTTTGTTTCCTCTAAAGGTGGAACACAGTTCTCCCACACTGACTTCTATTTTGAGTATTTTTTTATTAGACATGTTTGTAGTGCATAATGCTTACATTCCTCGTGTGGAGTTGGTACATGTACATGACACATCTCAATTCCTTTTTTCATCCCCTTTCCCTCTACCCTCCATCCTATTTGAGAAAAATCTATCCCCCTGCTTATTAACAATCATTTATTTTGATCTTATTTATAACTTGATTAACTTTTATAACAGAAATCATGTGATATTTAACATTATGATATCAAGTTGCATCCATTTACCTACAAATGAGTCAAGCGTATCTTTATATATGGAAGAGTAGTGCTCCATTGTGTGTAAATACCACATTTTCTTTACTCATTCATGTGTTGATGGACAAATCTGGTGTTTCCAAGATTTAGTTGCTATGAACTGTGCTGCTATAAGCATGGGTATGCATATATCACTATAAGATGATGTCTTTAATTCTTAGAAAGGGAATTAGCTGGATCAAATGAAATTTCTAGTGAGGTCCAGGGATTTAGCTCAGTGGTTCCGCCACCTGTCTTGCAAGCGGAAGTCCCAAGTTTGATCCCTGGTACCAAAAAAAAAAATTTCTAGTTTTAGTTTTTTGAAGCATCTCCATATTGATTTCTAATTCTGGAAGAAAGATAGCCTCTTCAATAAACGGTACTGGGAAAACTGGCTACCCACATACAGAAGACTAAATCCAGACCAATATTACTCAACACGTACTAAACTAAAATCAAAATGGATAAAAGAACTAAATGTTAAAACAGAAACACTTAAATAGTTGGAAGATAAAATAGGTAAAATTCTTGAATTCATAGGCATAGGCAAGGATTTTCTGAACAGAACCCTGGTTACCCAGGAAATAGAATCAACAAATGAGAGCATATCAAATAAAACCTTCTGCACAGCAAAATAAACAAATAACAGAGTGAAAAGAAAACCTACAGAATGGGAAAGAATTTTTGCCAGCTATTCCTTAGAGGACTAATAGCTAGAATATATATAAAAAAATTAGACCTCCCAAAATAAAAAAGCCAGCCAAAAAATGGGCACATGAAATGAACAGACATTGTACAGAAGTACAAACAGCCAATAAATACATGAAGAAGTGCTCAACATCACTGGCCAATAGAGAAATGGAAATTAAAACAACACTGAGATTCCATCTTACTCCAGAAAGAATGGCCATCATCAAGAAGTCAAATTATAACAATTGCTGGTGAGGCTTTGGGGGAAAAAGGAACCTCTCTATGCTGCTGTTGGGAATGTAAACTGATTTCTACTTTTATTTTATTTTGAAAATATGCTGTACTTTTCTGTGAAAATTCTCTTTTTTAATTTCTTTAATTCATTAAGTTCACTGGTACATTTTAGGTATACAGTATGATGACATTCACCATTGAGAGTTTGTACCTTTACATAATATATCTTGGTTCTTGTTTTTTTCCCATTCCCCTGCCCTCCCTTCAACTCCCCTCTACCCCTCCCTATTTATAAGGACTTTGTTTCCGTTTTTCCCTTTTCTCATATTCATTCCTTTCCCTTCTACTTCTAAAAGTCTCCTTATAAAAGATTTTTAATCAAGATTGACCACTGATGAATTCCCCTAATGAGACAAAGAAAAGGAAAGGTATGTGGTAGAGAATAAACTTTAAACAATGTTTCATCTTTACCTTCTACTGTTGGGCTTTTTTGCCCATACTTTTATCAAAATAAAGTCATATTTAGTATGGCATAAAGCAATAATGCAAAGAAGGTTCTAACAAACATTCTATTCATAGATTATTTAGAAAATATTGAGCACTACCACGTATTACATACCAGACATATCATGGGATAGAAAATAGATCTAGATCTTGCTTTATGAAACTTTCAATGTAGACAGTAAGGAATGGGGCGAGGAGGGAGGAGAGTAAGGGGGAAGGAAGGAGATAGAGAGAGTAGGAGAGAGAGGAAGTTAGGGAGAGATGCTGACTGATCAGGATTGAGATGAGATTTTGAATGCTTTTTCAGTTAAGTACATTGAATAAACAGAAGAACCTAAACATTTCAAAGACTCTTCTGGTCCATGAGCTAAAACTCTGCTAATCTATTCACTCAAAAGAAACAAACTCTTTAAACTTTTGAACATTACATCCACATTTTAGAGCATTTTCCTCTATAACAAATTCCAAGGTTTCTTTGGGAAGTTCTCCCATAAGACAAACATGGCAAAAAAATTCTTCACCACTGTTATTTTATGGTGAAATATGGGATAAACAGTAAGAAAGTATAATTTTTAGGGAAGAGAGTCTTTTCTCTATGTAAATAAACTGGATCGATCTAATTCTGACTTCATGTACTCATATGTGCCCCAAAATCTATGTTGACCCACTGTGTAACCTTGGGAAAATTCCCTCACCTTTCTGTACTTTAATTTCCTTGTGTACAAAATAGGGATAATTTCAGCAATTACAGGGCATTTGAAGGAGTTAACTATATGTAAAGTAGGCAAAACAGAATTTAGCATACCATAAGTGCTTTATAGAGTTAGCCAGCTACAGTTATACTAATAATCAGTATTATATTTTTATTTGAAAAACCAAAGTACAAGAGAATGCTTTCCAAGAGATGTATGGTCTGATTTTTAAAAAGTGGGCAGGGATATGACTGAAATTTGGTAAGTCTGTTTACCAACAGAGAGCAAAGTAAATATATTAGCAGCCTCTTTCCACAATTTAATCAATTGTTATCCAATAACCCTATAAGGAAATTAACTTATTAATATTTATGAATGTATTTGACAAGGCGTTCATAATGACAGTTCATTAGAAAGGCAGAACTGGGAGTGTATTACTATTTTCCATACCCAAGGAAGATGGGATATAACATGCTTTAAACATTTCAGGCCCCAGTTAGGTTAACTGCTCTGTGACAATGTTTCTTGTGGGAACTGCAGACCACCACCAACAGAATCACTGACAGTCCATGTCATAAATGTACATTCCTGAACTCTACGTCAGATATATCAAGACAGATACCCTCTCTGTGTGAGGCACAGGACTCCTGTGACTGAGACATAGACCCCAGATGATGCCCATATTAAACTTTTAGAATTGCCAGTCTATGGTTCAAAATAGGTTGATCATTAAGCACAGTAGAATGGACAAAAAAGCTTTCAAGAAAAAAACTGTAGTTTTAAAAAAGAATTAAGATGTGTTATGGGGCCAGGGATTTAGGTCAGTGGTTCTGCCACCTGTCTTCCAAGTACAAGGTTCCGAGTTCGATCCCTGGTACCAAAAAAAAAAAAGATGTGTTATATACACGTATCAGCCCCTCACAAGGACTATAATCATTATGTAGTGCAAACATATGTTAATAAGAAATTTTTTTTAAAAACTGAAAAATAAGTTGTAGTTTTGACTGGAAATTCCTGAAATCCACCTTCAACAAAAGTGGCTTGCCACCTATCCAGACCAGTGTCATAATGAAATTATAGTCATTTTCCATTATAGGTTACCAAGCTCAACCTTATAATTTTCTCATTTGATTTCTAACTCACATTGACCTTTTGTCAATGAACAATATACATGCTACAGCAGCCCATACACTGAGTAACTGTTGTTAAAAGCCAGTCTAAAATGGGACTATTTGAAATGCAAGCAGCTTATTCATTTGGTAAACTATAGTTTGTTCTTATGTAAATAAGATCAAGAGAAAACCACAACTTTAAATTACTTTATTTTGACCTTTTACAAATTTACCCTTGGAGATACTCACTTAATGTTATGCCCTCATTTTTACTAAGCACTGTACTACAATTATCGTATGTAATCTGCCATTGTGTTTATAGTAGAAATGGAATTGAAGTTGTCATCTATTGCAGAACTATGTACATAAAAACCACAGAGGAGAAATTTCTTAGAGAAGTTGCAAGAACAACTTTTCTCATGAACAATTTATATTTTCTCTCCTTTGGGGAATATGGCAGTTTATAATTCTTTTTATTTTAATCACCACATAGATAAATCTTATATTCAATGTTAGCTATGTATAATGGCTGCTTATTGCTTGCTGATTTGTAATGCACATTTTTCAGTACAATGTATTTACTTGGACATAATCTTCAATCCTTCTTGTCTGAAGCAGGATATAAATAAATACTGTAAAAGGAAGAGCAGACTCTGGTAACTATGCTTTCTCCATGGCCATCACTTACAGCCTCTCTAATGGATGGTGGAAATCAAGACATTATTCTGATTGCCAGTCCTAGAGTGATCAACTAAGCCACTAATTACTACTGGTCTGAGTACTGAAACACGTAATTCAGTTTACTCTCATTACATTCAGGATTCCTTAAAAACAACTATTTAAAGTACATTAAAAGAATGACTTAGTATCATGATCCAAAGCACATTTCCAGATCTGAGGATGGTGTCTAAAGAGGCACTTGAAAGCAAAGAACTGGGGATCTGGACAGGGGGATAAGGAGGACTTAAGCAACAACAGTTCCAATCTCATCTCTTCAAGACATATTCTTTTATTTGAGGGAAAATGCTTCTCAAAAAGGGAGAAAGGATGTCGGGAGCAATGCTACATAATTTTAGGGTAAAATCATTTGGTTAGCCTAGTTCTCTTGCCTACCGCCCAGCTATGGAATTCCAAGACATAATTCCATTTTGGCCTCCAGTCAAAACTGAGACCTCAATGATCCAGTGATGCTGTGATTCTCCAGGACAAGAAACATCCTGGGAGGAACAAACATCTACTCAGTTCCTCATTGTTCTTGTACTGTTACATCTTGTTTACGCGGATGTACTGAACTCTCTGCAAGTCATTCATTACATTTGTTTCTCGTGATGTACTGAGTACTGAATAAACGGTGCGGTAAGCTGGGGGCTTTTGTCTTTGCCGCCCAGAGCAGCACTGATCAGACCCAAAGCTCAGCTTCTTCTCAGTCTCATTTTTCTACCTTTCCTGTAATTTGCTGTGTGCTGCCGTGGCGCGCAGGAGACTAGGACTTACTGCAGAGGTTCTGGTAATGTCTCCTTCCCCTGTTCCCTACAAAAGGATACCACAAAAATGAAAAGTACTGCTTAGGAACAAGAATGACCACACTCTCACTTCTTTCACACTTCATAGAACTAGCTGTAATTCCTTAAACATTATGCTGGTTCCGTACTAGTTGTTTTTTCTTTTTGCTTCAAATATTCTCTGTGCTCCATTCACCAAACAAACTTCTTCAAAAACCTACCTTTACTTGTTCTAAGATAAACTAAATCATTCCTTCTTTAGTGATCCCACCATTTCATGTTCATCTCTTCACTAGAGAAATCATCCCAGGTGGTTTTCACTTATTTGTTCCCTCTCATGGCTGTAAGTACTTTATCATTATTGTAATCCAGTGCCTCACATATAGCAGAGCCCAATGAATACTAGTTGAATTAATGCCTAATGATTCCCTTATACCGCCTTAAAAATGTGAAAGAGACAAATGGGGTAGTCAGCATTGAAACAGTACTCTCAAGGTGATACAAAGTTTTCTTAAGTGTAGCAGTGAAAGGCACACTAACATACATCTTATTTAAGACAAATCTTTTGTGTACTGATTAACAATTCTCATGTTAAATATCACAGGTAAATTTCTAGATGGAAAAATTTTTAGTCCAAATAGTCATTTTTGGGGGGGGGGGTACCAGGGATTGAACTCGGGACCTTCCGCTTGCGAGGCAGGCGGCGGCACCACTGAGCTAAATCCCCGGCCCCCAAATAGTCTTATTTTTGATAATAATGCCTTTCAGAAACCAAATTTCCATCTATGTAGGCTATTCAAAGATTAACTATTCAAGAATATACTTTTGCCTTATTTTTTCATAACCAGTTTTATTTTTAACTGGCAAATAAAATCGTAAAGTTTGTCCATTTTAGTGGGGTAATATGTGATATTCTCATGGATGTGTACATTGTGTAATGTTTAAATCAGGTTAAACATATCTGTTTCCTCAAATATTTTTCTTTTCTTCTGGCAAAAGCTTTCAAAGTCCTTTCTTCTAGCTTTTTCAAATGTGCAGTTGAGGATTACTGTCTATAAGAATATACTTTAAAGTTACCATAACAAGAGAACCTGAGAGCTAATAGTCTCTTATACCTATTAAATATAGTAGTGTGTACTGAATTGTAATTTTCCAACTCAATGACACGATGATGTCATCTAACATTTACTTAGTGCTTATTTTATGCCAAGCATGACCTAAGTGCTTTATTTATATCATTTCATTTTATTCTTTCAATAATTCTATAAGCAAGGGTCTGTTATTATCCCTTTACATTTGAGAAACTAGTGCACTTAAATCATATAATTAAGTTTTAGTTAGAATATGAACTTAGCAGCTGCCTGGGAAGCACAAGGTCCTGAGTTCAATCTCTGGTACTGGAAAAAGAAAAAAAAAAAAGAATATAAACTTAGCAGCTTGCTTTCTTACTCTTTTAATTATGTATATATTTAATATTCATTTGTTTATTATTTATCCAACGAATATTTATCATCCACTGTATTCTAATCCCTGGGTTATAGATACAATAGATAGTTGTGAATAATAAGGTTCTTAACTGAAGAGAATAACATTCTAGCAGAGGAGACAAACAAATGAGAAACAAGATGAATTATGGTTGGAAATAGCTACTATATGGTACATAAATAAAATAATTAATGGATGGAAATTACTGGGATGGAAATGGAGTTAAGATCTCACTGAAAAAGATAGATTTGAGAGATGAGACTTGAAAGACAAGAATGAGTTGGAATTGAAAAGAACAAAGAGGAGCTTATTCCTGTCCAAGGTCACAGAAAGTGCAAAGGCCTCAATGCAGGAAAGGGCTTAGTGCATCAAGGGGAAAAAGAAGAGAATGAGATAGGCTTTAAGATGACATGGAGAGGTAGCCAATGCCATGTGAAACCTTACAAACATTATAAAGAATGTGAATATAAATTCTAAGAAAATAAATTCTCTGAAATCTTAAGCATGGCAATGATTAGATATAACTTATAATATTAAAAAATACAGTAAATCCCCGACATACGAACATTTGAGTTGCAAACTTTCACAGATACGAACAGATGAGAACAAATTTGGAAACAGCTCATGTGTCTGCCAGACACCATCACAGCTGTGCTGCTGTGTGCTAAGGGTACAGTACAATAGTGTACAGTAGTACAATGCTCAATCAGAGCCTAGGATGTCCAGAAGTAAGAAAGCAGTGGTGATGTGGAAGGGACTGCTAGGAAGTGCAAAGCAATATACATTGTGTAAAACTCACTTTGGTGTGTAAGACTCACTTTGTTGGACTTATGAACGAATCTGACTTATGTTTTTCCATAATGGAACTCGTTCCTAAGTCAGGGACTTACTATAATTCTAATTTGTAATTGGACAATAGATTTCAGATGGGCATGAATTGAGGAATAGCAGTTAAGAAACAATAGGTTGATAAGGTTAGTGAACTGATGAAACAGATGAGTGATCTGTAAGAAATGCTCTTTAGCATTTAAATGATACTTAAGGTCACAAATTACTGAACTTAGAAAGTAAATGCAATCAGAGAAGGCTTAGGATATAGCCTTAAAGTATCATAGCATTTATTTACTGGGAACTTCTTGCTCTGGCCATGAAGTAACAAGAGTCAGACTCAATCTCCCACCAAAATAACTAGAAAACTGGACAAAATACATAAAACTGTGTTTAGATATTGATCTATAGCCAAGACCATGATCCCCGAGAGAAGGGAAACAAATTAGGTGAAATCCACCACTAAACTGGCCTTGTGTCTGGTGAAAATACTTGATTGATGATTACAGAACACTTCACTCAAAAGAATAACATTCTTTAAAAGAGATTTGTTAGTGTAGGAGCTACCAGTATAAGAGACTGATGTTTTTTCTTGCCTCTTTCCTCAAAGGAATCTACATGAACTCTGCATTACCGTGTCCAACTTGCTGTTTACTTCCAGAGTAAGTACTTTATAGAAATCCTAAGGCTGAACTAAGGTCATGAGAAGAAATCAAATAATCAAGTGTATTATATGAAGAATATTAACTTTATAGACAGCAATAAGATATTGAAAAGCTCTGGCCTAACGATAGCGATACACCTTTACTATATAAGAAAATACTTGCATTGTGATAGTCTTTGTCTGTCCCATGAGAGAACTTTGTCTCTAACTCTGAAGGTCATAAATTTGTTTTGATTGTTCATATCTTCAAAAGTCTTATTGCCATTAGTAAGTGAAGGAATTTAGCATTTCCAAATTAAGAGAAGCATAAGAAAATACTCCACAAATAAAAGTCTAGATGAAAAATTGTATTAGAAATCACAATGACATATTTGAAAAACAATCAAGGGCTAAAGAACTCTGGCAATTCAATTATATATAGGTCCAAACAGCCTGGTGCGTGGTGGCAGATTCCTGTAAATTAGCTGTGGGAGGCTGAGATGAGAGGATTGCAAGTTTGAGCCCAGCCTGGGCAACTTAGTAATTGTGTTCCATGTCTTCAAAAAAAAGGGGCTAGGGAAGTAGCTCAGCATGAAGGCCCTGGGTTTAATCCCTAGTGCCACAAAAAATAAAAAATGTTCAACTTCACAGGTAAATGAGAAAATACAAATTTAAACAAATTGATACCATTAATTATCATTAAATAGATAATTCCAAGTAAATGATAACGTGAATACTATTTAAGGAATGGAGAAATGGATACTCTTTCACACAGTGTTGACAACACTAAAAAACTATTTCTAAAAGGGAAATCAGATGAGAACTATAATTTTTGAAGTTTGTGGGAACTTATTTTATGAAAATAATTGTGGACATTATAAAATGGAGGTGCAGACAGTTATAGCAAAAATTGAAACCTAAAGGCTCAACAACAGAAATGAATGTGTAATAAAACTGTGATACAGCACCTTAACAGAATATGTAATTAAAGATGATAGGATGATAGGAGGAAATACTTTAACAATATAGCAAAGTGTTATTTTTCTAATAATATTGTAATAATATCTGTAACATTGTGATATATTAAATAGAAAAGGTTATAAAAAGAATATAAACAATATCCCATTTTACTAAAAGGGTATATATATTTGCAAAAGTTATATATCTGAAAGCAATATAACAACATGATATTTGAGTTTTATTTTTATCTGTATACCAACATTTTCTAGAGATAATACACTTATTTCCTAACAAAAAATTAGTCACATATATTTAGAAGTAGTAAGTAAGAAAAGGCAAGAGGTCTAAAATATTTTAACAGAAGGTGTATATGAACTTCTAATTAATATTCTACATACAAATTAGGCAATAAGGCACTTCTGTCCACTTAAGATATATTGCTTAAGCTTAGTCTAATACTAAAGGTGGAAGCCTGGTTGGTCAGTAGGAAGAAGAGATAGTGTGTAAGTGTATAAGAGGATCTTTTACTTTAATAAAAGTAGACCCTATAAAATCCTTGTTGGGTGTGGTGATGGATACCTACAATCCCAGCTACTTGGGAGCCGAGGCAGGGGGATTGCAAGTTTGAGGCCAGCCTGGGCCATTTAGGAAGATCTTTTCCCAAAAAAAGGGAATCCAAGCCTATGAAATAGTCTTTATGCTATTTGCACTCTCAATGAATGACTATTTCTTTTCAGCATCTCAAAATAAAAGATGCTGTACTCTTTTCTTGTGTTCACTTTTTTGTATTTGAATGTGCTTGTGTTTTTAAGAAAGTAAAACTCAAATTATGATTTATCAAATAAAAGCAATCAAAAGAAATGTTATCAAATAGATAACATTTTCCATTTTAAGACTATACTTGCCTTTGGATTGTTCGCATCAAACAGTCCAGTTGAAAGTCCAATCAGCAAAGAGTTCTTGTTTTTATTTTGTGGTGGTGAATCAGAGTGAGATCGAAGTGGAATGGATTCTTCTGGTGAACACTGAATTGACTGAACTTGAGAGACTATATTCAAGTGTTCAGAATGAACCACTTTATGGAAAAATGGTTCTGGTTTTATAGATTTATCTACATCATATTTAGAATGGTGAGAATCATCTACTCCATGTTCTGTGGTATAGAGGAGAAATTATGTGATAAGTATATATAGTAGTTAAATAAATTTCTAAATTATATTGACAAAGCATAGTATTTAACATGAATTCTATCAAAAAGCCTTATATCTATCAGGAAAACAAAATACAAAAAATGTGAGTGTACTACTTTATAAATAATCTTTAACATGCCATATATTTCATTTTCAGAAAGATTTGATACATGCTTCCATTATATTGAAAGTACTAAAATAGACACAAAGCCAAGGAAATATGAAAAAATACTAAACACATTATTTTTAAGTTTTTCTTTGTTCCTATAGATAGAAAAAAATTACATTTGTTATATTTCAACTAACACTACCGTGGTACCTTGGCTCACAAACTTAATTTGTTCCTTGATTCTGGAAAAGGTGGCCATGTTCATGTTCATGCAGGAAAGATGGCCGCAGTTGTGTTTGTCACCCAATTCAGAGTTTGTAAGCAAAAACAAAATTTTGCCAAGTGCTTCTGTTTGTGAACCAAATTGTTTGCAAGCTAAAGTGTTCGTGAACTGAGGTACTACTATACTTTAAAAAGAGGACAATTTATTTAGTGTGCTTAGTACACTGGTTTAGTTTGGAAATCTTTTTCATTTTGAACACTTAATAAAATAACTGACCAAGGCTGGGGATTTAGCTCAGTGGTTTCGCCGCCTGCTGTGCAAGCGCAAGGACCCAAGTTCAAGCCCCGGTATCAAAAAAAAAAAAAAAATAACTGACCAAAAAATTTTTACTATCTTGCCATACAATCCAAGCTTATTCAGACTGTAGTGCTCTATGCCTATTAAATTTTAAAAATGATTATGATGACTGATAAAGAATGCTCTATTTATATGTTGCCCAAATAAAATAGTTTGGTATTAATTACAATTCAGGAAGAAATTAAATGATATTTACCTATAGTAACCTCACTAAGTTGGTCTACATTCCTCAAGATTGCATCTTCAGAAACTTCATTTTGCTGAATGGCAACTCTCTCTTCCACGCTGCCAAAGATAGACACATCAGTAAAAAAGATACAGTTTACCAGAAATCAAAGCAAAGCACTCTACAATACAGAAATAAGTTCACTAGTATCCTGTGATACCTCTTGCAAATCTTTTTCTCTTTTACATATACTTTCTCCTCTAAGCACACTATTTTTCACTTTGTTGAAATTTTTACTAATCATCAATCATTCATACATTTTGACAGTTTAAATTGTTATAATTTCTGAAAAGAATAACTGAATTGCTAATGAAATTTGTAAAATGCAATTGACCCACTCATTATATTTCTGTTTTTATCTAATATTCATGCAAAAATCACTCTACAAAAAATGTTATTTTTTGCAGCATCATCTGTGATATCAGCAAATGTCCACGAAGTTGGACATTCTTTAAGTTGCAGCATATCTACATCCAATAGAATACAAAAACAGAGGAAGGTTTTTTCGGTGTTTTTTTTTTTTTTGGTACCAGGGATCAAACTTGGGACCTTGTGCTTACGAGGCAGGCACCGGAACCACTGAGCTAAATCCCCGGCCAAGGAAGGTTTTTATGTATCAGGAAACTTCCCAGATTTATTATGGACTAAAAATAAATAAGACAGAAAATATTGTGCACATTCTACTAACAGCTGTACTTTGCAAAAAAGATTATATTTTTGTGAATACATATTAAAATTTATCTGAAAGAATGGAAAATGGCTGAATGAATACTGGGGGAGGCAAGGAATTTTACTGTATATCTTTATATATATAAATACATTTATTTTTATATATTGTGTTTACTATG
>NW_004624769.1:986109-1012008 GCF_000247695.1 Heterocephalus glaber
AACCAAGATACTCATGTAAAGGTACAAGATCCCAATGATGAATGTAACTGTATTTTATACCTAAAATGTACCAATAAACTTAATGGGGGGGAAAAAGAGCTAGCTGAGCTAAACAAGTTGACTCAAAATATGACCAGCTCAATAAAGAATTAGAGTCCATGAAAAGGTACCATACACAAATGCAGGAGAAAAAATTATATTGAAAGTATGGGCAGCAGAGTGACCAATGTGAGGAGAGAGAGTGTCAGAACTAGACGATAGGGCTGATGCAGATGACTTTATATTCAATCCCAGCATTCAGAAGGCTGAGGCAGGAGGACTGCTATGTGTTCGAGGCCAGCCTAGCCTACATAGTGAGTTCAAGGCCAGCCTGAACTATAGTGAGACCTTGTCTCAAAAAGCCAAACAACAAAACCAAACCAAACTCAACGAAACCCAACCAATCCAAACAAAACAAAACAAATTTTAAAAACCCAACAACAGATCATGGAAAATGAATGCAGTAGCTGTTAGATGATGTAAAGAAGACTAACCTATGATTAACTGGAATTAGTGAAAAACCTGAAGATGGCAGGAATAGTATAAAAAAACCTGTTTATAAAATAAAAGCAGGGCCAGGGATGTAGCTCAGTGGAGCAGTGCTTGCCTGACAAGTGTGAGGCCCTGAGTTTGATTCCTGGTACCAAAAAAAAAAAAAAAAGATAAAATAAAAGCAGAAAACTTTCCAAGTATGGGTAAGAAATTGCTATACAGCCGGGGATGGTGGTGTATGCCTGTAATCCCAGCAGTTGGCATGCTGAGGCAGGAGGATCATCACAAGTTTGAGGCCAGGCTGAACTAGTGAGACCCTGTCTCAAAAAAAACAATAACAACAACAAAAAAGAAAAGAAATTGGCATACAGATATGTGAGGCAAGAAGGGAAGGAAAGAAAAGACCTATGTCAATGCAATTAGAAATGAAAAATGTGAACTCTCAATGGACACCACTGAAATCCAGAAGATTACTGGTAACTACTTCAAAAACCTATACTCCCAAATTAGAGAATTCAGAAGCAAATGGATAGATTCCTACATACTTATGAATTTAAAAAACTGAACCAAGAATATATAAAATCCCTAAGCAATCTGATAACAGGCAGTAGAATTGAGCAAGTAATAAAAAACCTACCATCTAAGAAAAGCCCAGGACTTGATGGATCCACTGCTAAATTCTACAAGAACTTTAGGAAATATCTAATGGTCAAAACTCCCCAAACTTTAATGAGACTGAAAGGGAAAAAGTACTGTCAGACTCATTCCTGGAAGCTACTAGCATTACCTTGATTCCAAAATCAGACAAGGACCTAACTAAAACAGAAAAGTACAGGCCAATCTCTTCAATGAGCATAGATGCAAAAATTCTTAACAAGATACTAGCAAACCAAATGTAACAGATCATTAAAAAGATCATAAATCATGGCCAGATTTGCTTTATCCCAAGTAGGCAAGGATCATTTAACATATGCAAATCACTAAATGTAACACATCACATAAACAGAAGCAAGGGCAAAAATCACACGATCATCTCAACAGACACACAGAAAGCTTTGACAAAATCCAACATCCATTTATGGTTAAATACCCTGAAGAAATTTTTTAACAGTTTTCCCTTGCCTGGAATCTAGGCTGGCTGTGACTACATGAAGAGGGAGAGAGGCCCATCTTAGCTCAGCTTTTCAGCTGTACGTTCCAAGACATCAGTAAAGCCATCCTGAACTTTTCAGATGACTTTATTGCCAGCTGAATACCATATCAAGTGAACTCTGAGACAAAGGCACATGAATTAGGAAAAGCACATAGCTGAACCTTGACATAATCCCTGACACTTACATTTTAGTATTATTAAATCTTTTCTTTTTCCCCAGCACTCGGGAGCCGAACCTAGGGCTTTTACCCTGAGAGCTACATCCCTAGTACTTCTAATTTTTGAGGTAGGGTCTTGCTAAAGTCCCTAAATGATCTAGGCTGGGCTCATGCTTGTGATCTTCCAGCCTCTGGTGTGTGTCATCATGCCTAGCCAAATTAAGTTATTTTGACCCATTAAAACATACCTTCCATATTTCCTTTTGGTTCCAATAACGTTTGTGGAGATGCCTCACTAAACTTTGGACTTTTGATCTCAACAGAAGAATCAACAGTAGTGGATGAGTTTATTTCTTGTGAAATACAAGGTAGTTTTTCTTCAGTGATTAAGGGTTTGTACTTTTCTCCTTCAGGAGAAATCTCTAAAAAAAAAAAGAAATATCATGCTAATTCTCAAAATGACTTGAATTTTACTTGCAATGACACTTGGAGGAAAGTTCAAAGAATTGCATTCTTAGGACATAATTATTAGCTAAGCTCTGTTACAAATTAGAAATTAATACATGATTAAGGTATTTGACAGTCAAATTTCATTTCAAATGTATATAATGATTCCTAGAGTGGTTAAAAAACAATATATATGTATCAGAATAGCATTTTAAAAATTATAAACTAATTGCTTTGTTCATCTGTAGTTAACTGATACTGTAGTCACTTCTAACTGCTCTGAAATTCTCAATACTGCTAACTGGTGCCAAGAGAGAACAGATTTACAACATAAAAACTTAGTATAGTTATCTATGCTCAGGTCATTCTCCCTGTTCGTTTGCTGAAGATTTTACTTTACACCTTACAAATACCCAAATACTAATGTTGTCATAATTAATTAGATTATTTACAAATTTATATAAATAATCTTCTAATACCCAGACCTCTCAGTTCATTGAACTTTACCCTATCTCAGTCTTCACGTGAGCTTGGTCTCTCCAGTGCTCATGTCTTTAAGACTTAATCATAGATCACAGCTCCTCAAAATTTACAGTTTTAAGTATTCTACCCTCCAATCTCTAATGTTCTTTTTTTTCTTTACTTATATTCCTATACTACTCCAACCCTACAAGCATGTACAATGAGATAATCCTGCCATATTTTCTTTCTCCACCACCCCATTAAAATTCATCTAAGTTCAATATTATAATCTTTCTTTTGCACAAATTCTCAACTCATGGCACTCACTTCATTGCGCTCAAATGGCAAAAACCTCAACCCTACATGAATTTAATTCTCTGCCTGCTACATCTATGTAGGCATGGCTGAAACGGCTGGAGGAAAACGAAAATCCTTGCTCATTGGTCTCAATTACAATTCATTATTTCTTGCTGTGGTTTAGAGATGGCTTGAGTGTGCCCCCTCAAAGACTCATCTGTTAAAAACTTAGTTCCAAGTGTGGCAATGTTAACAGGTGGTGGGACGTTTAAGAGGTAAAGTCTAATGGGAGGTCACTGTGGGTGCTGCCTCTGGAAGGAACTGAAGTGGCTCATCTGAAACCCAGGTTAGTTCTTGTGAAAGTGTCATTACAAAATAACAAGCTTTCAACACTCTTGCTTCTTGTCTCACTATACAATCTCTCCTACCAGACTGTTCTGCCATGGTACCATCCTCCATGAGATGATGCAGCTGGAGCTTACACCAACCATGTTGTTTGGACTTACAGCCTACTCTGAGCTAAAAAGACTCCCCTTTCTTTACAAGTTATCAGGTCACAAGTATTTTGCTTAGTAATGGAAAATGAACAAATACTATACATCCCCAAATGCAAGAGGGGCTTTTGTACTGCCTGTAGTCCTATCAGAACACTGAGTTTATAGAAACTGTCCTTGGTTCATTTAATTTCTTTAGGAGAAAAAAGTTGATACAGGTACTTGTGAGTTGTTTTATCTAAAGGACACTGAGAATTGGGGAAACTTATGATATTTATAGAAACTGCCTTTCTGCCTATGTGCTAAATCAGGTGTTTCTTGAAATACTGATCACACAGTAGAACAAAGCAAGATGATGATGCAACTGCTCTGTAGTTTAAACTCTAAAAGCCCCTCCCTACAATAGCTAGGTAGAGAAAAAAATCTGTGGAGTGCTGTAGTTCAGCCAGATGGCACTGGACATTTCAAGTTCTCTCTGTGATTTCCCCGACTGGCCTACTGCCCCTAGAACTTCTGGTGATTTTCTATTATGCCCAATACCACTAGACACTGGTAGTTTTCTGTCTGGCCCACTGCCACTGGGCTGTATCCTTTCCTTTTAGGAAGTCCCAACTCTGTCCTTTCTTGTTGATGCTTTAATAAGCCCTATCTCTCACAAGCTGTCTCCAGGAATTTTCTTCAGTCTCTTGGCAACCTACTTGACTGTCATTGTACACTTGGGCTGTGGATGGGACAAAATGACAAGGCATCCTTGCAAACTTCAAGACACATGTGGGTAAGGGCAAACCATTGACAGCCATCAGATGGATGCAGTAAAAATATCTACCTTAATTTAAAAAATCTACCTTTAAAATAAAAATATCTACCTTTAAAAAAAAGTCTGTGGCCTAACTCAAAGCACTTTCTCTGTGGCTTTCCCTGACCCAAAAGGGCCACAAATACTTGTATTATCATTAGTGAAGGTGTACTGATAAGTCAGTTCATTTGTGGCCCCAGAACATTTTGCATACAACACCTCTAACACAGGCTTTGCCTCATGCGATTCCCATGATGATAACAATTGTCACTTCTTTGTCCTAAAATGCCAGTGCAAAGCATATTCTTCCAAGTAATGCAGTTGGGGAAACAAAATTAAAAAGAGGGCAGATAACAAGTCTGGGAAGTCCTTCTTGACCATCCAAGATAAAGCTAATTATTGAAACATCTCTGGACTAGCTCTGAGTATCATGTGTATGCATGACATTTATTCTTTATTCATGTCCTTTTCATGCAATGTTATCATTCTTTTTTTTTTCACTTTTATCTATCCTAAGTGCAAGGATGATCTTTTTTTCTGTTTATAAATTCATCATACTGAGAAAGACAGAGACCTCCATGGGGACAAATGATAAACTCCTGGGTCCTTATCCTGTTACTCATTAAAACTATGATTTGTGTTTTTTTCTGAGGCTGTTAGGGACTTAAGTGTTGTTTTTTCTAAAAACAAAAATAACAATGATTAAACCAGTGACTCTACTTTGCCTAAAGATGATGCCCTGTAGGTTACTAAAAGTAGAACAAAGCTTGACCTTCATTTAGTATCTGTCTCCTTGTTTATTTTAAAACTTTGGGTCAAATACCTTCTCAGCTCTCCATATGGGCATGTTATTCTTTAAGGAGTGTCTGTCTAAAAGCTGTCAATACCTATACAAGGTTGAGTAGCCTTAAATTTAAATAACCTATTTTATCCCCCGCTTCAAGACTAAGCATACCAAAGTAAGAGATTTACTACACATTCAACTACCAATGCAGGCCGAGAAGTTTCCAGTAATTGCCTTTAACCCAGGATCCCAGAAGAGCTGCCACAAAACTGAGCCTGCTCCAAGTACAGCATCTCATGGAGACTGCATTAAGTTATAAGGACTTCAGAGATAATCTGCAAGGCCACACTGAGATAATGATCAACCAGATCCTAGCCCACCCCAGCTCCTTTAAGCTGGCCCTGTTTCTTTGTTACATTCCTTTGTTAATGGCCCTTTGGCTCCTCAAGCTGGACTCTCTTCCCGTTTTCTCTTTCTTTCTAACTCTGCCTAACAAATCAGCCTACTGACATATCCTGAAATGCTTTTCTGCAATGACGTCAAGAACTTATGGGGGCAGGGTGAAATCAGCATCACCCCTTTGGGGACCTCCTTAGATACTGTCTGGTGACAGTATCATATATAATAGTGTGTCCAGCTAATAAGTGTTCAATAAATAGTTAGGGAACTGAATTTTAAAAAGTCAAACAAGTAAATTCTCAGTTTCAATTCTATGAAGGTAGATTTTGATGAATATGGAGAATGAAAACCCTATTTTATACTGATTAAGTATTATTGTATACCAAATTATATATATTTAAGCAATAAAAATTTTATATAAGAGAAATCAGAATCTGATGCTTCTAAAGGAAAAGTTCTAATAGGCATGTATATACATAGAACTTTCAGAATACAAAATGATCTGAATTTTCCAATCATTACTTTAAAAAATGTTTTAGAACCTGGACGCATTTTTGTCCTGAATAAAGCATGAGGCCCACATTAAAGTGTAATATTAAGTTACTATTATTCTTGCGTAGTGGTACACTCCTGTAATTCCAAAATTCCAACACGGGAGGAATGCTATAAATTTGAGGCCAGCCTGGGCTACATAGCGAGTTCAAGGCCAGCTTGAACTACATAGTGAGACGAAGACAAAGACGAAGACGAAGACGAAGACAAAGACGAAGACGAAGATGAAAAAGAAGAAAAAAGAAAATAATGGAATGATTAATGTCTAGGAGACTGATCCTTAATAAAGCAGCAGCAATCTACTTTTGCCCTTTCAGTAACTTGTACACAGAGGCTTGTTTCACAGTCTTAATTCTCAGCATCCAGCCAATTCCATTATAAAACATGTCAACAACCTTACCTCCCAGGTTATTTTACCACTAACCTCAGATATGAGTTTCACTCTAAGCTTTAAGGAAAGACAGAAAAAGAATGACAGAAAAAGAGAACTCAGAAAGTGACACACGCGTGCACACACACAGACACATTTTCCCAAAGAGGAACACTACATTCAATTTACTTACCATAAGAACAGGCTATTTAATCTGAAAATGCCTGTTTTATACATGGACACTCTTCCTTATGCATAGCTATAAAATCAAAACCCAAAAGACTCATGGAAATGAGTGTTTCCTGCCTCATAACTGTCCCTCCCTACTTCTAGGATGTCTGCCATAACTACTAGAGATATCTGTTAGTCAGTTTAATTTCTGAGTCTACATAAAAACATACACCATTCATCTTAATACACTGCTCCTATATATTTTTTTCATGGAAAACACTGTTCTGACTTTTCCAACTCCCCCCTGCATACTTATTTTAGATCCAATCTAGATCCAATCAGATCAAAATTCAAGACCACCACTGAGGACAATTCTCCAGAAAATAAAATTGTTTTTATATTATTAGGAAATTATTGTAACAAAGATGATCTATTTCAAATAATTCACTTAAAATTGACACACCTTAAATATTCAATTTTTAAATGATATTACTTCTAGTAAGAAAAACAACTAGTTTCTGCTTACCACTTCTCATAGTGGTATTTTCCAATAGTTCTGTCTGAAGTTGAAGTTCAGCTTCTCCAAGTATCTTTAGAACTGAATCTGTAGGGCTTTTCCCCCAGACTTTTCTTGGAGATCCATCAGGATCTAATTTAATAACCTCTCCCACTGTATGTTCTACAAAAGAAAAAAAAGACACTAATAAGTTTCAATGACAACATATTAATAACGCATTGTTTGGGGCCTTTTATCGAAATGAGTACTTCATAAGAAAGTGCTTTTTTATATAAAAAAGACATCAAATAGAAAATAAATCCTAAGATAAATACATAATTAAGTTAAAAAGTAGAAAAAGGTATTTCTAAGAAAATTTGTCTTATTTTACATCTGAGCATGATGGTACAGCCTACAGTTGTGGCACTCTGGGAGGCTGAAGCAGGAGAATCATAAGATTGAGTCCAGCATGCACAATTTAGTGACTTAGTGAGACCCTGTTTCAAAATAAAAAAAAAAGACTGGTGTTATGGCTGTATCTAGATATCCCCCTAAAGCCTCATGCACTCATAGGTGATGCTTTTCATGATACCAGGATTAAGGTGTGTGGAACTAAATTAGTCCACTGAGTAGAATTAGCATAAATCTGGGTGAAGTTGAATGGATTTCCTGAAGACAGAAGCCCCAATCTGGATATAGGTAGCACCACCCAAAAGGCTTATGGCCTAGCTGGGATAACACAGAAAGGCAGGCTCCCTGCTTCTGCTGCTCCTTTCTCCTCACTGCCTTCTGCTTGCCACACTATGGACTGTTTCTCCTCTGCAATGCCTCTCTGCCTTGGACTATGCCACTATGTCTGCAAACAATGAGCTGAAATAAACCTTTCCTCTTTTAACTTTGGGTGTCAGATATTTTGTCTTGGCAATGAAAAAAGTTAACTAAGACAGCTGGGGATGTAACAATGGTGCTGGGTCACACACACACACACACACACACACACACACATACACACACATGAAAATTTGTCTTATATTTTCTAAGTAGGTAACTGACTTTTCCCTTTAACAGTAATAAAAATTTTGGGTACACCATTCCAATAAAATTTGGTGAAGCATAAAATAGAAAATTATTTATTAAAATCTGAGTTATAAGAAATTTAACAGTAGAACATGAAGCATGTACACATCTATCAGTAACATACAGGATATAATATATAATGGGGTATAAGAATATAGTTTGTTGGGCCAGGGATTTAGCTCAGTGGTTTCGCTGCCTGCTATGCAAGCCCAAAGACCCGAGTTTGATCCCCGGTACCAAAAAAAAAAAGAATATAGTTTGTTTTTTTATGCAGAGGTCTTGCTATTTTGCTTAGGCTGGTCTTGGATTTAGGAGCTAAAGTGATCCTCCCATCTCATCCTCCTAAGTAGCTGGGAGTAAGGTGTGTACCATCATGACTAGCTTCAGTTATATGGATTTTCAAAGGCAACCTATACAAGTTGATACAGCCTAATGTATCAGTTTCATGAAATAAGGACATGCAAATTAGCATGTAATATTGTATTGAGTTTTTTATAACCAACATTGCAAATATGGAAGTAATTTTTAAAAGGATAAAAACAGTAGAGAATCCAGAAAGACACACAAATTCATTTATGTTTGACAAAGGTGTCAAAACAATATAATGAGAAGTAAACACTTTATTCCCCTGGTACTGGGGATTGATCCCAGGGCCTTTGCACTGAGCTACATTCTTATTTTTATTTTGAAACAAAGTCTCTAATTTGCCTGGGCTGGGCTTGAATTTGTGATCCTTCTGCCTCAGCCTCTGGAGTAGCTGGCATTACAGGTCTACACACTGAGCCTGGCTAAGTAAAATCTCTTTAACAAACAAAATATCTGCATATTCATAAGAAAAAATAAAGTCCAACTCTTTCAATGCAGGGAGAGAACCTAGGGGAAGTCAGTGGTCTCTCTAAACTGAGGAAACAGAACTGGGAGTTCAGGGAGGCCAAAGTGGCTCATGTTTGCAAGATAGAGTGCTGAAGAGGTAAAGCTATATAAAGAAATAACTAAAGAAAACCAGACTACTTCAAATCTTCAGCTGAGTACTGATCATTACATCAGTATATCATGTGTAAGGAGATTACTGTAGTCAACAGAAAAAAAGACCACCTGAAAGCAGTAGCAAGAATAATACTTGGAGCTTACAAAGGGGCAGAAATAGTTCTATTTCTATCAGTCAGAAAAGAAATAGTTATAATTCACAAGGAATCAGGAAGATTATTCAGAAAAACTGGTGACTCAGTAAAGAGGAAAGATTAGCTGTAGACTAAACACTGCTCTGTTCTACTTAACCGAGTTTAAAGGCAAGACCTAAAAATGGGTCAAGCTATTCACAAATAACTAAATTACATCCCAGAACAAACGTCAAGAATATTTATAGAAACACAAAAATACAGAGAATCCACAAATTAAAATTCACAATGTTTGCCCTCCCCAAAGAACATAAGTATGCACAGAAGCAGGAAAATGCAACCCATAATAATGTGGGGGAAAAAAAATCAACCAAATAAAACTAATCTCCCAATAATTGTGAAGATCAGAATAACAGACAGGAACATTTATAATTGTTACTATATTTGAATTCCTTATGTTCAACAAGCTAGAGAAAAGATTCGTTATGATAAGTGGAGATAAAAAAATACTAACAATTGATACTGAACTTGTAGAATTTTTCAAATTTGTTGAAAATTATAAATCCATAAACCTAAGAAGCTAAACAAAATCCAAGCAAAAGAAGCATGACGAAAATGATAGCAAGGCACACCACAATCAAATTCACTAACACCAAGGTTACAGGGAAAAATCTGAAAAGCAGCTAGAGAATAATAAGACACATTATACACAGAGGAATAAACCTAAGAATAAGCGTTACTGAAGATTTCCCATGACAAGTAATGTGGACAGTGATGTCATTAAAGTAGTAAAAGAGAGTATATCAACGAGATTTGCAAAAGGAAGGCAAAACAAAAACTTTTACAGAGATATAAAAGCTAAAAGAATTGGTCACCATGTAAACCAAAATAAACCTTTTCTTTCTGTTCAGAAAACAAAGAATTCATCACCAGCAGGACTGCACTACAAGAATTCTTAAAAGGAGCCTTAGAGGCAGAAGAAAAATGATGCCAGGTGGAAATTTGCTCCACACAAAGCATAAAGAGCACTGGACACACGAGTACATAGGAAATATAAAAAACCTTTTCTCATAGGATTTAAATATCTTTAAAGTTGAGATATGACAAAATAAAATGCTGAAACAATAACCCAAAGGCTGGGAGGGAATAAGTCCAAGAATGTTGTTGTAATGATCGTATATTTGAAGTATAATAAATCACATGAAAGTGGATTATGATGATAAGTTAATGATATATACTATGACCTCTAAAGAAAACACCAAATAGAAGAACGATGAACTAGAGCTAATGAGTCAGAGATAAAATGGAATCATAAAAAATACTCAACAGGGATGGGGATTTAGCTCAGTGGTTCTGGCACCTGCCTCGTAAGTGCAAGGTTCTGAGTTTGATTCCCTGTACTAAAAATACCCCCCAAAAACCCACCTCAACTATCCTGAAAGAAAGTGGAAATGACTATATCAATATCAAAGTAAAATTTAAGGAAAAAAATTTAAAAAGAAATGTAAGTTAGAATACAGATTAATCTCAAAAGTCATTATGCTGAGTGAAAGAAACCAGAACCAAAGAGCACGACGTTTTAGGGTCTTTTTATATGAGATTCTGGAACAAAGAAAGGTAATCGATGGAGGAAAAAATTGCCTCTGGAGACATGGGGCAAAGACTGACTGGAAAAAGACATGGAACCTTTTGGGGTACTATTAATGTTCTATATTCTGGTAGAGAGAGTATATAAGTCCAAGCATTTATTAAAACTCAGAAAATGTATATTTATGATGTGTGTGTACACCTAATAAAAAAGAAAAGCTTCTAAACAAATGTAGAACTCTAATAATTATCTTCAGGGAGAAGTGTAATGATACCTGCAATTTAATCTGAACTGTATTAAAAAATAGCATGGAATGATGGATAGAAGGATAATACTGGTAATATAAGCATAATAAAATGTTAATGGTAGAATATAAATGGAAGGGGAAAGAAAAGGGAAAAGAAAAAATACGAGAAAATAAAAAAAATGAAACAAAGTCTTTGTAAGTAGGGGAGTATGGAGGGAGTGAAGGGAGAGCAGGGGAATGGGGAAAAAATAAGAACCAAGATACATCATGTAAAGGTACAAGATCCCAATGATGAATGTATTGTATACCTAAAATGTACCAATAAAGTTAATGGGAAAAAAAAGAGAACATAAATGGAAGTTATGTGATACTATTCATTGTGAAATTCTAAGAATTTTGCTATATATTTGAAATTTTTTATAATAAAATGATGAGAGTAAATGATGTATGGCAAAACAATAGACTATTACATAGGTTTGAAAAATAAATTTTTATGTAGTAATATGAAAAGATTTCTAAGATACAAGTAAAAATAGGGTCCCGAAAAGTACAAATGACCTAAGTAATACAAATATTATACAGGATAATACAAAATAACTGGAGAAAAGTAGGTAATTTATATTACCTACACACAAACATATCCACACACAAAATATATATGAATAAGTCCTGGAAATATAAACTAGAATCAAATAGATCCTCATGTTAATCTGAGATTGTCCTATACGATCATTCAAGATTCTGGGAAATTACTGCTTTATTTCTAAGGAACAAATATAACTGATTACCCAATTGTTGTGGTTTTCATTTACTCATGACTGTTCTTCCCACTTTAGTAATAAAATAAGGCAGTGATTATTCTCAACTCCTGTAAAACATACTTGTATTTTCCTGCTCTTCCTTCCCTGTCTTGCCTCAGAGGTGCTCTAAATCATATTTAGCCCCCCATTTCAGAGATCTCACAAGAGAAGAAATGTTTGTCCTTTTATTTATTTACTGACCTCCTTTCATGTATATAAGCTGTGCTACATGTTAGAGGGCTCAAAACATACAATGCAAATCAAATAAGCTTATTCCAAAATTTATATTCTAAAAGGAAACATAAAAGAGAGACACTAAACAAAGGAGGAAAATAGTCACAGTACTTCGTTAGTTCTTTAAAGACAGTAAATAATATTCTATGATTTAAAAAATAATAAAAGAGATCTACTATTAATAGAGGACAGACAAGGGTGTGTGTGTGGTGGACAAGATCTAGTATGTCAAATGCTGCAAACATAAAGTAAGAGCTTTACACTAGGGGAGCAAGTAGAATTACAAATAGGTGACTATTTCTTTATTTTTAGGTACATTTTTGAAGAGTTCTACAAAGAGCACTTTCAAAAATGGGATGAAAGCTGAAGAACAGGGGCAGAAAAAGGACATAAGCAGCTACATAAAGCACTTGGTAAAGCAGGAAGAGTACTATGGGGGAAAAAAGAGCTTGGTGTATTTTAAGAGCTGAAGAGTGAGTTAGTTAACAGTGAGACAAGTAAAAGGAAATGGAGAGAGAGAGTAGGCAAGGCACAAACCAAGGGAGAGAAGAGCCTTATAGGTCATGAAAAGGACTTTTATTCTAATTACAATGGAAATCAATCAGGTTTGAAAATGAGCAAGTGACATAATATACTTTCCCTTTCTAATTAGCATAAAATAATTTCAGGTCTCTTTTTCATAAAGTTACAATGACCGTACATCCCTACTAATTAACTCATCTTACCTCTCTTTACCTTCATAGTTTAGTTTCTTTAAAAGGTTCTAAAGTCTCCTTTTCTACTTCCTCCCCTTCCATTAACTCCTTAATTGGATTTTATTTCTGCCTCTAGCACTCTAATTTAAACCCTGCTTTTACCAAGATCACAATGCCTCTTCTGTGACAAATCCAGTATAAATTTTTAGCCTTCAATTTGTCATCTCTTTTCCTGAAGTGCTCTTTTTCCTTATGAATCAAACCAGTCTCCTAAATTTCCTAACGCTGCCTGATCTTTATTTTCAAAGTTCTTCCTCTGATGAACTCCTAGAAAAGAGTTTCACATGAAGCCCTACAAGTCTGCCTCCTAATATTTCTTAAAAATGTTCTCTTTTTTTCATTATCCTTCAGTAACTTAGTTAAGGCTATATTAACTTTTGTGTAGATTAGCGCAATATCCTCTAAAAACTAGTCTTCTTGTTAAGATGGCATAGGTTAACTGTAGATATACTACTCTGTAAATAATCAAAGCTAGAAAAAACATATAAATCAGCAGCTTCAAGACATCAGATAACAGGCAATAAAGGATATGGATCCCTGAGAGAAAATAAACAAATGGTGATTCCTAAGTTTGTCCCCAGATTACTGCCTTGAGAGTTCCTCAGCTGCAGGTAAAAAAGGGAGAACCATGGCAGAGTTCAGCAGACTTCCTGAGTTCAGAGAACACAGCTGGGATTCTTGGGAGACCAAGATAAGCAGACAGAAATTTCCGGAGATCGCAGAGGGTAGCCCTTATCAGCGGGGTAGTAATCAGAATGAACGTGTAGGAAAGCTACCTAAGGTAGGAAAAGAACACTAAAAAGATTTCAGGGAAAACATACAAGACACAAAATAGCATCTATTCCCACCAGTCACCCTGGAAAATGTTGCAATTTCTGGTGTAATGGGTAGAGAAGACATAAGGATCTTGTCCTTATAGTAGGGAAGAATTAGTGCTAGTCTAAACATGGCTCTAATCTCATCTCATGAATATTAAAAATTTACAATGTCTGGCACTCAACTATAAATTGTAATCATACAAAGGAATATGACCCATAATGAAAAAAAATCAATAAAATGGACCAGAAGTGATACAGATGTTACATTTAGTAGGGCAAAGACATTAATAAAGATTTTAGTACAGTATGCCATATGATCCAAAAGTTAAGTAGACATAAGGCAGATACAAAAACAAGACTGAACTTCTAGAGAGAATGGGAACCAAAAGATCTAAAATGAGGAATATGATGAATGGGATTAATAGATCAAGGTGGCAGAAAAAAAGACTGTCATCTATTGAAGCTAGAGAAATACAAACTATCTGGAATGGAACACACAGAAAAAAAGAACATATAAAAAGTGAAAAGAGCACCTCTGAGGTACAAGGCAACAAGTGAAATTGGAGTCCTCAAAGAAGAGAAGGGGTAGGAAGCACAGAAAAATATTTTAAGAAATAATACCTGTATTTCCAAATCTGACAAAAATTATAAACTCACAGATCAAAGAAACTCAATGAACCCCAAGAAAAGGAAACAAAACCACACCAAGGCACTTCATAATCATATTGCTCAAAACCAGTGAAAAGTATGTCTTAAAAACAGAAAAGAACAAATATAAGGACAAAATTTCTGTTAGAAACAGTGTAAATTAGAAAAGAGTGAGGCTGTATCTTTAGCGCATTGAAAGACAAAACTGCCAACCTAGAACTCTATTCCCACAGAAAATATCTTTCAAAAATTAAGGTGAAATACTTAATTTATAAAAGTGTAAATAATCCATCACTTGTATTACAAGAAATGTTAAAAGAAGTCATTCAGTCTAAGGTAACATATTACATGGCAGTAACATGGAAACATAGGCCTAAACAAAGAAATTGGAAGTACCAGAAATGGTAACTGAGTGGATAAACACAAAAAGACATTTGAAAATTTAAATCTGTTTAAAAAGTAAGAGTTCTGCTTTCTACTGAGAGGAAATAAACACACATTGACCTGCGTCTCCCATTAAATATAGCTATAAAAACCAGGTGTAGTGGGGCACATTTGTGACTCCATCATTATGGGAAGCTGAGGCAGAAAGATAGCAAGTTTGAGCCCATCCTAGGTAACTTAGCAACTTAGCAAGATCCTTTCTCTAGAGAAAGAAAAGTGCTTGGCTCGGGAGCATATATACTAAAAGAGAGAGAGACAGAGACAGAGACAGAGACAGACAGAGATGGAATGCAAAATCTCCTAACATTCTTCTTTAATCTCTTTACTCCTTATCTTTTCCTTGGTCCTGTATAATCCCATGACAGTTAGAGGAGCAGCTGATAATGGGAACCCACAGGAGACCAAACCAGATGAGAAAGCTTCCTTCCTGTTAGGCAGATTATGTATGGTACCAAGAGGGTAGAGCCAACCCCTGTTGCTGTTCTTAACTTCTGGCCACATGGCTCCAAGTGTACAAGCAGAGACAAGTAACTTAAGTCTCAGCTTTCTGTCCAGATGATGAAAGAGAGGTGTCCCGGGGAGCTGGAAAATACCAGGAGATAGAGAAGAGAACAACATCCAAGAAAGTGACCCCATAAGGCTGTTTATGATTTCTTCTGCAAACCCTCCAAACATGCACGAATGTATCTATCTATTCAGCATATTAAGGACTCTGGAAACTGAACTAACAGACTACTACCCAGGTCTCAGATTAGTCAGGGTGCACATGCTAAGTAGATCCAAATAGCACTAACAAGCTTTGAAAAACAAACTGACACTGAAACCATGAGCCAAGAAGGCATCACAGGGTCACATTAAGCCACTAAGTTGTCCTAGCTGGATGCAAACTTGTGATCTTGCTGCCTCAGCCTCCCAGTGTGCTGGGATAACACGCACATACCAGCATGCCCAGCTCACAAATAAAACTTTATTGGAAATGAAACTATAGTCATACTTACTGTTGCTTTGTTCTATAGCTGTCAGAGTTGAGAATGGGTTACAGATACCAAAAGGCTTTCAAAGCCAAAACTATTCATCATATGGTCATTTAGAGAAAACATTTCTTTTCAAGTGTCCCCTGAGCACTCAGAGTATATCTATACTATTTGTTAGAGTTAACATGTAGGACCTTTCATAATCTGGCTCTGCTTAGCCCTTCCAAGGCTCTGTGGCTGTCAGTCATTGTCATGAATTTTGAACATTAGCGATCCATGTTGACTTATATCTAGTTCCCCATGCTTCACATGTCCTCTTTACTCCTGAGTTTTGATGATTCTCTGCCCTAAACCTCTGCTTGCCTTTGGATTAGCTAACTACTTCTTTCCCTCAGCGCATCACATTTTCCAGAAATTACTTCCTTGGTTTTCTGAGACTGATTTATGCCCTCATATATATTTGTTATGGTTTAGAGCAAGAACATCCCTCCAAGGTCTCCTGCACTCATAGGAAGGGCTTTTGTAAGGTGACTGAATCATGGGGGTGATACAGCTGACTGCTGCTGGGAGGTGGATCACTAGGGTGTGACCTGGAAGAGTGTATCTCCCTCGCAGGTTCCTTCCTTCTCTGTTTCCCGGCCACCATAACATGAGCTGTTTTTCTGTCAGATGCTTCCACTATGTCTTTTCTACCTTGGAGCTGGCCAACTATGGACTGAACCATGAACCGAAATAAATCTCTCCTTCTTTAAGTTGTGGAAGTCCAGTATTTTGTCCTAGACACTAGAAAGTAACTAAGACAGTATTCTTACCATAGCCTCTTGCCATCCTTTCCACTAGATCCTATCCTCAAGAGGAGGACTATGTCTTAACCATTATCATACAACTACTCGTTAAAATAGGTAGCATAGAGTAGATAATAAAAAACTGCCAAATAAATAAGCAAAATAAATGTTATCAAGACTTAGGTTTTTCTCAAGCGCAAGAAAGAATTCAACAAAAATATTTCATCAAAAAATTACTTAAAATTAAACCTGTTCATGGTCAGACTTGCCCTTGTTTAAGCTCCAGAAGAGTACATATGTTTCTATTTTGTTGATTGCTGTAACCCTGGTGCACAGGACAATGTAAGAAAATAATGGGTACTCAGGAATTATTGCTGGGTAGATGAATCATTAAGTTGTATTTTCTCAATACCTCAGCAAAGTGCTTAAGGGACCTTTTTCAGATTCTATCAAAGTTCATTCTCTGGTTCTCATTAAGAATCATTCCTGGGGCCGGGGATTTAGCTCAGTGGTTTCACCGCCTGCTGCGCAGGCTCAAAGACCCGAGTTCGATCCCCAGTACCAAAAAAAAAAAAGAATCATTCCCCACTGTGCATTGAGGGGCATGCTTATAATCCTAGCTACTCAAGAAGCTGAAGCAGGAAGATTAGAAATTCAAGGCCAAGGTGGGCAATTTACTGAAAATTGTCTCAATAAATTAAATTAAATGAATGAATGAATGAGTAAATAAACAAATAAGTGATGTGGGTGTGTAGCTCAGTGGTAGTCCACTTACTCAGCATGTGTGAGGCACTGGATTCACTCGCAGTATAAAAATAGAATAAGAATTATTCCTAGTAACAGATTAGTATAACATGGCATAAAGGGTTAAAGTAATACAATTACTTAATATATTTAATAAAATTTAAATATGTAATCATTAATTCTCTCTTACACTATACAATTCTATATAAAAATCTTTGCTACTCTTAAGACTGAATCATTTCCTACATTTTTCACATGTTACTAAGACAAGGTAGTGCTTCTCTTCTAAGAGAAAAAAATATTAAAATCGAATTCTTTCCATCTCTCTCAATCCTTGTGTTAGTTCCTTCAGAGGGTTGGCCTACAGTTTACATGTATGTTAAAACACAATAAGACATTTACATGTTTATACATACTTTCAGTTGCCAAGAAGGACGTATCCAGTGTTAACTCATCCAGGGGAATTACAAGTTGACCTCCTATCTCCCACTTCTTTCGATCAGATAAAACTGGTTTTTCCTTGTCATTTTCTTTGGCATCTTCACAAACAATTATCTCACAAGTATCAGAGTGATGCTGCTTTCCTTTTTCAACTTCTTGAGCTTTAAGGTTTTCATTTAACCTACGTAGTATTTCTCGCTTACTCTGAAACAGTTATGCTATATTTTAATATCTACATGATATAATGACTGACAGAGAAACTTTGAAAATTGAACTTACTGAAGTAGCACTGTTGGTTTTTTGCATTTCTTCTGAAGTTTCCTGGGAATCAATTAAACTTTTGTCCTAAAATACAGATAGTTACAGAAAAAGAAATTATGTTATTTTAAGTCTACCTTTGTCCTTGCTTTGGCAGCACATATACTAAAAGTTTACCTTAAAAACGCTAGCATTTTTGTTTGTATGTCAAATTGCTTATTGTGAACATTTTTGTTCTTGTAAATTGTTAACAAAGCTTCCTTCATTAGTATTAATGATAAACATTTAAATATTATTAATAGACAATATACATAAGGGCCAAATTTCAATTATTTTTCATATATTTGGAATATTGCTCACATGTTTAACTATATCCTCCTCCTCTTTGGGACTTAAGTTTTGGAAATTTAAAGTCAATGGGAGAAATTAAAAAATTAATTCATTTACTTTGTTAGAGCCAGGAAAAGTTCTAATGGATAAAATAGTCCAAGATAGGCTGTGTTATTTTGAAACTGTCTTTATATGTATATATTTTTTTCTCATTAAGCCATAGTATTAAACATTTAATACCACAGTATCACACAATTGAGGACTGGCTTTCTTCCCTAGGTAAAGATGATAACAAGAATGAGTTCTGTATCATTTGTTTCTTTAACAATATATATATTTTGCTTTCTTATTAGTGTAAAAGTGATCTAGACCACCTAGAATTTTAAAATATTTGAAAAGGAGAAATCAGTTGTTATAAAAACTATGAAAACCAAAGATATCTTCAAGACTTACAATAACTAATATTCAAAGCTGTAAATAGACAATGTGTATCCATGTAATACAGTAAGGAAAAACTTAGTTACATGGATAACCTCAAGTTTTTTAATATTTGAAAAAAAAGTATAGTGGTCAGTTTTAAAATAATACATGTAAATGAGACAAGGAACATTTTACCCAGTAAAGTGGCCAGGAATTATCAGTCGCTACAATCAGAGAGATGAACAGCTACTTGAGATGTAAGACTGGGTATCAGGAAGGAAACCACACAGTAAAGTGAACAATGTAGCACATCGAAGTCATCATGAGAAAGAAAAAGAGACAAAATCTTCTTGAACAACAATAGTTTGTTATACGAGGTACTGGGGAGTGATCAAGAAACATATTTTCGTACTAGGTCTTATTTTCAGAATAAACACAGGCTGTAAAAGACTAGTGAACCAATTGATACCTTCTGTTGTCTATGAAAAATGAAATTGAACAAATAAAAGGCAATGACACTGATCAACAGAGAAGGAGAAAGGGGAGTTAATGTATTATGTGATTCAATACACTATTTTCCTTTATTTGTTTTGAATTCTAAGCAGAAATTCCAAATGATAAGCCCATCTGTTTCAACCTCAGAACTCTTACCAGTAACACACTTCAGATACCTGACATGATACTTCTAAGTTTAAACTTTTCACTTGTCCATGACTGTCTGTTTTACAACTCATATGGCATACAGAGATTAAAAGTAGGAAGCAGTAGTTGACGAATTAAGTGTAATTACACTGAATCCCCTCCCATTCACTATGTCACAAAATTTCAAGTAAATGGTAATGTGTTAGACTCAAGTCCAAGTGTTAGTTATTTAAGTACCAAAGAATTTTTTAGGAGAGGATGTACTGGGAACTGAACCCAGGGTCTTCACACTGAGCTACCTCTAGCCTTTTCTAGTTCTAAATTTAATTTTATTTTTTTTGGTACCAGGGATCAAACTCAAGACCTTGCGCTTGTGAGGCAGGCAGCGGAACCACTGCGTTAAATCCCGTCTGAGCCTTTTTTATTTTTTGATTCAGGGTCTCACTAAGTTGCTCAGGCTGGGCTTGAACTTGTAATCCTCCTGCCTCAGTTTCCCACAGTGCTGGGATTACAGACATGCACCAACAGGCCTGGCAAGAAATATTTTAAAATGTAAAGATTTATTAATGATGCGGGCTGTAGTATAAAAATTTTTGTTGCTTTATTTTCAGTGCACTTTTCTATATATTTTATTCATTTAATATTCTTTTAAGGTAGAAAAGAGTCATTTTAATATAGTCTCCTCTAAGTATATGGGAAGGATGAGTTTCAGAACATCCCCACCCCTGCAGAGACCAAAATCCAGATGCTCAAGTCCCTTATATAAAATGGCATATTATTTACATATAATCTATGCACATCTTCTATGTACTGACTGCAAGTAATCCCTAGGTTACTTATAACACTTAATACAATGTAAAAAAGTGGTTATACTATAATATTTGGGGAATAATGACAAGAACAAAAGTCTACGTTCAGTACAGATGTGATCATGTTGGCCTAAGCACATAGTGCACATCAGCAACAATATTACTTTTCTTCTTTTAAATATTTTTTACTCTGGAGATGTGGAACTCTCAGAAATAGATGGCTGATTTATAACTATCTATCATGTAGTCCTGGATATAAAATCTGAGCAGAAAGGCTCAGATTCTGAGTAAGCTCAACAAATACTGAGAAGTAGTTTTTTTCCCTGGTAAAAATCATAGGAGGGCCGAGGATTTAGCTCAGTGGTTCCACTGCCTTTCTCACAAGCGCAGGGTCCCAAGTTCGATCCCGGGTACCAAAAAACCCCAAAGGAAACATTAGAAATTAATGCAATTTTGTTGAATTTATTTTAAATAACCTGTAACTCTGAAGACTTCTAAATGTTAGGGCACCTACCATACCAACTTCTTTCAAAGCTGATGTCACAGAAATAACAGCTCTCATCTGTTGCTTTGATGGGGAGCCACCTGTTTCATGCTGTTCCAAAGGTGGAGAAACATCAGAACTCTTTACTCCTTTAGCCACCAACTATAAAAAAGAATTTAATCAATATACAGGGGATTTTTATATTTGCATGAAGATTTAAAAAGCTACTAGATCACATTATGCATGTTATATACAACTAATTTTCTCATTTCTCAATTATTTATTGTTAGTGTGACAAGTGCTGGGGATAGAGCAGGGAATACAGAGAAAACACTCTGGTCTCATATATAAAAATAAACATGGGTCATGTAGGCCTAACTGAATCACTTCCATTGCATTATCAATGTTTTATAAAATGGTCCTAAAAAGCAGCCTTTTGAAATATTCACTTTCAGTCACCTCATTTTAATTTTAATCAATTATAACATTTGGTGACAAGAGAAGTATTAATTAACTTTGCACTTCAAAAAAAAACTAAACCCACTCTATAATTCCTGGAATTTTTAGCAAAATCATCTTAAAATATGAATATGAATCACCCAACATAAGAGTTATTATAAAAATATCAACATAAATGAGGATGGAAAGAACAACAGATACAGATAAGATTTGGTTCACTGAAAATATATTGCATTTATACAGGTGTTTTTAATCATTCCATTTAGATTCAAACAATCTGAAGATTCTAAACTTTGAATAAACGTGAGGAAGTGGTATTTATAGGTATGTTAACAGTAACACAGCAAGAAGTCTACTCCCTACTTCTATTTTTCCGCAAATCAATAAATGAGGCAAACAATATAGATAATAAGAAGTAGGGAGATCTTCTGCAAATGGAAAGGGAATTAAGAGATTGAGGGAAGGTGGCAGGAAGGGAGAAAAAGGAGATGAGAAAATAACTGAGATCTGTTACGTACATGTACCAACATTCCACAAAAATGTAATCATTATGCAATGTAATCATGTACTAATAAAAACTTAAAACTGAAAAAAACAATAAATGAGAATTTCCAAGGAATAAACATTACAAACATAATATTTATTTAGTATCTTCTAAGAATAAAGTAGTGATGCAGGTGTATTATTTAGGTGTCTAGACTTTATTTCTATACCAATATCTATTTTGTTCAAAAAAAGATGGAAACATTGCTTTCATCCCATAGCTCAACAAGATTGAGAAAGTATGCTGATGTTTAAGATGTGACTATTAAAAGCTCCTTAAAATTTCTAGAGCTTGCACAAATATTCTCAAAATTATGTTGAAATATTTTGATACTGACACTTTTACTACTATCAAGTATACTTTCAAAGGTTTCATAAATTCTGAAGAAATAAAAACAAGTTCTAAAGTTCTGAACAATAGCATCCATTTTTAGGATATATAAAGTAAGTTATTTCTAAAACTATAAGACATTTCTAAAAATATCTGGCAGACACTTATAATGGGAACATTAATGAAACTCAGTAATATACTGTTCTGAAATGAGTAACATTTATAGAACCCCAATTGTATTGTGCCAATTCTGTTAAAGAAATAATTTTTCCAATTTTTTGAGAAAAAAATTCACACTATTTAATAAGAATTAATTTACCAACAAATTAAAAGATATATGAAGTGCCTAGTAATGTCAAACACAATTCTGGATATCAAATATCCAAAATAAGACTCAACATTTTTTCTCAAAGGACCATAGACTACACAAAAAAGGGAAATATATAAATTAATCAATATGTTACAGAGAAATAAAAGAAATGTGCACTAAATGAAGTGAGGTAAAATGAAACAAAACAAAAACCAGAGGAAAGACTATGTAAAGCAAGCAGGGGGACTAATAAGAACAGCCTTCATAGAGTAGTCAGTGTTTGAAGACCCCTTTACTGTTCGAGGTGGTAAAATACAGTGTTACCTCAGTTCACCAATGCTTCTGTTTATAAACAATTAGGTTCTCAAACAGGATTTGGCAAAATTTTCTTTTTGTTTGCGAACTCTGCATCGGTGTGCACGAATATGAAAGTGTTCATCTTTTCCAGAATCATGGAAAGAATTAAGTTTGTGAACCAAGGTACCACTGTATACTGGAAGCAGGATATTTCTACATTCAAATATCAAAATTATCACATATTAGTCCTGTGAGTTTTCTTTATTTAACATCTTCTATGAACTTCAAATTCTCTCTCTCTAAAATGGAATGTTGTACTCATTGCCTCCTTAAATGAAAGAATTTGCACAAAGCATGCAGGAGTGGATCAAATAAATGGTAGCAATTATTATTTAGTTTGTGTTAAATAACGTTATTTAGCTTGAACAACAAAAATCTGGTTTTAGTCTCTGAACAAATGAACTTGGCGAAGAAAAGTTTCTCATCTTTAGAATACAAAACCCCCCCCAAAACCTTCCATCTACCCTTGACCAGAATTTAAGATTTAGGTGTTACATAAGGAGGTTTTGGGACACAGAAATTGATGACAAACAGAAACCCAAAAGTCAAACTATATAAATTCAAACAAATATTTTAAATATTTAAAAAAACTTTTGGAAAGTAATTCAATTGTATGAATAATTAGATGAGATAATATAGATATAAGCAATTTCACTATAGCAAGAATAGCACTGACTTCCCTTTTCAATCTACAATACAATTTAATCATGTCAATAAAGATTATTTTAAAAGCTACTTCTAAACTTACTGGGGCAGATACGTATGACAGGAACACTGAAGAAGCTCTTAATAAAAGAAAAAAGTCACCATACCATACACATACTGTAATTATAATTCATTTAGCCATATTCTTTAAAATTCTTTCATGTGAAGGATGTAGCTTAGTGGCAGAACACGTATTCAGCATGGGCAAGGCCCTGGGTTTGGTCACTAGCAATAGAACATTTTCTTTCCTTTTCATTGCATACATAATTTTTACACAACTTAAACAAGGCAATGGCACAATACTCTGAACTATATGCATACTGGCCTAGGAAAAAATTCTAAAAACTTTCAAATGCTCAGCAGATTTTGTTCTTAAAGAATAGGAAAAGTTGGGGACGATTGAAATAGGGCAATAGGAAGATCCTGGCAAGCAGTGGAGTGGACCAGGGCAGCACCGCTGCAGGCAGATCCCAACCAGGGCCCAGCCTGGACACAAGTGGCTTCGGCACACAACCCAAGCCAAAGGGCCTCCCAGAAAACAGCTACACAGGGGGCAGGCCCTAGCCAGAAGCATGCCTAGATACCATCCAAATGTGCACAGGACCCAGCTAGAAGCCTGAGCAGACAACAGGTGAGCTCAGGGATCCAGAAGGCCACCACTCTGAACCCAGGAATTGGTGTACTGGTGAGCAGCAGAGTAAAGGCTGCTCGGTGGTTTGCTGAGAACTGAAGACCACTGGGTGAGCAAAAAGTTGCCTCAACAAAGGCACAGCAGGCTGCATCTATTGAAATGAGAAGACATGTAAACAAGTCTCAAAATCAGACTTCCAGATCACCTAAGGCAACCCCAAAGGGAAACAAGATGGAATAATCTGATACTCAATCCCCTGGACACCCTGAACTGGCAACAAAAAAGGATCTGGGAAAAAAGGAATCAGAAATAATTTCTCAGAAAACAGCAGAGATTGTGCCCATGGTGTAAGATGATTAATACATGTAGAGAAGACACAGATAAAAAAATAGAGGAGCTGAGGAACATGATGGAATCCCAACAAAGGAAACAAATGCAATCCATAAAACATGGCAAACAGATTTCCAGGAGATTAAAAATTCCATGGAAAGTTTATACAGCAGAATGAGCCAATGTGAGGACAGAATTTCAAATACAGAAGATAGGATTGCAATTAGCAACCAGGAAAAGAAAAAGTTCTTAAAAATAGTAAGGGACCATGAGAAATCAGTCCAGCAGTGGCTAGAGGATGCAAAGAAGAATAACATAATATTGATCAGTGTCAATGAAGAAACAGGAGAGAGTGCAGATGACATAAAAAAATGTTCACAGAAGTGATGGCAGAAAATTCCCCAAGTAGGGGAAAAGAGTTGACATACAGATAAGTGAGGCATACAGGACTCCAAATAGCCTTATCAAAAAAAATCTACAATAGGCATATAATTGTTAAGATTCCAGAAATCCAACAGAATAAAATTCTACAATCAATTAGACAAAATAAATAAATCACATAACAAGGAAAGCCCAAAAGAATCACAGCAGACTCAGCACAAATCCTCAAGGCAAGGAAAGCTTGGAGTGACATATTTCAAGCCCTAAGAGAAAACAACCTCCAACCCAGATTGATGTACCCTGCAAAACTATCTTTCAAAATTGATGGTGAAATAAGATACTTTCATGATAAAGAGCACCTTAAGAAATTCATGAATACCAAACCAGCACTCGAAAAAATTTTAAACAATATCCTAGGAAAAGACAATGAGGATCACAACCCCAGGAAGCCCAGCAGAATGGATCTTTCAGGCACGACAAGAAATTAAACACAAAGAGGAGAATTCAACAAAAGAAAAAGTCACAACAAGGAAGTCAAGACGTATCAGTTATAAATGACGATGTTAATGGTCTCAATTTACCATTCAAAAGAAATAGACTGGCAGAATGGGTCAAGAAGCAACATCCAACAATATACTGCATACAAGAAACACAGTTAGGGGCCGGGGATTTAGCTCAGTGGTTCCGCTACCTGCCTCGCAAAAGCAAGATCCTGTGTTTGATCCCTGGTACCCAAAAAAAAAAGCACACTTAATTACAAAAGAAGCTCACAGACTGAAAGTTAAAGGGTGGAAAACAATACTCCATGGAACAGGAACGCCCCCAAAAGCAGGAGTAGGTATCCTCTTTGCAGATCAAGTGGATTTCAAACCAACACTGATTAAGAGAGACAAAGAAGGACACTATATCCTTATAAAGGGAACAACTCAAGAGGAAGAGATGACAAACATAAATATATAGGCATCAAACACTAGTGCACCCAACTATATAAAACAAATACTAATGGACATGGAAAATCAAATAAGCACTAATACAACTGTAGTGGGGGACCTCAGCACCCCACTGTCACAAATAGATAGATCAACTAGACAAAAAACTAAGCAACGAAATACTAGAACTCAAACTC
>NW_004624769.1:1023264-1033421 GCF_000247695.1 Heterocephalus glaber
AAAATCTTTTCCTACACCGATGTCTTCAAGGGTTCTACCTAACTTCTGTTCCAACTGGTTCAGAGTTTCTATTTTAATATTTAGATCTTTAATCCATTTTGATTTTAGTTTAGTGCAGATCACATATACTTTTGAGAATCCAAAAAGAGATTATGAGGTCTTACGGAAGAAAATGCATCAATATTCATATAATCACACTTTTAATTCAGGAAGTTTAATAATAGCAAATCCATCTCTGAATACCATGTTAATCACTCAAATTAGAATAATGGTAAGTAAATATAGACATATGAAGTACCCTACACAACATCTAGATTCTGCTATTTAAATAATTACTTGGTAAAGTAACTTTAATCCACTGTCTTTATATTAAGCAAGACTTAATACTTACATTGTGAAGACTATTTTTCTAGACAATTACAGCAGTATTAGCGATCAAGCCCATCATCAAGGTTATGAAGAAACAAAGGTCTATAAACATTAAGTCAGTCCCCAAAGAGGCCAATTAATTGGCAGAGCTGAGACTACAATCAGATACTATATTCTGATTTCCAGTCTCATTTTTTGACCTTATTTTCCAAGATGCATTTAGTAAACAAATGTTTATTGAACATTTCCCTATGCATAGCCCTGAAATATGAATCACAAAATTAACAATAAATGTTTTATTATTCAACAGGACCATACTGAGCACTTTAAATGATGAATCACTTAAGGAGCTTTGGGTAAAAGCCAGCGAAACTAACTTGTAGGAGTAAAGTGGAGGGAGTGAGACAAAAAAGAAAAGAAGGGGAGTAGTAATACTGGTAAGATAGCTGACTAGAGAAGTCAAATGTGCAGGCCTCTCATAAAAAAGGACAAAACAATAATCTATATTTTGACCAAAGTATTTAAAGGAAGGGCCAGAATATAGGAAGAGTGTGGCAGAAAGCCTATGAAGCAATCTCAGCTGGCCACATAGATTAAGGAGGCAAACATCTTGCCTCTGCCCTTCATGCCCCCAGTGAGGATTGGCTTGGAACCAAGAAAGACTTCTTCCCTTAGGGAAAAGCTAAGCCCAAGCCCCTAGTCAATGCTATTACCACTGTAAGCACCTACAGTCTCTGCCACTAGAGTCCTGCTGTCCTCCCAGGTCCTGACCCCACTGTAGGAAGCTTCCTGGAGTTCACACAGCTGTATTATAATACAAGGAGCCCATGTTGTACACTGTCCACTGCGGCCCCACTCCTACTCCGCTGTGCCATCTTGAAATTGCAATCATTGCTCTGGATCTGCTCCTGCTTAAAGGACCAGAAGCCACTTTATCTGCATGGAGACTATATTACTATGCCCACCTTGAAGCAGATTCAGTGCACCCTCCTCAAGTGGTATCCTAGGACCTATTTATAGGTGAAAGACTTTCCCTACTAAAGTCACTCAAAAAAATGCAGAAGATGTGACTGTTTCACCAGAGATACCAACATTAGTGTAGGGAAACAAGAAACAGAAAGTCAAGACAACATGACTCCACCAAAGGAATACAAAAATTCTCCAGTAGCTGACCCTATTAAAATGGGATTTTACAAAATTGCCTGAAAAGGACTTCAAAATTAGGATATTAAGGAAAATCAAGGAAACAGAAGAAAATACAAGCAGGTAACTTAATGAAATCAGGACAATTCCATGATATGAAGGAAAATTCAACAAGAAATCAGATTCCATAAAAAAGAACCAAAGAAAAATGTTAGAGTTGAAGAATTCAATGAATGAAATAAAATATAAAATTGAGAGTTTCTGTAACAGACTTTACCAAACTTGGGGGAGAGGGGGTAGTTACTGAAAAAAATGAAGAAATGCTTACTTTCTGCATTCTTATAGGACATCATTAAGCAAACAAATATTTATAGTGTGGGAGTTCAAGAAGGGAAAGAAGTGGACAAAAGCAGAGAAGGCTTATTTAACAAAATAAACACTAAAAACTTTCCAAGTCTTTGGAAACATGTGGACTCCAGATCTATTTAGCTCGAGTCCCAAAATAGGTTCATCCCAAAAGGGTCTTCACTGAGATACATTATAATAAGAATGTCAAGGGCCGGGGATTTAGCTCAGTGGTTTCGCCACCTGCTGCGCAAGCACAAGGACAAGGACCCGAGTTCGATCCCCAGTACCAAAAAAAGAGTGAAAAGACAAAGAAGAAATTTTAAAGACAGTGAGAAAAAGGGGTCAAATTGCATAAAAGGGAATATCCAGTAAGTTCTCAGTGTATTACTTAGTAGAAACCTTGCAGACCAGGAAAGAATGCGATTATATATTCAAAGTGATGAAAGAAAAAAAAGGACACCCAAGAATACAGCTAGCAAAGCTATTCTTCAGAAATGAAGGAGAAATAGTCTTTCTCAGACAAGCAAAATCTGAGGTAATTTATCACCACTAAGTCTGCCTTACAAGCCTGCCTTAAGGGAATTCTTCAACCAAAAAACAAAAGGGCAGTAATTGTTATTATGAAAATGTATTAAAGTCTAAAACACACTGACAGAGGTAAATATAAAGTTAAATTCAGTATACTTCATTACTGCAATGGTGATAGGTAAAATAGTCTATTACAACTTTAAGATGTTTCATGTAAGCTTCATGATCACAAAGCAAAAAACTGTAGCAGATACACAAATTACATGGAGTCAAATTTAGCATTTATAGAAAATCATCAAATCACAAAGGTCATAAACAAAGGAATAAAGGGTCTATAAAACAACCAGAAAATAATTTTTAAAATGATAAGACTAAGTCTTCGGCTGTCAGTAATAACTCTGGATGTAACTGGATTAAACTGTCCAATCAAAAGATACAAAATAGTGGGCTGGGGATTTAGCTCAGTAGTTCTGGTGCCTGCCACGAAAGCTCAAGGTCCCGAGTTCATTCCCAGGTACCAAAAAAAAAAAAAAAAAAAAAAAAATACAAAGTAGCTGAATGGATTAAAACAACAGATTCAACTACACACTGCAGATAAGAGATTCACTTTAGCTTTAAGGACACAGAGAGGCTGAAAGTGAAGGCACAGCAGAAGATATTGCATGCAAATAGTAACCAAAAGAGAGAAGGGGTGGCTATCCTTTTATGAGATAAAATATACTTCCAGTCAAAATGGTCAGAATAGACACACAAGGCTTTTATTTAATGATAAAAGGGGTCAACTCAACAAAAAGTTATAACAACTGTAAGTACATTTATGCAACTCAATGTTGGAACATCTAAATATATAAAGGAAAAATTTATGGATATGTAGGGCAAAATAGATTGCAATCCAATACATAGTAGGTGATGACCCTGTATCCAACTTAATGACCCTGTGATCCAATTACCTTCCCCAAACTCCACCTCTGAACATATGAGATTTTGGTGGGATATTCTAGATCTAAACCATAAGACTTGGGTACTAAATGAGCACATATAGGTTTACACTAACTTTCGTACAGTAGTTGTGGTATTATTAAAAATGCAGGACCGGGTGTGGTGGTGCACAACTGTAATCACAGCACTTAGGAGGTTGAGGCAGGAGGATTACTTCAAGTTTGAGGCCAGCCTGGGCTACATAGTGAGCTCAAGACTAGGCTGAAATACATGATGAGATAATCTCAAAGAAAAAAACAAAAACAAAACAAAACAGAAACAACCAAAAAAAAAAAAAAAGCAGGAAAATGAGAAATAAGCTATTTAAAGAAGTCTGAGAAATTGCTCTTAAGAAAACTACAACACAATATGCTTAAAACCACATTAAATGTATTCGTGTGCCATATTTCTGTCTACTAAGAGCAGATTTTAGGAAGAAAAAGAATGACAAGCTCTTGCTTTGAGTTCTCTGACATATATTAACTTGAACTGTTGGAAACATAACATTCTGAGTTACTCAAGTAGATTGTGTCTAGAGAAAAGAGTGTAAGTCCCTTTGATAAAGGTGCTATACTACTACCTCACATGCCAATCACAGAATGAACTAAGAAACAGCCATTTGTCCTACCTTGGGGGAATACAAGTAATATAGCAAAGCAAGAATACTGTACGGGTCTATTGCCAAAATAACGCCTGTATGTGCATACTGTTGAGAGTAGATAGGCAGTGGCTGACCCAGTCTCTATGACTATGGAATATTACATAATCAAAGCCATGTAGACTATTATCAAGTACTTTGATGCCCCATGTCATTTTGCATTAACTGTTCACATTTTTAAAAAATAAGGCCAAATTGTACTAAGCATAAGCTCATCATATTTAATAGATAAATTACTAAATACCTTCATGAACTACGTGGAATGTTGGAATGAACTATTAAAGACAAAAAGTTACAAAAGAGTAATGCTCCTTATAGCCTGTAATTGTGGTAATGCAGTGGAATACAAGGATGATAGCAGCAGGCCTGTCATGAGAAAAGCGAACTTAAAACATACACACGTACGTGCACACACATACAGGGAGTTCTATGCTGACTCATCCTGATAGTCTTTACCCACTTTAAAAATCAGCATAGGGGGCCGGGGATTTAGCTCAGTGGCACTGTGCCTGCCTTGCAAGCGCAAGGACCTGAGTTCGATAACCGATACCAAAAAAACAAAACCAAAAAAGAAAATCACCATAGGCTGGAATGTTTCTAATTTTTGTGCTAAGAATTCAATCCCAAGAGAAATAAGGCAAATTGTTCTCAACTGCTATATATATGTGTCACCAAGTATAGGTTCACAGCTATTTTTCTTATCAAGTTAAGTTTGAAAGGAATTTGGGTAATAGAAGTGATCATTACCTCTGACTATGAAGATAATTATCGCTAATTTGGTTGCTACAACTTTCTCTTGAGGAAAAAGTTCTAAATAAGTGAAAGTGACTATTCGTAAATTAGACTTAGTGAACTAAAAAGTGATAAAGTGAAAGTTATTGTTTCACATTAATTCCCTATCAATGATATATCTTTTTGTAAAAAAAGGAAAAGAAAAACAAGAAACACTGGATTAAAAACATGATTCAAAGAGCTCAGTAATTTAAAGCCAGGTACAATTTTAGACAACAGGCCAGGAAATAATCTTGGGGAAGATGGACCACTACCATAGTTACTGTTTCATTATTCAAGTGTTATTCATATGCAGTCTCAAGTTTAGGAAAGACAAGGGGGAATAAGAAGACAGTTCTTCACTGCTGGACTTTTTTTGTTTGTTTGTTTGTTTTGAGGCAGGGTTTCTTTTTGTAATTCAGGCTGAACCTGAAATCACAATGTAGCCCAGGCTGGCCTTGAACTCATGGTGATCCTCCTGCCTCAGCCTTTTGAGTGCTGGGATTACAGGCATGTGCCACCACGCCTGGCTCACTGCTGGACTTTTGAAAATAAAGAGAAAATATAACTAGTGGAGTTGGAGAACTTTTCCCTAAAATTATTTCAAATGAAAATAAAAGGTAATTTATTGAAAAGCCCTTAGTTTTATTTCTGACTTCTGGAGTTCTGACTTTTCTACTCATTCTCTAGCATATATAAGACAGCATTATAAATCAATGGCAGAAGGAAGATGTTATTACATGATGCTTGCTCTTTTGCTACTTGGTAACATAAAATAAAAAAAAATTTAAGGTAAATACAATAAATTAAGTTCTCATTTCAAATTAAGCCCAAAATTAACTTCTTGATAGATTGTCCTTAAATTTACTGCAGAGAGAGAAAAAGGGAGGATGAAAATGAGAACAAAAAATGAAAAAAAGAATTACAAAATTATGATGCTGATTTACTACCCAGCAAGAAATATGAGAATATTAATATAAGCAAGATTAAGAATATGAGCTAAATCTTACATGTTCTTCCCACACTTTCTTTTCTCTCTCATATGCTTCCTTTCTCTTTCGCTCTAGTTGTTCTTTTAGTATAGCAGCACGTGCATTTGTCTGGACCTGAAAATAAAAATGATCAATAAATTAGTTATTAGAAAGAGTGCATATAGCCCCAGGTCTAAATGTCCAGACTTATTAGCCAACAAAGAAGAATGTGTGTTTCAGAATAAAAATGTAAGCTCACTCTAATTGGAAGACCCTGGAGTCTGGCTTGACATATACTTCTGATCAATATGTAAATAATTGCTGAATGAAAATAAATGCTGATATATTAGAATGAAATTAAAATACAGAGTAATTGTTGTATATAACCTCACTTATCTTCAGAGAAATGAATAACTGTACTTCATTTATAAGGTTATATTTTGTTTTTAGAAGTTCTATGTCATAGTTTCATGTATTTATGCCATGATTTCATCTAATTGCTCTTTATAAATATGATATAAAGAAAAACATTATTTTCCAGAAGTCAGAAAGTGAAACAGTGAAAAATAAAGCAAGAGAATAAAGTCATCTAACTGTGCAAAACACAATTTTCCATATTATCTTTCAATTTCCTCCAAGAAACTGTATTATTTCTAGTCATACCTTAATGGATTCAATTTTTTTGCGCCTCAAGTCAGCCTCTTCACTTTCTTCTTGCCCTTCGCAACTACCAGCTTCTTTCTATAAAATGAGTAGATAAGCTCACCACTTGGGACACAACCTTCAAGTTCAGTGCAGAGCTCTATGAGATAATATAAATAAACTAACAGCTAAAAATGTAAACTGAGAAACTGCCAACACTGTTTTCTTCTAAAGCTGCAACTGAAGTCTTCACAATCATCAACTCCATGGACAATCAAATAAAAAATTTAAAAAGAATGCTATAAAACACACATTAATAGTTTAATGGACACTAGTTCTACTGTCCTCACAGAATTATTCTGGAACGGTCTTATAAATTTTAAATCCTAGACATAAGATTTACTTTTACAAAGTTCAGTTTTCTGAACTTTGATTTTTACTGTCTACATCAGTTTTTTTTTTTTTACTGAATTTTTGATCTTAATCTATAATAATATCATCAATCACTTTCTATTTATCCATTTGTTTTTTGGAGGTAGTATTAAGAACCAAACCTAAGGTCTCAAACATGCCAGGCAAGTGCTCTGTCACTGAGCTATATCCCTAGCCTTCAATTACATTGTAAAAATTAACTTTTAACTTACCTTTTCACCACGAAGTTTGGCTTTAATTTGCTGACGCTCATTGAAATTCTGTAGTCTTATTTGCCTCAGCCTTGCCAGATAAACCTACAAAAAGGAAAAAACACTCAACATATTCATTTAAAAGAAAAATTATCACATTTTTGATGCTAAAAAACTCAATTCAAGAAAAAGTGTTAATCTAAATGCAAGAAATAAAAGTTCTGAAATTTGATTAATGGCAATGTAGTATTAGCTTCCAAGAGTTTAATTTAGAGCAATTTTTTTCTGAAAAGAAATATATTAAAACCACATATTTTTAATTTTATCAAGAGAAAAGAAATTGAACTCAGAAAACTGAATAACAGTTATGGGACAAAATTATGACACAGCATAATTACATTAAGTCACAATATATTAAGCAATCCCTACAGACTTACAAAATCTTCAAATAACTGTTAAGAATTTAAACCATGCAAAAAAGGAAAGCGATAAACTCAAAAATGGCTGTGTGATGGAGGTAGCGAACATGCGGAAGCATACCTCTTCCTCTTTGTTTCTTGGCTTCCCTCCTCTTGAAGAGCTGGGCCTGCCTCCATACATAGCTGCCAGGTTTTGCAGGATTCCCTGTTTATCATTTAATGTACTAAGTTTAAAGAATGACTGGGGCTACATCATCATCTTACCTAGGAATATCCATGTGGCACTTTAAAGAGACTTTTACAACCCGTTTATAGGTTAGATAAACCCTGAGTCAAATTTTTCCTCGAAAAAGGGTAAATCATCTCAAAGGGCCATTCCATTTCTACATAGGTCTATGTATATACTGCACATATGCACACATGCACACAAGCTCACTGCTGAACTCAGCAAATATGTTGTATATTAACTATAAGACCTAAATTAAACTATTTGCTCTCAGGCATGTTCTATTACTATACTGCCAGTGATCAAATGACTCATTTTTAAACATTATGGAATTATATTAACATGGAATTACCTTATGGGAAATTAATATACTTCAATAAAACTATCAGATTCTCAAATTACCTCATTTGTCCTTCCAGCTTGAAAAATTTCTTAGTTCCACTTATTTGTCTAGTATTTTTATCAGTTTATTGCAAATGTGCCTTTTATATTCATCATCTCCATTTTCCTGATTGCCATCATTTTTTAACCACCTACATTCTGATTTCTTTTTTTTTTTTTTGGTTTTTTTTTTTTTGGTACTGGGGTTTGAACTCGGGTCCCTGTTAAACCCCTACATTGTGGTTTGTGGTCCCACTGAGGATTTCTAAGATCACTGAAGTCCTTAGATATGATTCATATAGAGCTTGCTAAGCAAGTTTTATATTTATTCTCACTGAAACTCAGTTTTGACTAACTTGTCTATACTCTTCTATAATAACAATGTATGTTTATAGGAGAAAATGTATAAAATAAAGAAAATATGAGTTGTGTATAATTCTAACTTCAGAGAAATTTAAATTCAGGGCATTATCTTCCAAATTTTCTTTATTCATATGTATGGACACACGCTTATTTTTATAGAAACAAGGATTTATATACTTATGATTTTTTTAGTCCGTTTTATATCCTGATTCTCCTCCATATTGAATTAATGCTTCTTAAAAACATTACTCTTAAGAGCCGATCCCAGTGATGAGGAGCACAGCCGCTGCCAGTCCCAAGCAGGAGCTTTCCATGATGCTGTACCACCACCCCCAGCGCCAAAGAGCAGAGCTGCCACCAGTGCCAAGGAGGAGCCTTTTGGGCCACCATACCACTGTCCCCAGTGCCCAGGAGCAGAGCCGCCCACAGGGCCCAGGAGGGGAGGTGCATGGGCAACAGCAGCACACCGCCCCCTTCCCTGGTGAAATGAGAAGACACGTAAACAAGTCTCAAAACCAGACTTCCAGATCACCTAAAGCAACCCCAAAGGGAAACGAGATGGGACAATCTGATATTCAAACACCTGGACTCCCTGAACTGGAAACAAAAGAGGATCTGAAAAAAATGGTATCAGAAATAATTTCTCACATAACAGCAGAAATTGGGATCATTCTGCAAGACATGATTAATACATCTAGAGAGGACAAAGGTTAAAAAATAGAGGAGCCGAGGAACGTGATGGAATCACAAAATAGGAAACAAATGGAATCCATAAAACACATACAAACAGATTTCCAGGAGATTAAAAATTCCATTGAAAGTTTATACAGCAGAATGAGCCAATGTGAAGACAGAATTTCAGATACAGAAGATAAGATTGCAATTACAGATCAGAAAAAGAAAAATTTCTTAAAAATAGTAAATGACCACGAGAAATCAATCCAGCAGCTAACAGACGATGCAAAGTAGAATAACAAAAGACATATCGGAGTCCATGAAGAAACAGGAGAGAGTGCAGATGACATCAAGAAACCATTCACAGAAGTGATGGCAGAAAACCTCCCAAGCAGGGGAAAATAACTTGATATATACATAAGTGAGGCATGTAGGACTCCAACTAGCCTTGATCAGAAAAAATCTATACATAGGCATATAATTGTTAAGATTCCAGAAACCCAACAGAAGAATAAAATTCTACAAGCAGTTAGAGAAAAGAAACAAATAACATACAAAGGAAAGCCCATCAGAATCACAGCAGACTTCTCAACACAAACTCTCAAGACAAGAAGAGCTTGGAGTGATGTATTCCTGTTTTTCTAAAGGAAAAATGCCTCCAACCCAGATTGATGTACCCTGCAAAACTATCTTTCAAAATTGATGGAGAAATAAGATGCTTCCAGGACAAGGAGCAACTTAGGAACTTCATGAACACCAAACAAGCACTCCAAAAAATTTTAGACAATGTCCTAGGAAAAGACAACAAAGATCACAACCCCAGGAAGCACAGCAGAATGAATCCACTGGGCACGACAAAAAAATAAACTTAAAGGGGGAGAATCCAACAAAAAGAAAAAGTCATGACAAGGATAAGTCAATACATATAAAGTTATAACTATCAATGTTAATGGTCTCAATCCACCAATCAAAAGAAATAGACTGGCAGAATGGGTCAAGAAGCAAGATCCAATAACATGTGGCATACAAGAAACACACTTAAGTCAAAAAGAAACTCATAGA
>NW_004624769.1:1058723-1092563 GCF_000247695.1 Heterocephalus glaber
TAGGGAAGGGTGGAGGGCGTGAAAGGAGGGCTAGGAATGGGGAAAAAATAAGAACCAAGATGCATTATGTAAAGGTACAATTCCCAATAAGAAATGTAATTGTGTTGTATACCTACAATGTACCAATAAAAGAATTTAATAAAAAAAAAGAACAAAGATAGGAAATAAAGAAGTCAAATTGTCATTATTCGCAGATGACATGATACTCCACATAGAAGACCCCGAGAACTCCACCAAAAATCTTCTAGACTTAATAACCAAATTCAGTAAAGTGGCTGGGTACAAAGTCAACACACAAAAATCAATACCTTTTCTCTACAGGAACCACAGAGTCACTGAGAGAGAAATAGGGCAAACAATTCCTTCCACAAAAGCGTCCAAAAAATTGAAATACCTAGGAATCAACCTAACAAAAGAAATCAAAGACCTCTTCTCTGAAAACTACATACTCTGAAAAGAGAGACTGAAGAAGATATCAGAAAATGGAAAAACGTCCCTTGCTCCTGGGTAGGCAGGATCAACATAGTGAAAATGGCCATACTTCCAAAACTGCTACATAGATTCAATGTAATCCCAATTGAAATCCCAGCAGCATGCTCTATGGACCTTGAGAAAACAATCCAAAAATTCATTTGGAATAAGAAGAGACCTAGAATAGCAAAAGCAATTCTAGGCAACAGAGACATGGCAGGGGGTATCACAACCCCCAACCTCAAACTATACTTCAAAGCTACTGTGATAAAAACAGCATGGTTGGGCCAGGAATTTTGCTCAGTGGCTTCGACACCTGCCTTGCAAGCACAAGGTCCTGAGTTTGATCCCCAGTAACAACAACAACAACAAAAAACTGGCATGGTACTGGAAAGAAACAGACCCAAGGACCAGTGGAACAGATTAGAAGATGTACAAACAACTCCAGACACACTCAGCCACCTCATCTTTGACAAAGGAGCCAAACACCCTCACTGGAGGAAAGACAGCCTCTTTAATAAATGGTGCTGGAAAAATTGGGTTTCAACTTGCCAAAGAGTAAAACTAGACCTATATCTCTCACCATGCACTACACTAAAATCCAAATGGATTAAAGATCTAAACATTAAAACAGAAACTCTAAACCAGCTCAGGCGATCCTTCCACCTTAGTCTGTAGAGTAGTTTAGTATGGTAATTTAGATTTGGAAATTGGCAATATATTGTTAAACGCTTGGGATGAGGAGAGGCAGATAATGAAATATTAGAAAATATTTACACTTGGCAATGGCCAAGAAAGAAAGAAGGAAAAAAAAGCTTGGGAAAAATAGTGACAATTGGAAGAATCTAAGAGTTACAAATACTGAAAGAGAAGAGAGACTTAAATGTATGGATTACAGAACATTTATTTAGTGGAATATTATGAAAAGTATATTGTAATTAAGAGTAATTTTTTGGTACATTTTAGGTATACAATATAATGACATTTACCATTGGAAATTTACACCTTTACATAATCTCTTGGTTCTTATTTTTTCCCCATTTTTATTTTTTATTTTATTTTATTTTTTATTTTTTATTTTTTCCTCATTCTTATTTTTTCCCTTATTTTTTCCTGCCCTCCCTTCAACCCCTCCATCCCTCCCTATTTACAAAGATTTTCTTTCCATTTTTTCATTTGCTCATATTAATTCCATTCCCTTCTTTCCTTTCCTCTACCCCTCCTACTTTCCCTACCCCTTTGCCCCTTTCTTCCTATTTTACATTATCTATTATGTCTTTTAGTCCTTATTTACACTTTCAGTTTCTCACACTAGAGAAACTATTCAATATTTACACGTGTGTTTTATTTATTTCACTTAAGAGTATGGCCTCAATGTGCTTCCATTTAGCTATAAATGTCTCTAATTTCTCATTTTTTATGGCTGAGTAGTACTCCATTTTGTTAAAAAACCACATTATCTTTATCCAGTCCCCAGTTGATGGGCAATTAGGCTGCTTCCAAGTTTTAGCTATTACAAACTGTGTTGCTATGAACACAGGTGCACATATATCACTGTGGTATGATTCTTTTAATTCTTTGGGGAAGATACCCAGCAGAGGAATGGCTGAGTCAAATGGGACTTCCAGTCCTAGTTCTTTGAGGTATCTCCATACTGATTTCCACAGTGGTTGCACCAGTTGACACTCCCACCAGCAGCGGAGCAGTGTTCTTCCTTCCCCACAGCCCCACCAACATTTGTTATTGATTTCTTGATAGCAGCCATTCTTTCTGGGATGAGGTGGAATCTCAGCGTTGTTTTCATTGCATCTCTCAAAAGACTAGTGATGTTGAATATTTTTTCATATGTTTCTTTGCTATTTCTAATTCTTTGTCTGAGAAATGTCTGTTCATTTCAGATGCCCATTTTTGGATTTGGTCTTTCAATTTGGGAGGTCTGATTTTTCTAAGTTCTTTATAGATTCTAGATAGTAGACCTTTGTCTGAGCAACAGTAAGTGAAAATTTTTTCCCACATTGTGGGTTGTCTCTTCACACTGTTGGTGCTTTCTCTTGCTGTGCAGAAGCATTTTAATAAGAAGAGATTCCACTCTTCAGCCTTCCATCGCAGACGCATCAGCCTCCTGATACAGACTTGCACAGAACACTGCAGTGAATTCCAGACCTTCGACTGACTCCTTCAGTCTCCACTGTGCAGACAGACCCTCTGGACTCTTCCTCATCCCACTCTATGGGTGGCCACTGTAAGCCAATCTTGTAAATTCTTATGTAGTTGTATATCTGTGTTATACCTGTTTCTCTAGTAAACACTCACTGATAGAACATTTACCTGTATCATCACCATTATAATGTTTTATAGTCACATACACCAATCACATCTCTAACTCGTCAACCACAAAATTGTTCTCCAACTTTAAAATTAAAATTATATTTCACAGGCTCATACAATATGTGTCCTTCTGAAATTAACTGTTTTAACTTCTTATAATTTTCTTGTGGTCCATTCAAGGTACTGCATGAATTAATAATTCATTCCTTTTCATTGTTACTGAACAGTACTCATGATATGGATATATAGTGGTTCCTTGACTTACAAACTCAATTTTTTAGTGAGGGCTGGTTGTAACTCAAGTTGGTCAACTGAAAGCTCAGGCTCTGCTAAACAGCTTTCAAAGTCTCTCTCCATATACAAGCCAATCTCAGCGTCCTTAGAGAGACACTGGCCCAGGATTCTTCCATTAACCCTACACAGGAAAGGATGTTGTAATGTTCCTTCCAGAACTCTTTAAGGGTTAAATCTGTATCTGAGGCCATCTGGAAGCACAAGTAGCTGGCATTTGAGTTGTAACTCAAGACTCTGTAAATTAGAACTAAAATTCCAGTCATAACTCAAGCTGTTCATATGTCAGGTTGGTCATAACTTGAAGGTCCACTGTAGTGGCATGGTTTAGTTTGTTCACCCACTTACCTACTGAAGGACATTTGGTTGGTTTCATATTTTTGACTATTAATAAAGTTACAGAAAACAACAAAAGAGACAACTCCCCAAAAAACAAATGAGTAGTGTGGTTATAACTATTCGTGAACAAGTTAAGTAAAAAAAAGGTCTTTTTTCTCTGGGGTATATGCCCAAGTACAGAATTACTGGCTGTTGATATAGTAAAACCATTTTTAGTTTTAAAAGAAATCATCAAAGTAATTTGCATAGTCACTGTATCATTCTGTGGTCACACCAATAATCTATGGTTGCACTAGTTTCTCCTCAATCTTGTCAGAACATTTTTCCTAATTTTAATTTTAGCCATTCTGATATGTGCAGTGATACATCCCTATAGTTTAAATTTGCATTGCCCAAAATAGTTAATAATTTGAACATTTTTTCATGCATTTATCTTCTTCAATGAAATTTTAAGCATTGTTTTGCTCATCACCTAAATGAATGCTTTTTTGCCCCTTTTTTTGTGATACTGGGAATTGAACTCAGGTCTTTGCCTTGAGCTACATTCTCAGTCCTCTTTTGCTTTGACACAAGGTCTTGCTAAGTTGCTAAATTGCCTAGATTGAGCTCAAACTTGTGATCTTCAGGCACGTGCCACCAGGCTTGCTTGGATAATTTGTTTTTAACATTGAATTTTAATGTTTCTTTTACTTGTTTTAGATACAAGCTCTTTGCTGGATATGTAGTTTACAAATATTTCTTCCATTCTCAAATGTGTATTTTTTCCGTCTTAATAGAGTCTTTCAGAGAGTCAAAGTTCTTCATGAAAAACTTTTTTTTGATGAAGTCCATTTTAAGACATTTTCCTTTTTTGGTTCATGTTTTTCATATCAAAACCAAAAACTGCCCAGTCCTAGGTCCTGAAATTTTCTTTTTTTCACTAGAAGTTTTGCAGTTTTGTGTTTTAAATTGAAGCCTATTAATTATTTTGAGTTATTTTATAAGGTATGAGGTAAAGCTCAAGGTTCATTTATTTTTTTTAAAGTGTGAATGTCTCCTTCCTCCAGTAGTAATACTGAAAAGGCTATCTTTTCTTCTCTGAATTTCTTTTATTCCTTTGTCAAGAGCCAATCGGGCATATTTGAATGGATATATGTTTGGGTTCTCCATTCTGTTCCACTGATCTACGTGCTTTTATCTTCACTAGTACTATATCATACTGGATTACTGTGGCTATAAGTCAACTTTAAGGTGAGAAAGAATAAATCCTTGTACTTTCTTCTTTATAATTATGTTGCTTGTTTTCAGAAGATATTCAATTCAATTCATATTAATATTTGAGTAAGTATCTATAAAAGCACTTTTGGCATTTTAAGAATTACATTAAATTTACAGATCAATTCATTAAAAATTGCCATTTTTCCTGTGCAGAGCCTTTTGAAAATTTTATTAGTACATGTTTGTACTAGTACTTACATTCCTTGTGTGGAGTTGGTATGAGTAGCTAACACAACTCCGCTCTTTTTGCATCCCCTTTCCTTCTGCTCCGTCTCTTGACCCCCTTCCCACTTCAGAAAGATCTATCTCCCTCCACTTTTTTTTTTTTTTTTTTGAGATAGGGTCTTGCTTTGTAGTTGAGGTTGGCTCTGAACTCACTACGTAACCCAGGCTAATCTTGAACTCCTGGCGATCCTCCTGCCTCTGCATGGGCCACCACGCCCAGCATGCCCCTACTTCCTATGTTGCATCTATGTTCATGAGAAATATTGGCTTACATTTTACTTTTTTATGCTTTGCCTGGTTTGAGAATCAGGGTAATATGTGATTACCACTGTTGAGAAGTATTTACAATGCTATTTTCCTGAAAGTGACAGTATCATTATGTCAAATTGGTGTTAGATTTCTTCTTTGAATGTTCGGTAAAATTCTCCAGTAAAAGCATTTAGGCCTGGAGATTTCACAACACTATTGAAATCACAAATTCAATTTTTACACTGGTTATTGGGGATTTATCTTTTTTAAATTTGGTTAAGTTTTGGTAATTTGTGGGTTTTGGTTTGTTTCTTCTAAGATGCTGAATTTATGAATGTAAAGTTGTCATTATCCTTTTTTTTTTTTTTCTTTCCAGTACTGGGAATTGAACTCAGGGCCTTGAGCTTGCTAGACAGGCACAGTGCCACTGAGCTATATCCCTAGCCCTGTCATTATCCTTTTAATTGCTAAAAAGTCTGTAACAGCTTTTCATTTCTGGGATACAATACCTGACATGTACATCTTAAAGGAGGAGATTTAATTTGGCCCATGATTTCAGAGGATTCAGTCCATGGCCAGCTGGCTCCAAGACAGGAACATCATGGTGTAAGGGTATAGTGGAACAAAGCTGCTCACTTCATGATAGTCAGGAACCAGGGCAGGGAAACAGCATCAGGGAGGAAAGGACCAAGGACCAAATATAATACTCAAGGTCATACTTCCATGACCCACCTAGACACACCCTTACTCATCCCCTGGGTCACTCTCCAACCAATCAAATTGATAATACAGCTGAATGGTTACAGGGTCTGTAGTGGTATCATTTGTTTCTCTCCTGACACTGGTGATACATATCTTTTCTATCTTTGCCAATCTTGCTAAAAATTCATCAATTTCATTCCTATTTTTCTAAGAAGTGGCTTTGTATTTCATTAATTTTCTCAATGACATTTCAGTTTTCAAAAAAATTTATTAATTTCTAATCTTAATTATTTCTTTCACTTTGCTTCCTTTGGATCTATTTGCTTTCTTTTCTACCATTTTAAGAACCCAGATTTACTGATTTGAATCATTTCTTCCCTTCTAATACAAACTTTTAGTGTTATAAATTTCCCTTACAGTAGTGCTTTAGATGTAGCCCACAAAGTCAGATATGCTATGTCTATTTTTGTTCAATTTTCTGTATATCTAAAGTTTCTTTTAGTTTTCCTCTTTGATCTATAGATTTAGATATAATTTATTTTCCTAGTGATTGGAGATTTTTCCTTCTGCTTGATTCCATTATGTCAAAAAAATATATTCTGTATGATATCAATTCTTCTTATAAATTTGAAAAGGTTTATGACCCAGTTTTTTGTCAGTCTTGGTGGATTTTCCGTGGGTGCTTGAATAAATGTGTGTTCTGCTATTGCTGGGAGGAATATTCTATAAGTGGAACTTAAAGCCTGGTAGTTGGTGAGGTTTAGCAGTTCTACATCCTTGTTGATTTTCTGTCTCGTAGTTCCAACAGTTGTTGAGAGTAAGGTGTTAAAGTCTCCAACTATTATTATCGATTTATTTGTCCATTAAGCTCTATTAGTTTCTGTTTTATATACTTTGAAGCTTGTTTGTTTGGTGTATACACATTCAGGACTGCAATATCATTTTTTATTTTAGTGCATTGATTCTTTTGTCATTATGCAATGTCCCTATTCTTCCATTTCCTTGTCCTTAGTAACTTTATTTTGTTCTGTTACAAGAAAAACATTTTAGCTTCATTGATTTGTGAATGCTTTTATTCCCTCTATTCTTCTTTTTTTTTTTTTTGGTACTGGGGGTCCAACTCAGGACCTTGCACTTATGAGGCAGGCATGGTACCACTAAGCTAAATCCCTGGCCCTTATTTCCTCTAGTCTTAAAGGACAGTTTTACCACAGATAGGATTTGAGATGATGGTACTTTTCTTTCAGCCTTGAAAAATGTTGTACCACTTCTTTCTAATCTCCATGGTTTCAGATGAGAAATCTGCTGCCATTCTAATTGGTGTTCCTTTCTCTCTACCTATTCCCAAGATTAGTTTTCTTTGTTTTTTACTTTCAGAAATTACTTATTTCTTGGAATGGATTTTTTTGAGTTTATCTTACTGTGAAGTCCGCTCAACTTCTTGAATATTTAGGCTTATATCTTTTGACCGAATATGGCAAATCTTTAGCCATTATTTCTTAAAATTCATTTTTCAGTCACACATTTTTTCCTAGTCTTTCAGGTCAAATGAAACAAATGTTAAACCTTTTGTATTGTCCCATAGATCCTTAAGACTCTGATACATTTTTTCCAATATTTTCTTTTTTTATTCAGACCGAGTAAACTTAATTGAACTGTCTTCAAGTCCTATCACATTCTATCTTTTGTCATCTCCACTGACTCTATCTTATAATTTTAAATTTTGGTTATTTTATTTTTCAGTTTTATAATTCCAAGTTGGTTCTTTTCTATAACTCCATTTTCTTTGGTGAGGCTTTCCTTTTATTTCTTTCAACAGACTTTGTACTTCATTATTGAAGCAGTTTTATGACAGTATATTTAAAGACCCATCAGGTAATTCCAATATTTGATTCATCTTGGTATCTTGTTAGATCAATGTGTTTTCTCAAATTGTGGTTTCCTTTGTTCTTAGTATAAAAATGATTTTTGAAATTATATATTATTTGGATACTATGTCAGATGACTATTCTACTTAAGTCTTCTGTTTTATATTAGCAGGAAGTAGCCTGCTGAGGATTAGCATTTAGGTTTTGGGCTACTTTTGGGGGGAGTTAATTCTATTGGAACTTGGTTTTCTGAATACTTGGAATACTCTTCTGGTCAGTTTCATTCCTCTGGTGCTGCTGGAGCTCCTGCTCAATCCCTTCTGATGGTGGTTGTGATGGAGGTTGCTTCCTTCAGTCATCTGCTATGGCTGGGAAATTCTTGAGCATGGATGCAAATGACATTTGGTCTGGTCTCCTTATAAATAGGTGGAGCATATGGAGGCACAAATCTTTGTATCTACTACTACTGTGAGTAGATGGAATCACTTGCTAGAGCTCTGTTGTAGGGCAATGGTATGGCCAGGATTGTATAGCTAACTATGGATTAAATTGCCCTCCAAATTACCTCCCTGTTCCCCAGTTGTGCAGTGGGACTGGGATTACCTGAGGCTTCCCTGCTGCCCTCAGCTTGAATGACTCACAAAGCCCTGGCATAGAGAAAGTGATGGGGTTTCTTACCTGTGTTGGGATTTACTCTTTCCCGTTCCTTTAGTGGTGAATAAAAGCATGCTTTTATGTATGTTTGTGTGTATGTATGCCTGGTATGTCTGTATAATGGATCTGGGTTGGACTCTATAATACCCAGTCTAGGAAGCAGGGGAGATATAAAGAAAATTCAGAAAATCACATTGTTATTTCTCAGCTTAAGTCCCAAGGTCCTTAGTCCATTCACTTTCTTTCTAATATTTAAAATCCTATTATCATTGTATGCTGAAGAACAGTTGAGAAAGAGCAGGGAAAAGTGACTTTAGGCTACGTGCTCCGAAACTGCAGAAACTTTTTAATAGCAAAGGTTTTGATACTGCAACATACTCTATGGAAGGGCCAGAACATCAAAGCTCAACATACTTACACGGGATTGTTGTAAAGACTAAAAGAGATTATTATAGGCTGAACTGTGCCCCCCACAAATTCATATGTTGAATTCTAATCCCTAAGTACCTCTGATTGACTTTATTTGGAGGAAAGATCTTTATCAGTTTAAAATCAGGTAATCAGGATAGGTCTTAATATAATATGACTGCTGTTATAAAAAGGGAAAATTAGGAGATAGACTCAAACACAAGGAGAAGAGCATATGAACATAAAGGCAAAGATCAAGGTCATGATTATACATATCAAGGAAAGTTAAAGATTCCCAATGATGGTAAGAAAGATAGGTGGCATCTATTTTGGAAACAATACAAATGCTCATCAATCAAGAAATGAATAAACAAACTGTGGTACATCTATCCAATAGAGTATGACTCAGGAATAAAAAAAGAACTTAGAGCCGGAAGTGGTGGCACACGTCTGTAATCCCAACACTGAGGTGGCTGAGGCAGGAGGATGGCCACGAGTTTGAGGCCAGCCTGGGCACATGGTGAATTCAGGGCCAGCCTGAACTACAAAGGGAGACCCTGCCTAAAAAAATCAAAAAACAAAAAACTAAAGGAAGAAAGAACTAACTATTGATACATATTAGTCACAAAAAACTATACACTGTATGATTCAGAATTTTATATAAAGTAGGGCTGGGGATTTAGCTCAGTGGTTCCACTGCCTGCCTCACAAGCGCAAGGTCCCGAGTTTGATCCCTGATACCAACACAAACAAATTAATTAATTAAAAAAAGAATTTTATATAAAGGTGGACAAAGCTATAGTAACAGGAAGCAGATCAGTAGTTACCTACAGCTGGTAGAGGTAGGAAGGTAATCACTTCAAAGGGGTATAAGGAAACTTTTGATAGGCAATATAATAGTTCAATAACACAATTATGGCAGTGTCTCCATGATAATATACATTTGTCAGTTATGCATCAAGATATACACACTTAATTAGTGAATTTTACTGTATTTAAATTAAATCTTAATGGCAGCTAAAACTCTTCAGTAGAAACCTGGGCAGTATGTTCTAATATGAAGTATGCTTTTAAAGATAGTACTTAACAGTAGCTCCCCTTAGGGTAGTAAAACCACTCTATATGACATAATAGTGGACAAATGCTATTACATATTTTTTTCAAACCAATACAATGTACAGCACAGAAGTGAATCCCTATGTAGACTATGGACTTTGGATGATTATGATGTGGTAATGCAGGTTCATTAAATGTACCACTCTAGTGAAATTATGCTAATGAAGGAGGTTATGCATGACTGGGGGAGGGGATATGATAGAAAATTTTTATAGTGCTAATTTTCCTGTGAACCTAAAACTGCCCTAAAAATTCAAGTCTATTTTTAAAAAAGCTCTTCCCCCTGCTTTCATCAATTGTCCCCCGATGTAGCCTGGGAGTGCAGAAGGCACAATTCTAAGATGACCTCTAAGATTTTTTGCCAACCCTCCCCCTCCATCCAGTTTATAAGCCCTGTATAAATTTAAAGGACTATAATAAAATGGATCTTATGTTAAATAGATTAACTAGTGTTAAAATAGATAATATGGTGGGTCTCACCTAATAATATAAGCCTTTCAATGGCAAGGTTTTCTCTGGCTGCTTAGGGCAGTCAAAAAGTTTTGATTCGTGAGAGGGATTTGATGGAGATTCTCTGTTGTAGAGATGGACAGGCCATGTACCAAAAGCCTGTAATCTCTCAGAGTAGCAAGGGCCCCAGGCTAGATTCTAGACCAAAGATTGAGATCTAAGTACTACAGCAGAAAGGAAGTGAATTCTGCTAACACCCTGAGGAAACCAGGAGGATACTACTCTACTTGAGCCTGCAGATGATGGCACAGCTGGCTGACACTTCAATTTCAGTCTTATGGGACCATGAGCAAAGGAACCAGCTAAAACATGCTAAATTTTTAGCCCACTGGAAGTATAACAAATTTATGTTACTTTAGGCCCTCTTTATAGTGACTTGTTACACAGAAATAGAACATAACTAGAAATAGAAACAGAGAGGTACATTTTAAATAGTACCTCTACCTCACAATAAAAAGTTGCAATTTAGGACTTAAAATTGATGAGGGTTCTTATCCTTCCCACAGTTAATCTCAGACCTCACTTTTGCTTCCTGACTACATTACTAGTTGTTACTACCCTATTTCCAGAGAAGACTAGCATTAAGAGTCAGTGAACGTAACCCGAATATGAGCCAGAACCATCTAATGGCTGGGATCCTGGATAATACAAAAAGGAAGAAGGGGAAACCACTCAATCTCTTTCTCCTACTCTCCTTCTGGAGCAAGCACATTTTTCGCTGCTGCTGCCACCTTAAAAATCAGGCTCCAGGTTCTACAGCCTTTGGACTCTCACCAGTAGCCCAGCAGGTGACTCACAGGCCATCAGCCTCAGACTGGAAAACACACTATGGATGTGTCTTGCTTCTGAGGTTTCTTGGACTGAGCCACTATCACCTTCCCAGTTCTCCAGCTCTCACATGGCCCCTGGGAACTTTTCGGCCTTTGTGATAGTGTCAGTCAATTCAATAAATCCCCTCTTAAACAAATGTATATTCTATTCTGTTTCTCTGAAGAATCCTTACTAATACACTATATTACACTGTCCTCCTATATGCATACTAGTATATACTTGTCCAGTATTAGATTATAAATTACTCTAGAGATAAACTATAGTCTATTAAATTTTATACCCCTACTACTCCCAAAGTGCTTAACAAATTGCCTTGTTAGTGAACTGGTGAAAAAAAAGAAGTAATAATATTGTGACAGTTAACCTTAATTGTGTCGATTTGATTGGCTTAAGAAGTGGAGAGAAGGAGGGGATTTAGCTCAGTGGTTCCGCCGCCTGCCTGGAAAGCACAAGGTCCGAAGTTTGATCCCCCATACCAAAAACAAACAAAGAAGTGGAGACAGAGGGAGACGGAGAGGGAGAGGCAGAGGGAGAGGGGCAGGCAAACCACATTTCTGGATATGTCTAGGTGGGCATGAAGGCATGACTTTGGTACTCTATATGGTCACTGACCCCTTCCTCATTGACACTGTCCCCTGCTTTGCTTCCCAGTAATGATGAACTAAGCAGCTCTACTCTGCCATGCTCTTTCACCATGATGTTTCTGCCTTGGAACCAGCCAACTATGGACTAATCCCCTGAAAGAGAAACAACATGAATGAAGGGAATGGTGGGGGAAGCTGGCCCCTGATAGCATCCAGGAAGCAGAGAGCAGGGGACAAACCAGAGAGGAAAGGGCCAGAGACCGACCAGATATAGTCCCCAAAGTCATGTCCCATTGATGAGGTTAGTATCTCCACAAACCAATCACCTCTCCAGGAGTCTCTTAATCCAGCGAATTGACAATCAAGACTAACTAACATATAGCCAATAGTGCAGTAAGAGCAAGACTACAACTATTTATCAGGGAAATGAGAACCCAAGCAAAGAGTCTTATAGGAAAACTAATTAGAATTCATAGATCTGAAAACATGAATTTTTGAAAACAAAGAAACTCATATGGCCTCAAATAGTTGAGGAAACAAACTAAAGAATATTTAAGTGGACTGAAATGTTAGGCCATGGCAACTTGGGAAAGCAAAAAAAGGATACAAATATGAAACAAAAGTACAGAAAAAGGGTATTAGATACAGAAGTTCTAATCCATCAATCTACTAGTTTTCTGGCAGAGAAAAAGGAGAATCAATATTTGAGAAATGTTAAATGAAAATGTCTCCAGCAGTAAAGATAAGTACTTACACTAGAAGCAAGCAGTGAGAAGCTAGGTCAGGTCAATGACAAAAAACCAACAGAGTCATTCAAACAAAACTTCAGTACATCAAGAATAGTAAATAGCACTGAGAGTCATTAGAAAGCAAAACATTCTTTAAGAAGGATTATCATCCAGAACATCGTGTCTTACTAGCAAGAGGAAAAGATGATAAAGAACTTTAAAAGTTATAGGAAAAAACTCTAAATTTAGACTTCTTTACCCAAATTATTGTTCAAGATTTGCTTATGTCCATGATGGAGTAATACCAACCAGATCTACCCTCCTATCTTAAAAAAATAAATAAATAAAAGCCTGGACAAAATATATGAAAAAAAATATTTTCAAACACTGAACAATAGGCAGCATTGGGCAGTGATGCTTAAGAGAGGGGAAATGAGGAAGGTGTAGACTCCACTGCCCAACTCTGTGCCTGGAAAGTTTCCAAGATGCAGCACAGGGAGACCTCCAAACAGAACTTGGCTGAGTTAAGGAAACAGCATTCAGAAGTTGGAAAGTTAAAAGCCACTAAGATTTACAGATCTGGGTAGGAAAGAAGAGAGGGCTGCAGAGAGAAAGAATGCTGAAGATCTGAAGAGGGCACCCAGGGTTTCCTGCTGAATGACCAAGAACATACTGTCAATATTAATTGAGTCTCAGTCAGAGTTGTGAATATCTCATGTTCCCAACAGCCATAGTGGAAAGACCTCCAAACCAACAAAGCACTGGATGATCAAAGGAGCAATGTGATGGCAGTAGGGCCCAATTAGCATTAGACTAAATACTAATATACTGTGCAGGAGAGGTTCAAAAGCAAGCCTTGAAAGACTTAAATTATTTCCAAATAACTTAACTGTATCCCAAGATAAAGCCCCCAGATATTTAAAAAATAGAAAAAACTGGAAGACAAAATATGCAATACCTGGAATCCTATCACAAATTACTGGGCATATAAAGAAGAAGGAAAAGATGACTCTTATAAGGAGAAAAACCAATCAACAAATATAGACTTGGAAATCATAAAGAAGATAAAATTAGTAAGTAGGGACTTAGCTGTTATAATTATATTCTATACGTTCAAGAAGGTAGAGAAAAGCATAAGCATTATAAAGAAATAATGGAAGCTATGAAAACATTCCAAAGCCACTTTAAAACATAAAACATACATTATCTGGTTTGGGGATACAGCTCAGTGCTAGTCTGCTTGCCTCACATGGGGCCCTGAGTACTCCCCCAAAATCCATTATCTATCTATCTATCTATCTATCTATCTATCTATCTATCTATCTATCTATCTATCTATGCCTGGATGGGATTAACAGCACAATAGACAGGGAAGATTAATGTACTTGAAGAAATAAAAATAATCCAGAAATATGAAGAAAAAAAGGAGAGGGAGAGAGAGATCAGCGGCGAGCAGTTGGGAAAACAACAAGCATCTAATATATGTATACTGAAGTTCTAGAAGAAGAGGAGCAGAGGAAAACAGAAAGAAACTTTTTTAAGAACTAGTGGCTGACATTTTCCAAATTTTATGAAAAAAATTAAACCCACAGATCCAAGAAGCTCTAAGGGTAAGTACAAGCCCAAGTTTAAAGGAAAAAAGCTTTTCAATGTATACAACCATAGCCAGCAAAAAATTTGTTGAAAGCAAAAGCAAAAGCAATTTTCATACACAAGTGCTGAGCAAATGCACCAGGAGACGTCACTATAAATTCTCGTTCAAACGTGAGGACAAAAGGAGAGCCTTTCTCAACAAATCTTGGAAAGAGCCCTGAAAAGAACCACCCACAGGGCATTCTCTAGCATGAAGCTAAAGAAACTAAGGGCAGAACAGTGGGATATAAAGAAAGATCCTGAGGAAAAAAATTATTAAACATTGGTAAGTTTAATAAGACTCTTTAAAAATTGTGAAAAAAAAATCTAACAAAATTCTAGATGCTATTAATAGGGAGATATGGGAATAGAAAAAGGCAGAAGGTACTCTTCTATCTAGACAAAGAATATAAACACAGATTAATTCAAGATGCTAAGAAAACAAATGAAGTATACATATTGAGAATACAATCATTAAAAATTTTAACTATCTTTCTGTAACATTTCAAAGAAAAAAATCTTATATTGAACATGAATAAACTCACAAACACCATTTATAAAATTATGATATGTAATAAATAAGTCTAATAAAAATATATTACCATCTAATTAAATTATTTCTGACATGAATGGAATATTTCATGGGTGATGAGCTGACAGAAATAAACATTAGTTGTTTTGTAAACAAAAGGTCAAAAGATATTTGTATACCTCTACATGTCAAAATTATTGTGTCTGAATTACTGGAATGATTACCTAAAACCTTAATATATTCTAGGATACAGTACTTAATCAGTATAATTACAAGCTTTAATTTAATTTTGTTCCTAATTTGCTTTTGAGGAAATAGTTATGCACATATTTACCTAAATATTTATTTTCCATTTCTCTTCTAAAATTCTTTGTTACTGAAAAGTATTTAAAACTAAAAAGACATTGAAGAAAAAATTCTATCAACTCAAGAACTCAACTTTCTAATATCTAGATTGCTATACCCATTTTTATTCTTTTTAAAGAAAGAAACCACAGCAACAATAGAATTTCACTTAAGTATAAAACATATAGCAGAATACAGGTTAAGATGTATCAGAAGTTTCTAGTCTGCAAGTTACTTTTGAATACCTTTATTCGAAATACTCAAATATATATCTGTGATGGTATCTGGGATTGATTCCAGGGCCTTCTTATTGAGCTACATCCCCAGCCTTGTGCATTTTTAGATTCTGACAGGGCCTCCCTAAGTTGTCCACACAGGACTCGAATCTGTTATTCTCCTGCCTTGGCCTCCCCAGTTCTGATATTTTAGGTGTGTGCCACCTTTCCCCACCATAACTCTTTTTATCTATGCTTACATTATTCCAGAACTTTACTTTGAATACTAACATGTTCAAAATCTTAAAAAAGTCATACCATATGTCCTTCGGCTCGTGCTTTATTCTGCATAGCTTCCCGCTTTCGTTGTAGAAATTCTTCGACTTGTTTAGCTCTTTCTATAGCTAGCAGCCCTTTATGCCTAATTTGGACAAATCATAAAGTCAGCAATTCTGAACATTAAATATTTAAATAGTTAAAAATCATTTATTCTTAATATTTTTTCATTATAAAATATGACATAAACTTCTTTGAGACAGGGTCTCAATATGTAGTTCACACTGGACTTGAAGTTACTATGTAACCCAGGCTGGCCTCAAATTCCTGCCTCAACCTCCTGAGCGCTGGGACTACAGGTGTGCACCACCATGCCCAACTATTCATTGCAAAATATGAAGGCTGATACAAAATAAAAACTTTCTCTTGTAATGAAGAAATCACTATATACATACTGGTATTTACTACCTCAATCATGTTTTACTATTTTAAATAGAAGTAAAATCATAATACTACTCCAAATCTTGACAAGATTTCTTTCACATTTATTTGATCTAGTCAATTTGGAAACATATAGAATTATTTTAGACTACACTTAACAGAATCTCAATAGTTTCCAAGTTTATTTCAGGATTCTATCAAACATAGTAAGAATTTTCTTTAATCAATACTGAAGTGAAATGAAAGCAGTCCAATAGAAAAACATCAACTATGGTTAACTGTGCAGATGAAGGAAAAACTGTAAGTTGTTGGCTGTGCTTCTTAGATTTTGACTAGTACAACACAAACTTCTACAGCCTTTCTTTGGGACCATAACTAATTTTTTTTTTTTTTTTGGTACCAAGAATCAAACTCGGGTCCTTGTGCTTGCTCAGCAAGTGGCAAAACCACTGAGCTAAATCCCCGGCAGACCATAACTAAGTTATGTTTCAAAAAATACATAAAATAATGCCTTTTTAAAACTGCCTCCTGGTAAGATTTAAACATTTCTCATTTTTAGGCTTCAAATAATAATTTTGGAGGGTTATTGGAGATGGATCCCACAGCCTTCACATTGAGCTACATTCCCAGCCCTTTTAAAACTTTTTATTTTGAGACAAGATCTCGGTAAGTTGCTAAATTGTCCAAGGTGTGCTTGAACTTGCCATTCTCCTGCATCAGCCTCCCAGGAGTGCTGGGATGAGAGGGCACCGTCATGCCTGGCTTAATTTCTTTAATATTTTTGTAACAACTACTATGGTAAATAAAACATAAAAATATTTTAAATATAAAATCAAGGTGCAAAAATTTAAAATCTACTCCATGACATGGCTATGTATGATACTGGTCTAAGGGTCATTTATCTTATATGGTACTACTCAACAGAGGTTTGTGTGAAATTTCCATCAGGAATTTTCTAAGACTAGATGATCACTACAGCTAGTTTAAGGGCCCGTTACCAAATGACTCTCAGGTATGTCTGAGTAGTTGATCTTAATCTAGTTCTCAACACTAAATTTAAAAATGCACTTCCCTAAAGCCATGTTACCTTGAGTGGTTAAGAATGATTAGAAATTTGTCCATCCCTGTAAAGTGTACATATGTTGCCCTCTAGCAGTTATATGCACTGTATGGCTCTGAGATTAATAAGGTACATCTGGTCTGAATGCAACATATCTCTCTGTATACCCAGGTAAGGCTGTATCCTGCTCTGCCACAGCCCCATTTATATGAGCCTGGGCCTGGAGTGGGCAGATAAACTATCAGGTGTCAGGCTGACACATCATCTGAAGCTGTATGACTGAATACTGAGGTCCTGAAAGCTTACATCACGATCTACAAATAGATAAAACAGGTTATTTCTCTGCTGTGTATCTTGATTGCACTGACTTTTGTCTTTAACTTTTACAGAAATAAAAAATGTTTGAATTCTTGTCCTAAGATATTATCTGTGTACAATATTTGTTAGTCTTAATCTCCAACTGGCATATGTTAATACAGCAGTTGCTCAGAATTACTTTACTAAGAATCTGGTCATATCTATCAGAGCTTTGATTTGCAAATTTTTACATGTATGTATATATACAGTAGTACTACTTGCTTTCAGTAGTTATGTAAGTATTGTCTCGTGATAGTCATTTTCTAAACTAGTTTACTTAAGCAGGTTGCTTTAAAACATGTAATAATTCTGGTTTTTGTTTTATTTTGGTTTTTTTGATACAGGATCTCACTACATAGCTCAGACTGGGCTCAAACTTCTGGCAATCCTCCTGCCTCAGTCTCCTCTAAGTGCTGGGATTATAGGCTTGTGCCACCATGCCCAGCCATAACAATTAACACTATTTCTTTTTTCCTCTATTTATTAAATAAAGATTTAATTAAGTGACAATTATTTGCCATATTATATCAGTCTTTGAAGATGAAAAGGTTAATAAAACAGAGCTCCAGGAAGCAAGATTGGTTCAAAACATATGAAAATCAACTTCACAAGTTCTGTGACTCCTTATGTTTCAAAACATATAAACTGTCTTTTTCACATGCATTACTATTTATTACTTCATATATACCAAGCTAGTATTCTTATTTATCTTAGCTCTTATCTTTACTCTTATTATTCTCTAAAGTAGTAAACTTTGGCACAAACTATGTATTTGTGTTATGCTTGTGGGGGAAAAGAGGAAAACAGTCAATTTACTTTTTTTCTTTTTTCTTTTTTTGGTACCAGGGATTGAACTCGGGACCTTGTGCTTGCAAGGCAGGTGGCTGCACCACTGAGCTAAATCCCTGGCCCCTCAATTTACTTCTTAATTGTCATTCTCTTCATGAACCTGTAAGAATTCATATGCAAATGCTCTTATAAAAATTACAAAGTATACCACTTAGTATCAATAAAACATTGGGCTGGATTAATAATAAAAGAATGATATATAAACATTATATTTAACACAAAAAATAGTAAGAAATTAGAAATGTGGACAGTAAAATACAAAGACACTAAAATGGGTTAAAAATGTCATATAACAGGAAAAAGAATATCAAACAATGAGATAATTATGGTATTTTTTGAATGAGAATTATTTTAAGACAAACTTTCCTAATTTTTAACCAGATAAGAACAGGGGAAAAGTTCCTGTTTTTCCTTTTCTTTTGTAAATGCATGAGGAAGCAATAAGATCTGAGGAGGAACTTCATATTCACATTCCAGGATTAAATTCTTTACTGATAAAGGAAATTTTAAAATTCTGAAGGATGATTATAAATGGAATATTTCAAGTGCGGAAAATAATTACCAATAGCTGCTAGGAGCTAAAGAAAAAATTTTTAAAGTATAAATTTAAAAGCAAAATGGTACAGGAAATGAAGATTCCACCATATTCTTCTATACTTGTTACACAAAAGGTTAATGACATACAAGATGCCTATAAGAATAGTGAATGGTGATGATGAGAATGATGACAGTAGTAAACAGTAGCACCTAATATTTAATCAGTCACTCATGGAAGGACCAGTTCTAAGTAACTTACTTATACAATCAGTCCTCATTATTCATTCATTCTGTGTTTATCTACTTGCCAGACTTTCTTTGTACCCCCCCAAATCAATGCTCACGGCACTTTCATGATCTTTTGTGGCATTTGCTAATTTGTGGAATGATTTTTCTTAGTCTTTTGGACTATATACTCCATGATGATAAGAAAAATAAATTTTACTCTTCAATATTAAAAGGTAAAATTAACACATTAAAAAAAAGCAGCCATCTAAATGAGACAGAATGGTTTGTTAGCAAAAGTAGTTTTATAGAAACCTGATCATATTAGTATGTTCAAAAGCAAAAAACAGAATAAAACAACAACAACCCTGATTACTTTAAGAAGTTTAAGCCTTTAAAAACAAAGCAAAATAATACTAGAGCTCCTAGTTTCCGGTAAATATATAAATTTAGAAGTAGCTACTCTATCCTAACAACAAGTAAAAAGGTGAACAAACTGAAAAATCAGTAACTCTCATTATATCCATCAAAGATGAAGAGGGCAAACTACTGCCCCCAAAGCTATAGAGACAGACAGGCAGATAGAGAGAATCACAACTTACCAGAGCAGAAGTTTCCATGGGAATCACTATCAGGATAGAAAAACAGACTATAATTGACAAATTGCTGAGGATAGATGCTGACAAGGCTGAAAGCCAAAAATTCCTGAGCACTCAATCTTAGGTGGACTCCCGTACTTGACTTCTATCTCTAGAACTCTACCAGCTTCTCAAAGTAAAAAAAATATTTTCTGATTTCCAAGAGGAAGGAAAAAGCAATCATTTAAAAATAGGCCACAGGATTCTGTTCTTAATATTTCTTGCCTACAAGAGAAATTATTTTGCTACAGCCCTATCTTCTGCTGAGGATTTATCATTTTTACCTATCTAGGGAAAAGAAAATGATCAACTCTAGTCAACTCTATCCTTCTACAGGGGAAGTAAAAATACTCAAGTCCTCTCCAGCTGTCCTGGCCTACTTAAGGGGGAAACAAAACTGAAAAATCACTAGTAAAGTTCACAGCCCAGAAGCAAAAGCTAATCAAAACAATGAAACCTATCACAGAATACTTCTCTTCCCTCCACAGTTTAGGACTACATTACTAAAGGCCTATTTATGATTTTTTTATCTAGTACCTTTTAACTACCACTCAACAAAAGATTACAAGGCAAACTAAAAGGCACAGTTTGAAGAGACTCAACAAACATCAGAATCGGAGTCCAATGTAATAGGAATGAATTATCAGATTAGAGATTTTTTAAAAAATTTATTATCATGCCAAAGTTTTTAATGAAAAAAGTAGATAATATAAGTAGAGAGATGAAAATTCTAAGAAAAAATAAAAATGAAATACCACAGATAAAAAAACACTGCAACAGAAATGAAGAATGCCTTTCAAGGGCTCAGTAGTAGAATACACAGAGCCAAGGGAAAAAAACCTCTGACCTTGAAGATACGGCAAGAGAAACTTCCAAAAGTGAAAGTAAAAGAAAAAAGGCTAAAATAAAAAAGAACAGAATATCCAAGAACTGTGGGGCAACTATAAAATGTGTAATATAGATGTAATGAAAATATCAGAAAGAAAAGAAAGGAATAGAAGCATCACTTAGAGTAATAATAACTAAGAATTTCCTCCAAACTAATGTTAAATATCAAACCACAGATCTAGGAAACTCAGAGAACACAAACTAGATGCCAAACAATAGAGCATCAACATATATGAGTCAAAAACTGATAGAACCAGAAGGAGAAAAAGATGAATTCACTATTACAGTCAGAAACATCAACATTCTTCTATCAAAAATGGGTACATCTATCAGGCAGAAAAGTCATTAAGACACAGTTGAACTCAACATCATCAATCAACTGGTATAATTAACATCTATGGACTATTTCATCCAACAACCACATTCTTCTCAAGTTCACATGGATACTCCCCAACTAGGCCACTCTGGGCCTTGAAACAAAGCTTAACAAATTTAAAAGAGATATAAGATGTCTGTTCTCATACCACAACAGAATTAAACTAGAAATCAGAATCAGAAAGATAATAGGAAAATTTCAATGGATTTCTAAATAATACTGGGAACAGGAAGAAATACCAAAAGGAATTTTTAAATAATTTGAACTAAATGAAAATTAAAACACAACTTCAAAATTTGTGAGACAGAGTAAAAGCAATGCTTACCAGGAAATTTGTAGCACTGAATGCAAATATTACAAAAGAAATATCCAAAATCACACATCTCATCTTCTACTTTAGGAAATTAGAAATGGAAGAATGAATTAAATCCAAAGAAGCAGAAGAAAAGAATAAATAAATGAGCAAATCAATGAAATTGAAACAGGAAGTCAATAGAGAAGAATCAATAAAACTAAATGCTGGCTATCTATCTGAACAGATCATTAAAATCAATGAGCCTCTAGCAGGACTAAGAATGAGAAGACACCAATTACTAATATCTAAAATGAAAGAAAAGATATTATTACAGTTCTATAGGCATTAAAAGAATAAAGAAATATTACAAGCAACTCTATGCCCACAAATTTGATAACCTAGATGGTACAGACCAACTCTTGAAGAATTGGCATCCAATAAGACACAAATATTCTCATAGTGTTTGTTGTTGTTGTTGTCGTTTTTGGTACCAGGGATCAAACTCGGGACCTTGCCCTCGTGAGGCAGGCACCGGAACCACTGAGCTAAATCCCCAGTCCCTCAAGAAACAAATATTCTGAACAGGCCCACATTCATGAAAGAAACTGAATTAACAACCTTCCCAAACTCACCAGGCCCAGAGGGATACAATGTTGAATACTACCAAATATTTAAGGAAAAAATTATACCAATATACTTAACACAGAGCATCAAAATGAATGAGGCAAAAACTGATGGAATTATAGGCAGAAAAAGATAAATATACTATTAAAATTTCTTCCAAAAGTTAGAAGCAAATGGAATATTTCTGAACTCATCTCATGAAGACAGTTACCCTATTACCAAAACTAGGTGAAGACGTAAGAAAATTACACACGAATTCTCCCATGAATACAGATTAAAAAAATGAGCAAATCAAATCTAACTAATCTATATAAAGAATTATATGCCCAAACCAAGTGGAATTTATGTCAGATGTGCAAGGCTGGCTCAACATATAAAATTCATTACACCAACAAGCTAAAGAAAAATCATCTGGCATGGAGGTACACATCTGTAATCTCAGCCCTCAGGAGGCTGAGTCAGGAGTAATGTGAGTGCAAGGCCAGCCTCTGCTACATAATGAGACCTTGTCTCAAAAACAGACAAGCAAACAAACAATCACCCAACACAAAACAAAACAAGAAGAAAAATCACATGAGCATATCAATAGTTGTAAAAAAAAAATCATTTCACAAAATGCAACATCCATTTGGGAGGGCTCAGAAAACTAAAGAGGGGAACTTCTAGAACTTTATAAAGAATATCTACAAAAAACCAAAAGCTAATGATAAGAAATATGACGCTTTCCTGCTAAGATCAAGAATAAGGCAAATATGCTCTTTCTGCTTTTCCACATCATACTGGAAGCACTAGCTAATCCAAGAAGATAAAAGAAGGACAACAGAGTAAACAGATTGGGAAAGAAGAAATAAAATTGGTTCTGTTCACAGATGACATGATTGTCTATGTGTAGAATCCTGAAGAACTGACCAAAAAAATCTCCTAAAATTAATAAGCAATTATGAAAAGGTTGCAAGATACAAGGTTAACACATAAAATTGCTTTCATAAGTACCAGCAATGAACAAGTGGGGTTTGAAATTAAAAACATGTTATAATTTATATTAGCACCTCCCAAAATTAAATATGTATGTATAAATCTAACAAAATACGCATAGATCTAAAAGAGAAAACTACAACAGTCAGAAGAGAAATACCAAAGAAAAGTAAAATAAACAGAAATATTCAGTACAACAGAAAGGACTGGAAGATTCAACATCATTAAGATGTCAATTCTTCTCAGATTATTCTACAGATTCAACACAATCTTAGTCAAAATCCCAGCAAGCTGTTTCGTAGATACTAACAAACTGATTTAAAGTTTATATGAAGAGGTTAAAAAAAAAAAAGAACCATAATAGCCATCTCAATATTGAAAGAGAAGAAAAAATTGGAGGACTAAAACTATGTCATTTCAAGACTTACTTACTATAAAGCCACTGAGTTACTATAAAGCCACTGTAATCAATATAGCATGGTATTGGCTAAAGCACATATGTACTGTACAACTACATCAACAGACAGAGATTAGAAATAAATCCACAAAAATATAGTCAATTGATCTTTTAAAAGGTGCACAGGCAATTCAAGGGAAAAACAAGACTTTAAGAAATGCTGTGGGACAACTGGGCATCCACATCCAAAACAATGAATCTAGACACACACTTTACAACCTTCACAAAACTTAAAATGAAGCACTGATGTAAATGTAAAACACAAAACTATGAAACTCCTGTAAGATAATATAGGAGAAAACCTAGATAAACTTGGGTATGGTGATAACTTTTTAGATATAACACCAAAGGCATAGTCCATGAAAAAAAAATAAGATGGACTTTCTTAAAGTTACAAATGTCTGCTCTGTGAAAGACAGTATCAAGGAAATGAGAACACAAGAGACAGACTACAAAAGACATCTGGGATGTGGATGTAGCTCAGTGATACAGTGCTTGCCTAGCATGCCTGAGGCCCTGGGTTTGATCCTCAGGACTGAAAAAGAAGAAAAAAATCTGATAAAGAACCACTATCTAAAAGATACAAAGAACTATTAAAATTTAGTAAGATAATGAACAACCCAATTAAAAAATGGGTAAGACTAAAACAGACAACCACCAAAAAGACACAGAAATGGTGTAAAGTATATGGAAACATGCTCAATATCATGTCACTAGAGAACTGCAATTAAAACATCAGTGTTATGTCCCCATATATCAATTAAAATGGTCAAATCCAAAATACTGACACTAAATGCTGGAGGGGATGATGGGAAGCATCCTCTGGTGGGATTCACTGGTGGTGGAAATGCAAAATGGCACAGCCACTTTAAAAGATGGTTGGTGGTCGTTTATACAACTAAACATACCGTTAACATATGATCCAGCAATCATGCTCCTTGGTATATTTACCTAAATGAATTGAAAACATGTTCACACAAAAACCTGTACACAGATATTTGTAGCAGCTTTATTTACAATTTATATGGCAGCTTTGCCATAACTTGCAAGCAATGAAGATATCCTTCAGCAGGTTGATGGATAGACTGTGGTACACACATACAATGGAATATCATTCAATGTTAAAGAGAAATGAGCTATTGAGCCATGAAAAGATATGGAGGTATCTTAAATGAATATTAAATGAGAGAAGCCAATCTAAAATTTCCACATACTACAATTAGATGATACTCTGGAAAAAGTAAAACTATGAAGACAGTAAAGTAATCAGTAGTTTCTGGGGGAAAGAAAGGAAGGGAAAAGGAGGGAGAGAAAAATAAGCAGAGCACAGAGGATTTTTAGGGCAGTGACATTATTTCATATTATATTACAATGGTAGACATACATAATTATACACTTGTTAAAGGCCATAGAATGTATAATACCAAGAGTGAGGCCTAATGTAAACTATGGACTTTGGGTAATAACAGGCCAATGCAGGTCACTCAGGTGAGGATAGGGAAATGGTGCATGAGTGGATAAAGGGTATATGGGAACTCTGTATTTTCCATTCAATTTTGCTATGAGCCTATTGTTCTAAAAATAAAGTTTACTAATTAAAAGTGCATTATATACTAGAAAGACCAATAATACAGGAAGATAAAAATCCCACACAAAATATTCTTTACTATTCAACAAAAATTGAATCTTCTTTTTCAAACATGGAATCTAGAATTTGCTTCACACCTTATGTTTGTTTATAATTTATATTTATGTTTTTACTTTCCCCAATCATTTATCGTGATGAAGTATATTTATTTTTAAAATGAACTTAAGTACATTTTAATCACCTAGTGTAATACATGAAGGGAATTATAAAGGTTTTTAGAACATCTTAAAATTACAAGGAAAAGACGATGTAACTAAAATTTCATAAAATGTCACCTATTCTATAACTCACCAGAATGTTTCAGAGAAGACATGGGAATATCTAAGAAAACACATATGCATACTAAAGAAAAAAATGGACTATGAAAATTATAGCTATTACCAGTTACCATAAATTAATTTAAAAGAAGAATAGGAAAGATCTGATGAAAAAGATCACAAAGAGGTATAAATCAGAGAAGAATGTAGAGGAAACATGGTAAAACAACAAAGAGAAAAATGGGCTTCTAAGTGATGAAGAAAAGATATAAAATATGCTTTGGAGTTTTGCATAAACTGTGAGTCCATTTAAATTTATATTCTGATTAATTTAAAGCAAATGGATAAAATTATTGCTACCACATGTAGGCTGAAAGTTATCACATGTTCCTTTAAATAGTATGCTCAGTCTAAACACATACATAAGCCACAAAAATGAGGCCGAAGAGTTACATGTTTGTAATAATGTAATCAAGGGCCAATTTTGCACCTGAAAAAAGTAATCCGTTGAGGAAGCAAAAAATACTCCATGTAAACAATGAAGAAAACATCTACAAGTGTAGGTACTAAACTACACATGACAAAAGACAAAGTTACACACAAGGATGAATTCATGGATCATCACAGTCCAACCTGTTTTCATTGGCTTGTTTAGACACGGCCTTCAATCTTTTCAAAGTTTTTCTAATAACATCAGCATCAGGGAAATGGTGATGACCTGCAGCCCCATTAGGAAATCCTGGACGAACTCCAGGTAGAATATCTCTGTAGATAAATATGCACAGTGACTTTCATTACTTTCTCTGAAACAAAGCATAAATAATTTCTGCAGAATACAGCCATACCTTTCTGGAAGCCCTTGACCATGCATCTCTCCTTTACATTTCACTTCATTATCTTCTGCTCTTTGTTGCTGCATTTGATCAAAAATGGCATGGTAATGTTCATATTGTCCTCGAGAAGAACAAGATGATGGAACTACAGGCCCTCCAATGCCAAAGAAAGGAGCCTAAGGATTAAACAAAGAGCTCTCACATGTTTGTCTTCTAAGGCCTGAAAGGCCTGTACTATCTTCAAAAGAAAAAACTAAATTTCACCTTTCAAAGAGCAGTTACTTAATTTGAGTATATTAATAAACATGGTCAAAAGCAAAATATTCTACTATGTTATAACCATTATCAATCAAAAAGTCAAATTCTTAGTTACTAACAATAAAACAATTTAATGTGACAAACAAAAACATTAAAATGTCTCTAAACTCATGCAAATTTGGAGAAATCTAGTCTTAATGAATAGGTTTTAAAACAAGTTTACATTATATAATTCAAGTGATTCTGTTCTATGAAATTTAAATATATATAGCCTCTAAGTAGAACAGAACCTGCCTATATCACACACAGGCTTATATTTAATGAAAGCATTTGCATATGGTTTTTAACATACTCTAAATCTATTTAACAAGTACAGTAGATATGAAGGTATACACATTACTAAAACATATGCTATATGTAGATAAGAGTCAAAATATGATATTTATCCTTAGTTTTCAAACATGTTGGGGGAAAAATACCACAAAACTGGAAAACATTTCAATCTTGAGATAAATGAAAAACAGGGACAATCCTAAGTAGTATGTACTAAGTGAATTCACAAAACACAAAACAATCAAAAGTAAAAATCTCTATTTAAAAAAATGTCTTGGAGAAAGTTTTTTGTTTTGTTTCATTTTGTTTTTTAACTTGGCCCCGATAGCAATGTAACAGAGAGACTGTTAAAGGTACAAATCAAAGAATTAAAGTGAAAATAAGCCATATATGTATATATTTAGGTGCTAGAGATAGGATAGAGAGGAAGTCTGATGACAAACATAATTACAAGGAAGCCAAATAGGGAGCATTAAGCTTGATGATAAAGGCTGCTTTAGCTAAGTGCTGCTGGTCTTGGGTGTATGCATTCACATAACCACAACAAAAAGCATTTCTAAACTTTCTAGTAGCAGTAGTATACCAAAACATTTTTAAGAAGGTCAATAAATCAATAGCATGCATTATAAGCAGAAATGAGAGATCAAAGTAGAGAAAAACTAATTAGAGGGTTGTTGCCCTGACACCAAGCCAAGAAGACTAGAAGTAAGTAAAGGGAATCAATGAAAAAGAAAATGCTGAATGGACTTACGGATTCTCTGCAGGACAATAAAAGAAAAATGAAAAGACACAAGGACTCAATCACAAAGACATGTTAGGAAAGGGTCAGAGTTTAAAGTAAATAAAAAGAGTACTATGCTACAGAATTTATTGTAGAAGAATTTCATCAAGAAGAGGAAATCAATAATCTCAAATGCAGAGTTCAACAGCATTAAAAATTTGACAGATATGACTAAAGGGGAGGAGCCTTAACAAAACCATTTTTTTTCTTTTATGAAGTGATGAAAACCAGAAGCCAGCATATTGACAGTAGAGGAGGAAGAGCTTCCCCAATACTAAAATCTAAGTAATCAGTCTGGTTAAGAAAAGATACAAAAGTTTGGTTGTGGTTGCACACTTCTATTCTCTCAGTACTCTGGGAGGCTGAGCCAGGATTCCATGTTCTAGCGCAGCCTATGTACCTTAATGACACCATGTCCCAAAATAAAAATATAAAAAAGGGATAGATGTATCTTAGTCCATAAGGCCCTGGGTTCAATCCTCAGGACCAAAGAAAGAAAGAAAAAAAAATACACAAAACAATTAGTCAGAATTTCCAGTGTAACTTGATGAGAAGAAATTTGCTTTAACATCTTGGGACAGTAGGTTGCACACAATTAAAGTATGATTTAAAAAAAATCAATTCAATTTAAGTATACATAATAAACATGTTCAAATTATAGTACAAGAGAAGAAAGTTACTAGAAATAGGAAAGATTAAAATTAAGCTGGAAACTTTATCAAGGAGTTTCTCAAGTTTCTTCAACATGAGCATTTCAGTCAAGAATCAGAAGCAGGGCTGGGGATTTAGCTCAGTGGCACTGCACCTGCCTTGCATACGCAAGGTCCTGAGTTCGATCCACAGTACAAAAGAATCAGAAGCAGAATTCTGTAAAAAGGTTGTCACTTCTCCTATAAAACAGTTCGTTCTTTAAGTTTAGTCCAATGATAATATCTTGACTTTGTGTTATAAAGTTTCTTATGAGCAAAAGCAAAAGTAGGTAAACATCTCTGAAAATGTTTATACAGTACTGAAGCAATATGACCTTTTAGAAATCACCTTTATTGAAGCCGGTTTATATATCATAAAATTGACCAATCATAAGCCTAGAGTGATACATCCACATAACCACCACAATCACAATTACCCCAAAAAATTCCCTCCTGTTCCTTTGTAGCAAATGGCCTCTTGGGCTGGGGATTTAGCTCAGTGGTTCTGCCACCTGCCTCGCAAGCGCAAAGACCTGAGTTCAATCCCTGGTACCAAAAAACAAACAAACAAGCAAATGGCCTCTCACTGCCAGAAACTACCAATGTGTTTTCTGTTGCTATGAATTGGATCTTCCTTTTCTGTAATTTTATATAAATGGAACTATATGACATATATTGGTTTGTCTGCCTTCCTTAACTCAGTCTGTTTTTGAGATTGACCCATGTTGCATGTATAAACAGAGTATTCCTTTTTATTGGTGAATAGTACCACAATGTATCTTCAAACAATAGATACACCTCTTGCATATTATGATCACCAGATGATCAAAACTATATATATGGAATATGTAACTTTTCTAAAACCATATTCAAAAGAGATATAAACCAAAGCCCTTGATTTAGCAAATCATAGTCAGAATCAGTCAGATATTTACATTGTGAATAAAAATACTATTTAGAAGTATATAATAAATAATAGTATTAATTTTGAAATATTTCCCTTAATGCTGAGTTTCCATTTTATCTTTATTTGGGGAATTTCCTTGATTTGATTCATGTTACACTGAGCCTCTAGGTCCTTAGCAACTATGGAAAATCAAACAGCCTACCATGGTATGGCAACACATGCTCGGCAACACATGCTCGCAATCCCAGAACTCTGGGAGGCCGAGCCAGGAGGATCACAAGTTTGAGCCCAGCCTGTGCAAATTAATAAGACATTGCACTGGGGATATACCTCAGTGTGAATGCTCTGGGCTCAATCACCAGTACTGCAAGAGGGAAAAAGAAGCCTAGCAAGATAAATATTTCAAACTGAGGAATAAGTACAGAAACTAACATAGAGATTGCTTTATGTCATGGAAAATAAATTATTTTTTTCCTCAATGAAAGCATTACAGAAGTTAATAAAATGAAGCCAAAATCTATTAAGCACATGTTATCTACTGAAAAGCTATCTCAATTAGTTATCAAGTAAGACTGATAAAGGTGGACCATAAGAATTAAATATTGCTTTAGACACAGGAAAAATACATCACACAGAAGATGCAGGCAAAATACTTTATTACATGGAGGATATGAAAAATAATCAAAATCTCAACACTAATAAATAGACTTGCACAAAGTATTGAGCTCCACACTTGGACTAAGTTTTCACGTAAGATATAGGGCAAGCTAATTTTAGAATGGATCGAAGTCTGACCCACTTATTCTTTTTTTTTTTTTTTTTGTATCAGGGATCGAACTCGGGTCCTTGCACTTGCGAGGCAGGCGGCAGAACCACTGAGCTAAATCCCTGGCCCTCCAACTTATTCTTTATCATTCAGAAAGTAGTAAGCTCTACTTAAAGTTAAATTACTAAAAACAGTGTAGAAGTCTACATTAATGCAGAACTGAAAAAAATGACTCAATGAATTATTGATATGTTTTTAAAAAGTTCATTTAAAGAGATTAAAAAACATCTAAATTCAGAACAAATTATATATATCTAGATAAAACAAAGTAAACTTTTTTTTAAATCATAACATCTATGAAAAAGAAACAAGAAAAATTCAACTTGGTAAATACTGTATAACTAAATATCAAGATTAATGGTCATAAACCAGTAAATTTACAGTGTAAAGCTATGCTAACAGCTAATTCAATGACAGAAATTAAAATGATAATACAGAAAAATAGTAGTGCATTCATTTTCTATTGTTGTGCAACAAATTATCACAAACTCAGCAGAATAAAACAATATCCATTTATTAGCTCAATTTCCCTGGCTCACAGTCTAGGTATATTTAGCTGGATCTCTGGGTCAGGATCTCACTGGGCAGAAAGGAAGAAATCAGTGTCAGCCAGGGCTACAATTCTCTTCTGAGGAGCAGGCTCTCTTCCAAGCTCACTGATTTTGGCAGAATCCAATTTGCTATGGGTGTATACTAAGGTCATCATTTTCTTCCCAGTTACTGGTCAGAAATCTAGGCCACCTAAACCATCTTGCCAAGTCAATGTTTGCTATACTCCATGCCAACAGAAGTAGAACTCTCTGGACCTCATTTTTTCTTCCACTGAGCTATGAAGAAGTCTTCTATGTTAATGTAATCATGGATGTGACTATCCCTTAAACTTTTGCCTCACATCATCATCTAATTAAAGGAGCTACTCTAGCACCACACTCACAGACTCCACCCATAACTCAAGGGAAGGGAAGATGAAGTGTATGCACCAGGGGCCAGGAATTTTGGAGACATTTTATAAATCAGTCTACCACAGACAGAGGCGTCTATCAGATGGATGGTAAGCACAAGACTCAGAATGACAGTAAAAAGACAGGAAAAGTACTGTCTGAGCCTTTGCTAACCTAGCTCCTGGCTCAGTTCTCAGGGGAAAAGGAAAGTTAATAAGAAACTAAAGCTCAGAAAAGGTAAGTAACTTGCCCAAGGTTATACAGTGTGCATCTACCCAAAGGGAATGTCTGAATTAACAAATCTAGGTAGTTATCTAGCTAATTGGTTATGTAGGTAAATGAATGAGAAAGTAGGGCTGAGTGGGAGGAAGAAAGGAGGGGTGCCATCAAGTAAAGAGAAACACAACTACAAAGACAAAAGATTCAGAAGGCTACATACAGAAAAGAAACTACAAATAAGGTCTTTAGTTCAGCACTGAGTACAGCATAAAATGTGAGGTAGGAAATGGAGGGAGATGAGCTTGGAGAGACTGGCAGGGGCCAGATTAAAAAGTCTTCTACAAACTTAATTTTTAAAGCTACACGAAAAATAATAACAAATTGTTTAATTCTGTATTTGATTCCTCTGATATGAAGTGTATCATAATCTTCACATGAAACGTTTTAAAGCAATTTTAAGTGACATATTAGTAATTAATTCAACATACAAAAGAAAGCTAAGAAATCATAGGTAATTGCTGAAAAACTCTAGATAAGAAATTAAATATTCATAGAAAAGCAGTCAGTAACACAGTTTGAAGAATGAGGTGAAACTGGACAAAAAGTAACAATAACACATAATTTTACTGATATCAAATGCATACCTTTGCTTCACCACTTCCACCAGCACTTAGTACATTTCTCCATCCTTGTTCCCTGGCCCTATTTATTCTCTCCAACTTTGGGGGAAAAGAAACAAACAAACAAAACACCATTTCAAGTATTTAATATAAAATATATGAAATACATTTAGTTATAAAATGGAAATCAGTGTACTCTTTTTTAAGTATGTGTGTGGGGAAGGGGAGAAATGTATCATGGAAAAAATAAGTTATCCTCTTACCCTTTCCTTTTCTTGCCTTTTCATTTGTTCAGCCTTCAATAAACTTATCTGTAATAATTTTAAAGACATACTTCTTAGAACTCAAAATTCTTAGCGTCTACAACTTGGCAAAGGAAGAAAAATAAGTGTAAAAAGCTACCTGATACTTTTGTTTCTTTTCTTTGTCAATAAATTCCGACCTTTTCTTTCTTGCTGCTTCCTTAAATAAAAAAAGAATATTTTGTTGATAATAATTCCTACTTTTCTTATTTTTTTAGTCAGGGAAGTTAGTATACTGATGGCAAAGGTATGCTCAGAGTGGTTAAAAAAGAAAGAAACAAATAGGTTACAGACATGTGTTTGAAAGAAATGAGGAAAGGTTTGGAGGCTTTATATTGTAAGGTTTTGGTTTTTTTGTTATAATTATTTCTGCAAAGTTTTAAAATAAGCAGACAAATATCTTTATACCTCATACATTTTCCTCCTTTCTTCTCCAGGATTCTTTTTCTTCACTGGAGTTTGATGGGCCTAGACAAAAAGTAAAACTACAAATTAGATAAAAACTTTCAGGCAAAAATTTAAGAATTCCAAATTTATGGAAATGTAAACTAAGAAAGCAGTAAAGCCAATACTTCTGTATTGTACTTTTTAAAAAAATGTTACCTTTAAAAATAAACAAACACTGCAATCTTTTGATATCCCTTCTGCCAAAGAAAATATTAGAGTCAAAGAAACTAGAAAGGACTCTTCTCCAATCATCAACTAAATAGTTTTGTTCTCATTTACTGATGCTAATTTTAAATTTCTAATTCTATGATAATACATCTTTCAAAAAACACAATAATGAAATTTTTCTTTAAAAATAGTTACATAACAAATATTCACTACATGAAATTCTAATAAGAAAATTTATAGCCCACTTCACTCCAGAGATAACTGCTGATATTTTTATGAAAATTCTTCCAGACATTTTCACACACCTATATACATATAGCTATATAGACAGAATTGAGGCATTTTATGGCTTTTACATAAATCTCTCAAAATGTTAGTAGATGGCAAAAAAAATTTATTAACAATGTACCTTGAGTGCAGAGGACAAGGCTTCTGGGCTGCCATAGCACCACTCCCAGCACATAGGAGGAGGCTTCTGGGCCAACGTAGCACCGATCCCAGTGCAGAGGAAGTGAGCCACGTGGGCACCAGAAGCACACCCCCCAGTCCACATAGAAATGAGAAGACACGTAAACAAGCCTCAAAACCAGACTTCCAGATCACCTAAAGCAACCCCAAAGGAAAACGAGATGGAACAATCTGATACTCAAACACCTGGACTCCCTGAATTGGCAACAAAAGACAATCTGGAAAAAAGGAAATCAGAAATGATTTCTCAGATAACAGCGGAGATTATGCCCACAGTCCAAGACATGATTAATAAATCTAGAGAGTACACAGAAAAAAAAATAGAGGAGCTAAGAAACATGATGGAATCCCAACATAGGAAACAAATGGAATCGATAAAACATATGCACACAGATTTCCAGATTAAAAACTCCACTGAAACTCTATGCAGCAGAATGAGCCATTGTAAGGACAGAATTTCAGATATAGAAGATAAGATTGCAATTAGTGACCAGTAAAAGAAAAACTGCTTTAAAATTGTAAGACCATGAGAAATAAATCCAGCAGCTGCTAGACAATGCAAAGAAGAATAAAATAAGACAGATCATAATCAATGAAGAAACAGGAGAGAGTGCAGATGACATTAAAAAAAAAACTGTTCACAAAAATCAAGGCAGAAAACTTCCCAAGCAGGGGAAAAGAACTTGACACACAGATAAGTGAGGCATGTAGGATTCCAACTAGCCTTGATCAAAACAAGTATCTACACATAGGCATATAATACTTAAGATTCCAGAAACCCAAAAGGAGAACAAAATTCTACAAGCAGTTAGAGAAAAGAAACAAATCACATACAAAGGAAAGCCCATCAGAATCACAGC
>NW_004624769.1:1096088-1264847 GCF_000247695.1 Heterocephalus glaber
TGAAAACAATGCTGAGATTCCACTTCACTCCAGAAAGAATGGCTGCTATCATGAAATCAACCAATAACAAATGCTGGCGGGACTGTGGGGAAAGACACACTGCTCCACTTTTGGTGGGAGTATGGACTGGTGCAACCACGGTGGAAATCAGTATGGAGATACCTCAAAGAACTAGGATTGGAAGTCCCATTTGACCCAGCTATTCCCCTGCTGGGTATCTTCTCCAAAGAATTAAAAGAATTATATCGCAGTGATATATGTGCATCCATGTTCATAGCAGCACAGTTTGTAATAGGTAAAACTTGGAAACAGCCCAAAGGCCCATCAACTGGAGACTGGATAAAGAAAATGTGGGTTTTTAAAAAAATAAAATGGAGTACTACTCATCCATAAAAAATGAAAAAATAGAGATATTTATAGCTAAATGGATGCACATTGAGGTGATACTCTTAACTCAAATAAATAGAACACACATGTGTAAATACCAAATAGTTTCTCTACTCTGAGAAACTGAAAGTGTAAATAAGGGCTAAAAAGTATAATAGATAATGCGAAAGAGGAAGAAAAGGGGCAAAGGGGAAGGAAGTGGGAGGGGTAGGGGAAAGGAAAGAAGGGAATGGAATTAACATGAGAAAATGAAAAAATCGAAACAAAGTCTTTGTAAATAGGGAAGGATGGAGGGGTTGAAGGGAGGGCAGGGGCATGGGGAAAAAATAAGAACGAAGAGAGATCATGTAAAGGTGCAAATTTCCAATGATGAATGTCATTATATAGTATACCTAAAATGTACCAATAAAATAAAATTTTTAAAAAAACAATGTGCCTTGATAGTTCCACTTCATGGTAAGTAAATTAACAATGGCAATTTCTATACTTGGACTATAATTAATTTACTTAACTATTCCTCTAGGGAGAAACACTGGGCTGGTCACGATTTCTTCCTACTCTACATGCTATAAGGAACTCCCTTGTGTTAAGTTTCTAGAAGAGCAATTTTTAAAGAAATGGAATTATGGGGATAAAAACATAATTTAAATGTTGAGAAAAACTGCCTTCCCAAGAGGCTCCTCCAATTTACATTCTCACTAAAGAACTCATTTCCCAGCATTCTCAAAAATACTGCATGTTACCAGTCTATCCTGAATTTCTGTTTCTTGGAAATGCTGAGAATATTTTCAAATGTATTAAATATGTACATTATTTCTTTCACATATTAATTGTTACCTAATTTTTAGTACCTAAATTGTTCAATTTAGGACCTTTTTTATATATTATGAAAAATACAACTATTATAGATGTTGTAAATATTTTTTCAGTCTGTTTTTTATTTTTATTTGTTAATTCTTTTAGGGCGCTGTTATATACTTAATCTATCAATTTTTTGATGTACAGTGTCTTCCTGCAAGGAATACATTTTACATCTTAGTATAATCTTTGCTTCTGCCACTAATAGTTTCTTTTATATTTAAATCTTTATCTGGAATACATTTTTTTAAACATTCTTTTCCTAAACTGATTTCTAATTATTCTATTATTTATTCTATTATTATTCTATTATTTTATTTGGAATACATTTATGATAACAGAATGATTCAGTAATCTAATGTTTTTCCTTCAGATACCTAACTACCTCATAATAATTCATTGAGATACATCTCTTTCCCCATTGGTTTAAAATACCTCACTTATATAATAAATACACATCCATGTTTCTAGCATTTTCTTATTCTACTTCTTACCCCTTTCCCAATTTCCCTTTTTTTCTTTTTTTTTAAATTATGATTTAAAGTCGCTTGCAGAAAAGTAAACAGAGATAAAAGTAGATACACAGAGTTTAGCTAACATAAAGGAAATATTCATGTAACTACCACCAAAGACAAAAACTAAAATACTGCCAACACCTAAAAGCCCTCTAAGTGTCCTTCCAAACCCATACTTTTCCCACTGAGGTAAATAGCACTATGACTTTTGTGATTACCATCCTCTTGCTTTTCCTTATTGTTTTATCACTTATATATGCCTGCCTAAAAAGTATAATTTAAATTTTGTGTTTGAATTTTATGACAGTAGATTTATACAACACATTCTTTCTTATCTTTTTGCTCAACATTGGTAAGATTCATCTGTGTTATTTATATCTTTTATACACATACACACACACATATATATATACACAGAGTCTGCCAAAAAATGTATACACACTTCAGGAAAAGAAAAACTTGTATAAGATGAATGTTGTTCTCCTGACTTAACACCTGAAGACTTTTACCTATGGGGGACCCTAGAGGATGTCATATATTGCAGAAAACCCACTACACTGCCAGCCCTTAGAGAAGAAATTGAAAAATGTGCAGCAATCTCAGTGGACAATTTGACCAAAGTGACTCAAGCAGCCATTCATTGTACTAATGAATGTCTGGAAGCTAATGGCTACTACTTTGACCACTGCTTGTAACTGTATTTAGATCATGATGTCTCAATAAATTTAGTATTAAAATATTAATACAAGTTTTTATTTTCTTAAAATGTGTATACATTTTCTTGCCTCAGGACCTTGCTCTTGTGAGGCAGACGGTGGCACCACTGAGCTAAATCCCTGGCCCCATACACAATTTTGTAATCAAAGTTAAGCCTGATGCATGACCCTTTTTTCAAACAATTCAATATACAATTCTACATACCAAAAAAGATTAAAAATATTTACAGAAAATTTTATCTTTCATAGACCCGAGTTTTATATTTTTCAGCTACAGAAGAAATATTATTTTAGAAGCTAACTGTACAAAAAAATTTTTTTTACCAGTGTTTTCAATCCAATAGAAAGCACACACTACTTTCAAAAAGTACTTCATGTTTAAAAAATTCTTTTACAGGCATTTATATTATTATTAAAATAATTCACTATTTGATTAAATTGTGCAGTGACAAGTGCATCTCAAGAGCAGCTATATTTTAACAAAAGTTAATGGTATGAAAATACTTTTATATACTGCTTATTACCTTAGTAGTAATTTCAAATTTTGCAGAATAACCATAATAGGGAGACACTAAAATTCCAACCCTGAAAAGCAAGTTCAGAATATTATAAAATTTAAAAATGAGGGCTGAGGATTTATCTCAGTGGTTCCAGCTCCTGACTCGCAAGGGCAAGGTCCTGAGTTTGATCCCTGGTACCAAAAATAAAATAAAAATAAAAATAAAATAAAATAAAAATAAAAATGATCATACATAATGAAATTAATAAGCCTGGCAAATTATATTGTTTGGAATATATAAAGAAGTAGAAAGGCACAAAAGTTCACTTTTAGTGGAAAAAATCAAAAGGTGCTTAAAGCTTCTGCTTATTTTACAAAGCAACATGATCAGTAATTTAAACTGTGTACAGCAGGCCCTCCATATCTGCACTTGCCTCCTTATTTGGAAATTCAACCAATCATAGATCCAAAATGTTTTCTTAAAAATGCAGGGAGTACTGCTGTCAGTACTCCCTAGAGAATACAGTATAACAGCTATTTAGATTAATGATTGCATTATATATTGTAACCTAGAAATGATTCAAAATATTGAGGATGTGCAGCTACAATATGCAAGTAATAAGGCATTTCTGAAAATTTTTATTACTGCATAGTAGTTATACAGACTAATGTGTTTCATTTTGGCCAATATACCAGGCACATAACATAACTGGATCATTTTTACCTCTGTCACCCAATCTGGCCTTTGCTTTTATCTCCCCTTTGCTCTTATCTCCCCTTTGTTCCCTTTGTGTTCTCTAATAGACCCCTTCTATTTTCATGTCATCTCTCTCTCCCCCTCTTTTTTAGAGTCCACATGAGAGAAAACATACAATATTTGTCTTTATGAGTCTAGCTTATTTCACTTCACAGAATGATTTCCAGTTCCATCCATTTTCTAGCAAATGATACAATTTCATTCCTCTTTATGGCTGAATAATTCATAATACATATATATATTTTATCTGTTCATCTATTGATAGGTACTGAGGCTGATGCTATAGCTTAGCTACTGTGAACTGGGCTGCAATAATCAATTAAGCCAGTCTGTGAGCTTTGGTGTCTGCAGAGCGTATCCAAATGAATCCCCTGTAAATATCAAGGGCTGACTGTATTTCTATGTGATGAAATGCAACTATTTTACTTTAATAAATATATTATTTAATATGAGACCAGTATTACTGTTATGTAAATAATATGCACCACCATCTAGTTGGTTGATAAATTTATAAAATGAGAGTAACTATTCTCTTATAATATGCTGTGACATTTTAACTAAATGACTCTAAACCAATCTATTTTATTGATGTATTTTAATTCAGGGCTACATCAAAAATATGATAACGATCCTGAATCTAACACCTGATTCTAACCCTATGATTAACTGCCTGACAAAGTAATCCAAGCAGTAGGGTTCCAGAACCATCTCACCCTTTCCTTGCATTATTAGTTCAAAACATCTAACCTCTAACTTTGCTAGTTATTTCAACTAGTAAACTCAACTCACATTCACTAACCATAGCTTACCACTTAACCCCAGAGAAGACAATGGAATTGATGAGATGAAGATGATACTGAAATGTTTAAAGAATAGTAGCTTTCAAACTTTTCTAAAAACAGATTGCAGTATTTTTCATCTGAGCCTAAAGAAGACACACACATCCCCAAGTTTCATTAAAAAAAAAAACAACTCCTGCTCTTTTCCTACTAAAATGATATTGTCACTATTGTATAGCAACACCTAGTTTTAAATTATACAAGAGCTCTATTGAAGTACAAGAAATAAAAAATTATAGATAAGTGTTCTTCACTGCATTATAAATACACAGTTAACTTTTTTGAGGTGAGTTCCATGCACACAGAATTTAATTTAGTGGGTATAGCTATGGGTTGGGGGGATATGGCTCAGGGATAGTATGCCTAACATGTACAGGGCCCTGGGTTTAATCTCCAAACATTAAAGAAAACTAAACCAAACAAAAACAAAACTAAAGGAAATATTACCCAGAAGCTTTGTAAAAATGAGTATTTCTTCCACACAAGGAATATTATTTGGCAACAAAAAGAAAATAAAATACTGATACATGCTACAACATGGATCAACCTAAAAATACTATGCGAAATAAAAGAAGCTAGTTACAAAAGACCACATATTATATGAAATGTCCAGAATAAGCAAACCTATACAGACAGAAAATAGATTAGTGATTGTCTAGGGTTATGAGGGTAGGGAGAGAATAGGAAGTGACAGCCAATTTTAAGAAGTATTAGAGGGATTACAAGTATGTCCTAAAATTGATTGCCCAACACTGACAGTACACTACATACCATCTAATTGCAAACTGTGGATCGATGAATTGCACAGTATGTGAATTATACCTCAATAAACCTGTTTTTAAAAATAATACATATTGGGCCAGGGATTTAGCACAGTGGCATTGCGCCTGCCTCGCAAGTGCAAGGTCCTGACTTTGATCCCCAGTACACATAAATAAATTAATTAATTAATACATATCCCCAAGAGTGGCTAAATCATAATTGTTGGATACAGAGCCTACATTCTGTTTTGATACATTCCACAGGTTAACTCTTATGTAACCAACCTAGTCCATCATCAAAATTTGTGACCCACAAAATTATAAAGTATTAATGTGAATAATACAGCAGCTTGGCATAAACGACTACCTTTCAAACAGACTATATGATATGTGGAACAAGAAGAAAATAACTGTGACACCTACATAGTCAGGTAAGGTACATGAAGCAAAGATTACATTCATCTTTTGATGTATATTGCCTTACATATGGAATATTCAAACATTTGTAAAATTAAAATACCAAGTTGTTCCTATGACCTCACATAGGTATTTTCAGAACACTACTTCTAAACTGAAGAGAAAAATATGGTAACATACAGCATCTATACTATGAAAAGAATACTGTTTTCTGTTTTGTTTTGCTTTGTTTTTAAGTAGGGCCAAATACCGTTCATGGAGCTCCATCTGGTGGCTTAATAACCACTTTATTTTTTAACAGAGCATTTAAAAAATAACCTGCAATTCCAGGAACTGAACCAAAAGTCTTAACAACATACAAATATTTTGAAGACATGTTGAGTAATAATAACTTAATATATATTAGTTTGTACAGTTATAACATGATAAAATCTTAAGTTGTTATGGTTTTCTTTATAAATTTTTCATTTTCATACTTGATAATTTGAAATTTCAATACGGCCTTTGTGAATTTGAATCTAAAAGTTGCTTTATAGTTGCTGAGGGACAAAAAAAATCTTTTAAAAAAAAAAAGATGGATCACAGGCTGGGCATAGTGGTGCACGCCTGTACTCCTAGCCTCCCAGGAGGTCAAGGCAGGAGGATTACAAGTTCAAAGCCAGCCAGGGCAATTTAGTGAAAATATGTCTCAAAAGAAAAAGGGCTGGGATGTAGCTCAGTGGTAGAGCTCTTACATAGCATGCACAAAGCCCTGGATTCAAATCCTAGGTACCAAAAAAATAAATGTATGAATCAAGAAAATAACTTACTTAAAAATCATATTTAAAATACATTAGAAATTTGGGGGCATTTTTTTTTTTGGTACCGGGAATCAAACTCAGGTCCTTGCATTTGCCAGGCTGGCATGGTGCTGCTAAGCTACATCCCCAGCCCCAGGAGGTATTTTCTTTAGTTCCTTTCATTGTTAGGATATTTGGAAAATATTTTATGCATTTGATTGTCAGGTTACCTTTACTATATTTTTTCCACAAAAATTTTGTATTTTTTATTGTGATAAAACCACATAAAAATTAATATTTTAACCATTCTTAAGTGTATAGCTCTGTGGCTTTAAGTACATTCTCTCCATTGTGCAATAAAATTTAGCTTTAAGTAAAATATATTTTAACTATTATCTGAATCATGTATCATTTAGAATATTTACAAAATCTATTTATTCAGAATACTAGTAATAGAAATCAAAAGTTCCACAGCATGCTATTTGGCATACCGAAGAAAAAGTAACTGAAAAAGAAGGTAACATTAAGAAACACAACATATCATCTGATTCTATTAGCCACATGAAAAAAGTAATTACACATTTAGCTACAATCCTGCCTAAAAGTGAATTACCTTCTGTATAACATTAGTTCAGCTTACCAAGAGTTCCAATCTCTCCATTCTCTCAGACTAATACATGGCCAATAAATAAGAAAACTTAATTTCTGCAAGTCCACTCAAGTGTATATTTCTTATTGATCTAATGACAAAAAGATAACTATGCCTTCACTACCCATGGTGGATTTATCTCTTGAGAAACCAGATATTAGGCATGTACATATTTCAAATGTAAAAATGGATACATTTTGTAAATGCAACTTGGAATAAACATCTCAAAAATTATCTATGAAATCAATTTATGTTGAATTCTTATTTTTCTGAATTCTATTTAGAAGAAAACATATTTCCAAACAGATTTGATCCAGAACATTTTTTAAATATTCATAAGAACCAAACTGATTTTATATCGAAGAAATATATAAGACAACTGATAATAATACAAATTTACAGAAAGCATATATAATAGTAAGTAAAAATATATTTCAGAACACAAAATTACCCATAAACTTTCAGGGGTATATTAAAAATATAGGCCATATCAGCCAAGTGTGGTGATGCACGCTTATAATCCCAGCACTTTGGAAGTTTAGGCAGGATTGCTATTCAAGCGCACCATGGGCAATTTAGTGACTTAGAAAGATCCTATCTCAAAATGTTTTTGACATTTAATTCTACATGATACATTAATTAGACTTATGCCTTTTCTGCACTAGATTAAATAAACTTTCAAAATTATGGTTTGGTCACATTCCGGGACACTTAATAACTTATTGTATTTTCTTTCACATGCCCATCAATACAGGTATCTCACAGTAGTAGATACTCAGGTAAGGCATGGTGACCTCTTCTTGGGTCGTGTGGTCACTACTCTTACTCAGGGGGTTGACTCAAAACAATGGTACCTAGCACTTACATCTTACCTTTTTAAAAAATACGTGCATATAAAATAGTAACTATTTGATTCTAGAAAAGCACTAAACTACTTGAATTCAATACTCTGTCCAGAGGGATAATACCAAGCTTTCCTTTCCTCATCTGAAATAAATTTCAGGTCCTTAACAGAAATAGCTGAACAGTTCCAAATTTGCCTCAGGGCATCCACATGTGACAAAGGAAAGCAAAGTCCATGAGACTATTTCCTCCTCATTTCCCATCATCTGTGTCTCTTTTCTATTCTTTAGAGAATGATAGATGCAATATCTTTTCTTGAGCTTCATCTGATAAATTCTGATCTGGCCCTACTGGAAAGATGATGTGGTCTTAAACTGCAGTCTCACTATTCTGTCCAGCCTCGTTAACTTTCCACCTGGTGTTGACAGCTCTGCTCCATTTCCTGCTTGGTAAGGAGGAAGTCTATGTATAACAAAACCCTTCTTCATGCCTGATGAAAGCAGTCCTTTTGTGTCCTCCAGCTGTTTTGGAAGAGTCCTCATAAAGCCACTTAATCTTGTTGCAACAGCTGTGGTTTCCACCTCCATGAGCAGTTGCTAAGGTATTCCACTCCATAACTCTACATCTTCTGTGCGGCATCTTCTACACTAGCCCTGAAATGGTGTCCAAAAGGAAACCTCTCCATGAGTTGTTCTGGTAGATGCCGATGGTCATGTGAATGGAGTGGGCCAGCCCTAGAGGAGTGTCCACTTGATGAATGGTCCCTCTGGGAAAGTACAACAAATCACCTGGCTTCCACATGAAATCATCCATTGTAGCACCAAGCTGGGCATCGGCCACCACACTGTACTCACATTGCCAGGGCCACTGTTGATGGATAGAGCTGGCAGTGCTTCTTTCTCTCCAGCTGCAGGATAAATATCTCCACATTGTCATAATGGGAAGGTAAGCCCTGAGATCCTATGGAGGTTATATACACATCTGAGCCAACCTACAAGCCAAAGTAACATTCTAGTCTCTCCTGTAGTCTCCAGAGTTCATCCTTAAGTCTCCCAAGAAACTGGATTACTGACCTTTTCTGATCAAAATCTGTTTTCAGCTAAAGAAAATGCACTTTGCCATTTTTATTGACACACTGGCAGACATTCCTGTCTCTTGCATAATACTTACTCTGGCTGCACAGATTCTTCAAATCTATTAGCCTGAAGAGGGACTGGTTATGTGTGGCCAGTGCAGGGTCATCCCTCTGAATGAAGAAGGGCTTCTCCCAGAATTCCTTGAAAGAAGTCTGACTTGAAGTGAGATTAAACTTTCAAGGAGACTATGGGGGCTATTATAATTTAAGATGGGAGCCCCATCAACTGTCTCCACCTTCCCATTCTTGGTACGCTTCATTTTCTTTGGCATCATTCTGTGTTCAAGACAAAGGAAGGAGGAAATGCAAACCTGAGGAGGGAGGTGTGTTTTTACACCTGAGCACAGTATTACAGCAGCATGGAGTCCACAGCATAACCAACAAGGCTTGCTAACATTAAAATTCCTGGGCCCACAGCAAGTCAACTGCATTGTCATTTGTAAAGACTGGGGCCCAGCAATCTACATTAACATAATTAAGTTCTCTTGATGAATTTTACAGCCAGTAACATGGCAGTCAGAAGTTAAATTCAACTCAACTAAACAGATATCAAGCAAAAATGATATATTGCCTGTACCAAGGTGGCCCAGGCTAACATAAAACATTTCTTTTTGGTGCACAAAAATTTTCACTAATCCAGTGAGGCTCTCCTGTTGACCCAAAGCCATGCCTGGAACCTGTTTTCAGTTTTATTTTAGAGAAAAAGTGAATTGTAGCTCATTACTGTACTTTGATCACCATTAGGTTATACGGATAAGTCCTGGGATACAGAATCATCCAGGTGATGGTGAGAGCTGGGTAAGTAAGATTCTTCACTTAAAAGATGATGTAGGTGAAAAAAATTCCCGGGACTAGATGTACAGCTAATTAGTAATGAAATCAGAGCCTCCTCCTTCCCAGGCCTGAACTTCCAGCAGTGCCCACTGTGCATAGCCATGAGCTGACTGAGTGCCACTGCATACGGCCTTCAAAATTCACACCTGTAATCCCAGCACTTAGGAGGCTGAGGCAGGAGGATCACTGTGAGTTTGAGGCCAGTCTGGGCTAGATAGTGAATTCAAGGCCAGCCCGATCTACAATGTGAGACCCTGTCTCAAAAAACCAAAGGGGGAAAAAAATTTTTTTTAAAGTGGCTTGGGATGTAAGTCAGTGCAAAGGCCCTGGGTTCAATTCCCAGTACCATACTCACAGACAAAAAGGCAATGTACATTTGAATAAAAATTAAATGGGCCCACAACAAAATTAAGCTAAATTAACTATTTAGATATTGGGAATGTTTCTTTCTTCTTTTACTATATGAAATTGTCAAAAGTGTACTAGAATGATAGCAAATTTATTGAAACATATGGTTCACAGAAAAAATTACAGAGCATATTTTTACTACTTAAATAACTTTAAAGAACTAAGTAGGTTTAATAGGAATCAAGTCTCTCAAAATCAAATACATTCTTAAAGAATCAATTTCAAAAGTTCTACAGCTTTCTCTCCATTACCTCACATTGAAGTAGATATTCTAAAGCACTAAGAATAAAATCTCAAAGATGCTGGCCTTCTGTTTGTGCCTAAAAGCAACAATTTTGTTTGGCCTCTTATCCCTTTTAGTATTGTTGAAATATAAAGGATATTCGCTGACTGCAATTCATTTATTCTCTCAGTTTTAAAAACAGAGACACTTACTAGCTACTTACTTTGTGCAAAGATATGTGAAACTTGGTTCCTAACATCAGCTAGTTACTATTCTAAGAAAAATACCATTAAAAAGAGACATCTAAGATGTTGAAGGGGTTCAGATAAGGAAGAAATTATTTTCCTGCTTTTTTAAGTGAAAGAAGGAAAAGGACAATTAAGAAACAATTAAGAAGGGTATTACAGAGGGAAAAAGTATTTGGCGGTGTTTCCAACCTGCCTTAGGGGTACCATCACTGCCACTGTGGCAGTGCCTAGCCATGATGTCAACATTCTATTTACTAATCTCTAAGTTAAAATGGAGCACTCATCACACAACTTGCTCCTTTCATCCCCAAGGCTTTTTCTCTCTAGTTGGACTATAAGATTTGAAGGCAGAAGTACGTTCTCCATTTTACCTACCACGGGCTAGAAAATTAAGTACAGTATTAATGTGACTTGTGCCTGCACAGAAGAATCAACAAAAAGAATATTTAGAAAGGAAGACTGGGTAGAGGATGAAAAAAAAACAAAGAAGGAAAAAAGTGCATAGAGAGTATAGTCATTAACTAGTGAGAAGTCCAATTTAGCTAAGACTCAGAATCTAGGAGCATCATGGGAGATTGGTGCAATGAATAAAGGTCCAAATCCTGCCAGGTCTTCAATATATAAGAATGAATATGTCATTTATTTGGTAAGGCAGTACTTTGCCGCTAAATGTTTTCTACATGGACATACTTTACATGTTTTTTATTTCAATAAGCTTGTCTCTAAGGATCTTCAGATAGGAGCTTCTACCTTACAATAGACAGTTAAAAGAATTATATTAACTTTTAATGTCTTCAGTGCTACATCTGACCTTAGCAAACTATTTGTCTTTTTAACTAAAGAAAGTGCCTTTCCGCCTGCTGCTCTCCTTATAGAATAAAGATACATTCCAGTGTGCTCAAGAAAGCTAACTACTATTTTCTTACCAGGTTTTACTTTTTAATAGTTTTCAATTTAATAAAAAAATGACAAAATATTTTAACTGAGTGCCATTAAAATTTTTGGCTGATACAGTCCTGTAATCTTAGCTACTTGGGAGGTTGAGGCAGGAGGATCACAAGTGTGCGAGATCCTGTCTCAAATAAAAAGGGATGGAGATACAGCTCAGTGGTAGAGTGTTCCTGGGTTTGATCTCAAGTATCTCCGAATGTTCAGGAGTGACAAGTAATTTGATGTCTAAGTTACCATTCATTCATTCACTTATTCAGTACTTATTGAGTGCCTATTACTTACTAGGAAATATGTCAGAAATAATTTGCCAGGAAACAATGACAAAAATTTTTACCTTCATGGGGTTTATACACCATAACAAAGAAAAATGATAATAAACAAATAAATATAACGTAAATTATACAGTTATACTGTTTTGAAGAAAAATAGAGCAGAATACAGTTGACCACAAATGTGGGGTGAGGTGGATAAATGACTGTTATTTGATATAGTGTGATGAAGAAAGGCTCTATTTGGAACGTGAGTTTTGAGCAGACATGAAAGAAAAATTGCAAACACAAACATTTTTACAGATTAAGTCCTTGCCATGTTTGAAGTTTAGCATGGCTGGCCCCAGACAAGAAAGGGAGAAACAGAAAATGAGACTTGGAGAGTTAATGAGGCTATCACAGGGCTTTGTGGGCCACCATAAGAAGTCCAGCTTTTATCTTGAATGAAAACGACTGGATAGTTTCAAGCAGGAGAGTACAACAATCTGGCTGCCTAGATCAGAACAGACTGAAGGTGGTAGGTTTGCAAGTAATAAACTACTTAGATCAGTATTATAACCTGTGACAAATGAGGGTGGCTAGGACCAATGTGTCAACAGAAATAAAGAGACATAATAAGTAGACTGTGAATGTATTCTGAAGGCAGGGTTGACAGGATGTGATGCTGAAAGAGTAGTCAATGATCCTAAAAGCTTTTGATATGAATAAATGGAAGAATGGAATTGCCATTTACCAAAATAAGGAAGATCAATTTGGGAAGAGGACTGACACAGGAGTTCATGTTTTATCTATGTTAATTATGAGGTGCCAAATAGAAATCTAATTGGAGATGTTAAGATGGTATGAGTATGGGATTGGTATTAGTCACTTTCCCAACACTGGGACAAAATGCCTGACACCTACAATTTAGAGGAGAGGTTTATGTGGCTCAGTTTCCACTGGGTTTAGTCCAAAATCAACTAGATCAAAGGCAAAAACAGCATGGTGAAGGGCATGGCAAAGGACAGCTGCTTATACTATTCCAGTCAGCAAGGAGAGCAAGAGAGGAGGAGCTGGGGACAGGAGTATACCCTTCCGGGTCCTGCTCCCTCTTCTGGCCAGGCCCTAACCCATAATAGGACACTCAGGTATGAACTCATCAGCACATTATTCCACTGATACAGTGCTCCCTAGGATCCAATCATCCCCTCAAAAGTCCCAGTTCTGAACATATGAGGCTTTGGGAGGGACATTTTAGATGTAAACCACATCATTCCACCCCATCCCCCAAAAGACTCAAATCCATCTCATGTACAATGCATTTAGTCCATCTATAAGAGTCACCAGAGTTTTAGGCCAAGGGATTTAGCTCAATGGTTCCGCCACCTGCCTTGCAAGCATAAGGACCCGAGCTCAATCCCCAGTACCAAAAAAAAGTCACCAGAGTTTTAACAGTTTCAGCACTTCCAAAAAGTTCAAGTCCAAAACACCAGACACTCAAAGTTAAAGGAGGAAAGGTTTATTTCAGCTCACAGTTCACAGAGGTTTCAGTCCATAGTCGGCTGGTTCCAAGACAAGGTGGCAGGCAGAGGGGCATCAGAGAGGAGAAACAGTCCATGGGATGGCAGACAGAAGGCAGCAAAGTAGCAAAGCAGCAGCAATAGCAGCTCTTCTTTCTGTTTCTTTATATTCTATCTAGGCTGCAAGCCTATTGATTAGTGCCACTCACACACAGGGTGGGGCATCCTCAATCCCAGCATCACATCCTTAATCCCATCCACCTCTAAAAAGCCCCATTTATGACCACATGAGGCTATGGAGGGATATCTAGATTCAAGCCATAACAAATACTTCCAATATAAAGTACCACAGCGTTACCATTCCCATTCCAAAAGGGAGAAACTGAGGGGTAGAAAGGAATAGGACCAAAGAAAGGCTGAAACCCCACAGGGCAAACATTAAGTTTTGCATATTCATGTAAAACCCTTGGGAGGGGCTCTGGTGAGATGTGAGCTTGAAAGAGCTTGACAGCCTTGCCTCTATAGCCTTGCCAGTTTGCAGCCCACATGGCTTCTCTCTTGGTCTGGCTTCATCATTGCCTGCTTACTGCCTGCAGCTTTTCTTGGCAGATATACCATGTTCCTGGCATTTCCAAATTCCTGGGGTCTCCACTGCACTTTTGGCTTCACTCTCAAAGCTTCATGCATCACCCTCTCCCGGGCTCCTGGTAGGGACTATGACCTTGTCACATATTTTTGCCTGGCCTTCTGGGCATTCTTTTGAAATCTGGGTAGAAGCCTCCATGACCCCACAACTTTTACATTTTGCATGTCTGAAAAATCAACACCATGTAGTTGATGCCAAGGTTGTCTGCCATCTTGAGCAGTAGCAGGGTGAGTGCCTAGATGCTTGAGCACAGTGAAATGAATCCAAGAGAACCAATTCTTAGGTAGTCCTTCTTGAGTAGGGGTTCTGGAGGTTATCTTCTCAAATGAAAGGTTTACATTTGTGCACCTGTAAGCAAGTAATGGTAGGCACTGGCTGATTCCTGAAGTGTCTTCAAGCCCTCTTTCTTACTGTCTTCATGGAAAGTATTTGGTTTCTTTTTAATGTTAATCTTTTCAGCAAACATGCTGTCCTTTGTCCCAACTTTACATTTCTTTTCTGGCCATGCTTCAAATTATTTGGGTTTGCTTTTTTTCCTCCTGTTTCTCACTGGCTAAAAACAGCCAGCAGTACTCATACCACAGCTTGAACATTGGGCTGCCTGGAAATTTCCTCCACCATATTAATTACACTAAGTCCCTGATTTACAAACATTTCAGTTGCGAACTTTCACAAGAGTACTGTATAAGACTCACTTTGTTGGCTTATGAACAAATCTGACTTAGGAACAATTCTGGAATGAAACTCATTTGCAAGTTAGGGACTTACTGTAGTCTACCACCTTTAAGAAGCCTTACACAAAGTTTTAGGACATAAGCAAAACGTAGACAAATGCTTTGCCAGAATGAAATACACATGACCTCTAGTCCAGTTTCTGTTATGATGCTCATTCCTATCTGAAACTTCATGAGCCTAGCCTTTCCTGTCCAAATTCTTATTATCATTTCATTTTGGCCTTTTAAAATCCAAGCAATCTCCCATCAAGCTTGTCTTACAGCATTCTAGGGCTTCTCCAAACATTTCCAAACTCCTCCCACAAACCAGTTCCAAAGGCTTCTGACCCACATGGTCAGGTACAGTCACAACCATACCTCACTCCTGGTATTGATTTTCTGTATTAGCCACTTTCCAGACACTGGGGCAAAATACCTAACATCCATAACTTAAAGGAGGAGAGACTTATTTGGGTTACAGTTTCTAGTCAGCTGGCTCCATGGCAGAAATAACATGGTGAAGGGGATGGCAGAAGAGAGCTGCTTAGCCTTTAACAGCTAGGAAGGACAGAGAGGAAGGAGCCAGGGACAAAATATACCCTTCTAAATCCTGTCCTCTCTTCTGACTAGGCCCTACCTCCTAAGAGCACATTCAGTTATGAACTCATCCATGGATTAATCCACTGATAAGTATAGTACTTCCATGAGCCAATCACCTTTCAAACATCTCACCTCTGAACAAAAGACTTTTGGGGGACATTTTAAATCTAAACCATAACAGAATCTAAGCTGGAGACTTAAATGTGGGAGTCAGCTTCTAGATGTTGTCAACTAGAGTGAGAATGGGTAATAAGAGGGGATGATAACCAAGGAATGGGTCCTTTAGCATTTAGAGATGAGGGAGATGAGGAGAAACTTGCCACTGAGAAGAAGCAGCCAGTGACATATGAGGAAAACCAGAAAGAAAAACAACTTATAGTACCAAGCTAATTGTACCCACAACCCAAAAGACTTCCTGGTGAGTTCAACAGCTCTCCACATAGTTTTCCATTCTGTACCTTTTACTGACACTCCAGGCAGTTTCCCAAGGAGTTTCATCAGTTTACGGGTAGAGAGTTTCCTGTTTGCCAGACCCAGACTGTGGCAGCTCAGTGAAATACACCATCCAGTGGGCTAAGTCATATTCTACCCAGTAAGGTCTTAATGTCAGCATTAAGGATAGGGTCAGGGAACCTCAGAAATTGTTTCTTCTTTGGTTACTCTGGATCAGGACTATGAGTAACAGCTGTATCTTGTATCTGCTATTCCTAAAATATATTCTTTGGCATTCTCTTTATACCTTTAAAAGTTAATTCCATTAAAGTAGTTAATTATGGTACTTACATTAAATTTTCCCTGTTCCAATCATTATTATTATTATTGTTATTTCTATTATTATTATTTTGTGGTACTGAGGATTGGACCCAGAGTCTCTTGCATGCTATGCAAACACTACCCCAGCCCTTTCAAATTTTTTGAGTCAAGGTCTTGCTAATTGCTCACTCTGTCCTTAAACTTGTGATCCTCCTGCCTCAGCCTTTCAAGTAGATAAAATTATAGGCACAACTGGTCTTCCTATTCAAATTATTGAGTAACTTTTGTCTCCTGACTTGATGCTGACTTACATAACTTATTTGAAGACTAATTTATAGTAATTGTTTTTAAAAATTTTATGACCGATTTTAACCAGTGACTGATTCTCCATACTATGAAGTTCACCTTATAACAATGTATATAACTATGTATCTGTACATACAAGGGCCAGGGATTTAGCTCAGTGGTGCCACCACCTGCCTTGCAAGCACAAGGTCCCAAGTTCGATCCCTGGTACTGGCCCCCCAAAAAGTATCCGTACATATATGTTGGGAGCAATGCTACATAATTCTAGGGATAAATCATTTGGTTAGCCTAGTTCTCTTGCCTACAGCCCAGCTACAGAATAACTCCAGTTTGGCCTCCGGTCACAACTGAGACTTCAGTGATCCAGTGATGCTGTGATTCTCCAGGACAACAAACATCCTGGGAGAACAAACATCTGCTCAGTTCCTCATTGTTCTTGGACTGATTAACATCTTGTTTGCCGGAGATGTACTGAACTCTCTGCAAGCCTTCCGTTACACCTTGTTTATCCCAATGTGAACTACTGAACTCTCTGCAAGTCATTTGTTACATTTGTTTCTCCCGATGTACTGAATAAAAGGTGCGGTAAGCTGGGGGCTTTTGTCTTTGCTGCCCAGAGCAGCACTGATCAGACCCAAAGCTCAGCTTCTTCTCAGTCTCATTTTTCTACCTTTCCTGTAATTCGCCGTGTGCTGCCGTGGCTCGCAGGAGACCAGGACTAACTGCAGAGGTTCTGGTAACGTCCCCTTCCCCTGTCCCCTACACATATATATGAATGTGTACATGTAGTCTAAGAAAAAATAGGTCCCATATACCAAAGCATGCAAATATTAACATGAAGAAAATGTCAAGTTTCCCACAACCAACACTGTGTTCTTGGGCATGTCACTTAAATGCTACAGGCCTTAATTTTTTTCAACTGAAATATGACAAAATCAACTATATGATCACATTCTTTCCAGCTCAGTGATTCTGACTTATTTCATTCTGAATTCTTAAATACCAAATTTTCTTAGAATTTTAGCAACTATAGAACAGGTATTCACATCTTTCATACATAAAACCAAATGGCTCTATGAAAATTGTTCAAAAGTGATTTCATTTATAACTCTTTTTATTGCACCAACTACTTACTTAATATAGCCACTTAATGTTTCCATATGACTTCTGTAAAGCTCCTCAGTTTTAGGAAAATGATGAAGTGAGAACATCAATATTCCTTAAAAACAATTCTATGAATATCAAGATAACTGAGCTGCAATAAAATAAGGTCAAAATGAATTTGTTACTAATCACAATTTGTAACATGATCATACCTGTTTATGCTTTAGAAGTGGTTTCTTTTCAGGTAATTTTTTATCTCCATGTTTCTTATATGTTAAAGGTACTCCATATTTAGCAGCAGGCTTTGTGATTTTCTGAGCAGGCACAACAGAAGCCAAACTTTGTCCAGAAGCTGGTCTTTTAACTACACAACAAGACACAAAGATTTTCTCCTAATAGTTCTTTATAGTAAATCTTTACCTCAAAATTCTTCAAGAGAGCACATTTTTGTTTTCATAGTCATTGACAGTATTTGAAATGTTTCATCAATTATCTTATTCAGTCCTTAGCATATAATCAGTGTCATAACTTTTTTACACTGAAGCAATTTTTTGAAAGAAGCAAGACCCAACTCCTCTAAGATGCTGAAATTGTTCATATAAGAAAAAACTTCCCTAAAATTGACTGCATTGTACATGTATATGAATACATTGAAAAAAATCAGATTGTAGGGCTGGGGATTTAGCTCAGTGGCACCGCACCTGCCTTGCAAGAGCAAGGTCCTGGGTTCAATCCCTGGTACCAGGAAAAAACAAACAAAAAAAATCACACTGTAGACTCTAAGTTATAAATTGTATACATCAATAAAGCTGTCAAAATAAATTTTAAAAAATATTTTAGAAATTACTTTTAAAATCAAAACAAAATTCCAGAGCAACTGTTAAACATTAATTCCATCACTGAGCAATTTTTTCATTCATATTTAGTCTGAATGATATCTATACCTATAGATCTACTAAAAAACAAACATTTTAAAGCATTTGTTAGCAAAGGGTACCACAAAATAGGTAACTTTATACACTGCTGATAGAAATATAAAACAGCCAAACTTTCTGGAAGGCAATCTATATCAAGACTATTTTCCACATTTGCCAGGGAATCTCTTTGCTTAAACTCCCCCAACAGCTTGAGTAGCAGCTTACTTTCTTATTCTTCTAGCTCACTCTCCAGCTCAGGATCTTATGTATTAAATCAAGTTAAATCAATCTTTTCCAAACACTATTCTTCCTTTTTAGGAGGGGAAAGGAGAAAAAAATTTACCTGGTAGTTCATAATGAAATATTATCATTAAATTCATATCCAAGAAAATTTAAGTATATTAGAAAACATCTTATAATAGTGTGAATTAAAAATATAACTGGTTATAACATGATCCCAATTCAAAGTCTTCATGCATACTGTCATCACAGAAAAAAAATACATCAAATGTAGCTGTGTTAAAATCTGGATAATTTTTTTAAAACTTTTTTTTTTAACAATGAACACAGTAGTCATATAATTTAGCAAGCTCATGTAAAATACAAACAATATCACCCATTTGGTTGACATTTTAGAGATACAGAAACAATTTAAACTGATGATATGCAATACAATGTGTCATAAGGTTTTCCAAACATACTACAGACACATCCTAACCCAGAAACTAGGACGTGTAAGAAATTCAATCACATGATCAAATTAGAGAATTCAACCATAAGATCAAATTAGAACATAAATACACAAAGTCACAATATTATAACTTGGCTAATTATATTAAAACAAGTAAATGAATATTGTGTATGCCAGAAAATGGGCTGAAGGTACAAAATCATAAAAATGACAGATATGAACAGTTTTCATGTACATTCTAGAGAATAGAAAGAATTATTTTTCTGAATTTTGAGTATTTCTCAGGCATTGTGTCAAAGCTAAACTCTAGCATGAAGTTTAATGCAGGGGGCTGGCACCTAAAAGAAATTTATTACTAGCTGGGCTTGATGCACACTTCTGTAATCCCAGGACTCAAGAGGCTGAGGCAGGAGGATTGCTGTAGGTTTGAGATCAGCCTGGACTACATAGTGAGTTGAAAGCCGGCCTGAATTATAGAGTTACCAAGTCTCAAAAAAAGCCAAAAAACAAAACAACAACAACAAAAACCTTGTAAGAATAACAATAAAAAGAAATTTATTAAGTCTATCAGAAATACTATTCTGTTTTAGCCCTGGACTATTTATTAAACATTTCATTCATCTAGTTCTTCTTATATAACTTTCTAATTCCTTTATCCATGCGGAAAGAATGTACTAATAATGGGTGTTTCTGGCTTTTGTGACAATAAGACTTTTGATTAAGATTTGACTTTTTTTTTCAAAAAATTTGACTTCTTACAAAGCTTGCCTGCCAGGAGATCATGCTGACTCTATTGCTGTGTCAACTCCTTCCTCTTTTGTAGGACTAAGGGTTGAACCTATGGATTTCTTTTTTATATTAAGACATGGGCTGGCTAAATTGCCCAGACTGACCTTGAACTTGTGATCTCCTGCCTCACCCTCTCAATTACCTGAGATTATAGGTGTGCACCACCACATCCAGCTTCAATCAGCTGTGGATTCTGTTTATAGAGTGAGTTAATCTCCTGGAAAGCAACAGCCTCTGCACTTTAAAGGTCTTTATAAAGGGTTAAATGAGGCTAGACATATAGCTATCTGGTAGAGCACTTGGATGAGGGCTTGAGCTCAATGCCCAGCACTGCAAAAAATTTTTTAAATTTTGAGGACTAAATATAGCTGGCCTTCCTGCAAAAACAATGCCATACACCACTTTCAGTGAATACCGACTCATTTTTATAGTACGGTATTTATTTTTATTAATTTAATCAAACTCAAAGTGGAATAAAACATGCCAAGCACTATGTTTAAAAAGCAATATACTTCTCACATCTTAAATAACTTCCAATGATTTCAGAAATCCATTCTGAATTCATTCTACAAGGAAAAACAGTTTCCCTCTAACACAGATATAGGTGTGTGAATAATTATATAATCACATCCATACTCCTACAGATATTCTGACAATGGTCATAGTTTAAAAAAACTCATCCTTAATAAACTACTTGACTTCACATTAATTTACTTTAAGAAAATTTTAGACTATAAAGTATTTCTCAAAGAAAAATATTTTACAGAAATATTTACACCTAAATTTTGTAGTGTTCTCAGTTACCAGTCAAGCATATGACACAGCTTTCAAGCCAGATTTTCTTTAAATATAACAGACAAGGAGGAGACATTTTATTAATTTATCAAAAACTGTAACATATGGCCATATATCATGCAATTTAAAGTATATTTCCTCAAGGGTAAATTTAGCCTACAGTCATCCCAATTTATTATCTCTTATCTACACAAATTTCTAGCATAATTAGGTTTGGTTATTGTAAACACATGAAAAGCCTCATGTTACATTTCATTTACCTGGCATAGGCTGTACTCCACACTTTGAAAATGTTTTTAGACAGAATTCTTCTGCAATAAGCTTAGATTAAAAGAGAGGGAAAAAAAAGAAAAGATTAAACTTTCAAAATAAAAAAACCCTAACTATTAATCACTTTTTTGTTTTTACCAATTTATTTTTATTACTTCTACAGACTTTTCCCTAGAATTAATGTAATAAGCTGTGCCCCCATACACTATTTAGCTGTTCCATATCTCAGCAATATAACAAAGTATCTATCTGAGATAATCTTTACATTCTCTGTGCATCTATAGCCCTCATTTACTTCAAAACTATTCAAGAACCACTTAACTATCAAAAGAAACACTCAAAATAAGCTCGAAGTTATTGCAACTTTACTGTACATCACCTCTGTATCTCCAATGAGTCTGCACTCATGCCCGTCAATATGCTATTAGATACTTATATAATTTAATAAGTGTACTTTAACATGATTACAAAGACTCCACTACTTATTTGTCAGCACTTGTAAACATATTTTGAAAAGCAAAAATCATTCATATTTTCTGCAAGTAATTTTCTTTCCTTACTCCATTTTTTTTAAGTGCAAAACTATGTTACCAAGAAAGATTGAACTCAAGTTAAGCTTGTTTTCTTCTAACTGCATGGAAAAGGGAACAGAAAATGAATTTTACCTTTTTTCAAGAGAAGTGAGTCCTGATAGAATATTTCTATAGTAACAGTAGACGAGACAACCCACGAGGCAGAAAACCTTGATCAAAGATGAATCTTTCCTGCTGAGAATTCCCTACAGCAGTAGTTCTCAAATTTTCAAACCAATAGTATCAGTATCACTTGGACTTACTAAATATGTAAATTATCAAGCTCCACCTGAGAATTATAGAAGTAAAAGACTGTCATAGAGCCTAGAAAAACTCTCCAGGAGATTTTGATGTGTGCTAAATTTTGAGAACCACTGCAAAAGAGGATAAATGTAAGTGAAAGTCTACTTTACAGGCAATTCAGAAGAAGTATGTTAATGTCTTTTCTCTTCTAAACAAACATATTCCTTTTCTTGGAAGAAAATGGGTGTTTTATAATTTCACTTGCCCCAAAATTTGAATAATTTTTTCCATTGTTTGAATATGAGTCCTTTCTCCTTTACAAATGCTCTTCTGAATTAAGAGATGGGGTGTGGAAGCTCAGCATGGTGGCACACACCTATAATCCCAGCACTCAGAAGACTGAAGCAGGAGGATGCACCAAGTTTGAGGTAAGGCTGGGATACATAGTGGGTTCAAGGCCAGTATAAACAACATAATGAGACTCTTCAAAATGACGGATGTAGAATTTAAAATGATCCTAGAATCTCTATCGTCTACTCTCTGAGATAACAGCCACTACTCATATGTGGATATTAGAATGAAAACTCATAATCAATATAATTAAAAATTCAACTTCTCAGCCATATCAGCCATATTTTAAGTGCTCAACAACCATATGTGGTTAGTGGCTATGATAGTGGACAATGTATGTGGAACATTTTCATCATCACAAAGTTGTTTTATTGAACACCTCTACTAATTCCTAATTAATTAGAAGTTATCTATGATTTGTCAAGCCATATCCAGGAAGAAGTTGCCATCAACCTTGGCTAATGGCACTGTGAGAAGTTTTAAAAATAAACATTGTAGACAGCATTATAGCAATACTTGGAAACAATAGTTCATACAGTAAAATTCATAAACTGTTTGAAAATTAAAGCCTTAAGAATGTATCAGATAGGACTGAGGAATGTATATTTGGCTCCATGCCTGCCTGAAAAGAGCAAGGTCCTGAGTTCAATCCCCAGTACCAAAAAAAAAAAAAGAAAAAAGAATGTATCAGTTAGTCAGATGCTGCATGTACCAACAATCCCAGCACTGGGGAGGCTGAAGCAGGGAGGATCATTTGAACTTAGAAGTTCAAGACTAGCTTGAGCAATACAATGCGACCCTGACTCAAAAAAAAAAAAAGATCACAAACCTTCTTATCTGAATAATGAACAAATGATACATTATTAGAAAACAAAATATGAAGAACAAACAAAAATTTTCATAAAAAATGAGACCTAAGTGGTACTTAACTAACAAGATGGGTCAATGTATAAACATTTAATACTCCATTATATGTCAACTATTAACTATTAACTATTTGTTAATAATCACAATCTGCCCTTTTTCCCCATAGGTGTTGCAGTCCTTAACATTTTCCTTTCATCACTAACTAGTTGAATTCTATTCCTTCAGCCTTAGACTGTATGTACTAACTGCATAGAAGAAAAGAAACTTCAGTAAGATTAAATGAAGTCATTGTTTCTTCTCTAGTAGCTGCCAAAAACAGCAGTATACTACAACATAAAACTGTCCTTGCAAATATTATTTAACAAAGAAGTCTTGTAAGACACCCACATTTCAGAAGTTGTTGCTATGTTCTATACAAGTAACCTTTAATCTCCAAATGTTAACTGGCTTTCTTGCTTACTAATGCATTCTTCAGAATTAATAGTTCAATCCACATCTCTGTTTTCTGAAGAGTATCCAGAAAGATGTTCTGTTAAGCCAGAGATGGTTTAGTAGAACCCAGGATTCCCAGTGGGAAAGGCTCATCTCTGATCAAGGTTTTTTTGCCTTGTGGGTTGTTTGCTCCACTGTTACAATAGGAATATTCTTTCCATCAGGCCTCATTTCTCTTGAAAAAGGGGAAAATTTATTTTCCTTTCCCACCTAGTTAAAAAAAGCATATAGGTAATACAAATATGATTTTCCTAGATAGCTTATTTATAGAAGAAATGATAATTACTATATTTAAATTAACAAAATCCACATTAAATATGAAAAGTAAAATAATTTAAATTTCAGATGATCACATTTTTATGAATAACTGATGCCAGTTCATTTGATATTGACTGTTTTCTAAAACCTGTCAAATTAAAATTTAATTTGACTCAAAAAATACTATGCACTGGCCGGGGATTTAGCTCAGTGGTTTTGCCGCCTGCTGCACAAGCGCAAGGACCCAAGTTTGATACCCAGTACAAAGAAAAAAAAAAAGCACTAACATTTAGGTACTAGAGGAAAAATCAAGAGTCAATAATCTACCACACATACATATAATGCCTACAAAACAATTATTTTTCATCAAGGAGAATATGATTATTATAATATAAATTATGTTGATATATACACAGTATGAGATATTTAATATAGATGAAATATTTTCAGCACTTACATGATAAAAATAAGCATTTTATGTGCATATTCACTTTTAATTCTCATAACCTCACAATATACAGATACATTTACAGTCCTACTACTTAACGGTGAGGAAAGTAAAACACAAAATGCTTAAGGAATTTTACAGTTAGCAACCCAAGGGACAAAGGAGTGATGCAAAACTGGAAAGCACATGAAAGGAAATAGAGTTAAATAAGATGTAAAAGAAAATGATGGCAACATAGTTTGAAAAAGGTATCCTATTCCCCAAGGATCTGATGAGAGCATGTCCTAAGCAACACCATAAATCTACTGTTTAATTTTACTTACAAAATTTTTAAAAACATACCTGAGGTGAGAGAAACTTTTCAATGCGTTTGGCTATAAAACCTTTCTCCAATATGGAGTTGACTGATGGTCTATCCCTAGGATTTCTTTTAAATAACTGAGAAAGCAAACTGCGGAGATCATAGGAATAATGCATAGATACAGGTGGAAAAGATCCAGATATTATCTTCAGTACCAAATTTTTCATATTGCCAGCTTCAAACTAAAATCAAGAAAATAAACCAACATACATGAAACATATTGAAATTGAAACTGGGAATATCAACAATGAGAAAGTGTTACTTCTATTAATACATAATAGAAAAATAATATAATCAGCACATGTACTCTGGAGCAATGTTTACTTGGTTATCTGTAAATATATTTTAAACAGGGTATTCTTCCTCAAAAATAAAATATTATAACTTAAAGAGTAACGTACTTATTCAAAGTGCTAAGAGATGAGATAAACCATGACAATAATGGAGATGGTAAAATAATGCCTTAGTGGTAGAAAAATTAGGGCCAAAGGAGGAACCACAAAGGAATAAAAAAATAACAACCTAGTAGTCTTCATTTAAGGCCTGCCTTCCTATGTCTCTGTTGTCATAACTACAATAAGAAATTAAGTACAAAACTCAAGGTAACTGAGCAAAATATAATAAAACTATGAATTAGCTTCCTCTTAGGCAGTGTTCATTATGAGTTTTGTGCATGATGTTCTCCAAAGCTACAGAATTAGTAATGTGGCAAACATTCCAAGATGGAATACAAGCTAAATGGAATATTTATTTTAGGATTAAACACAACACAAACTCTAACTGAAGTAAAAAGAAAACAGAGGTGGGGCAGTTCAAAATCTAAGGAACATTTTATTTTGAAAGAAGGCAAAATTAAGCTTTTGGCATCTCTACTAAAATAACAACTGTGTAATGTTGATATGTTAATACACATATTAAGAAAACAAAATGCAATACCAATTATAAGAGAATTCTATTAAATGTTAAGCTCTCCTAGCACATTTTAAATGTCTTAAGTTTATAAAAATTTAAGTAAATTCAATCTCATAGATATGTATGTATACCTAAAAAGGAACCCTAAATACAGAAAAGATATGATTCTCTAATTTTTTCTCCAGCAAACTTTCCATTATCTCTCAACAAACAAGCTCTTCTTATAAATAAAGGCTGGCAAACACTTAGTTTCATGTGTCCTCTTCAGAGTAAACAATTTCAAAATACAGAATCAAGGAGAAGTTGAAGGGAAGGCAGGTGAATGGGGAAAAAAACAAGAACCAAGATAGAGTATGTAAAGGTGCAAACTTCCAATGATGAATGTCATTATACTGTATACCTAAAATGTACCAATAAAATTAATTTTAAATAATACAGAATCAATCAAAATCAAAATATATGAAAGATTTGAACAAACACACAATGGTTTAAAAAGTCCAAACTGTCACAACAAAACTGACCAATTCTTTCAAATACGTATCTGAGGGGGCTGGGGATTTAGCTCAGTGGTTCCGCCACCCGCCTCGCAAGCACAAGGACCGGAGTTCGATCTCCGGTACCAAAAAAAAAAAAAAATTCTCAAATACATATCTGAAAACCACTACTCCACTACTCAAAAAAAGAAAAAGAAAATTTAAGACAATATAGTAGAAGTCTATGCAGCCATCAAAAAGAATGACAAAGGGGCCGCGGATTTAGCTCAGTGGTGCCACCGCCTGCCTCAAAAGCACAAGGTCCTGAGTTCGATCTCCGGTGGTACTAAAAAAAAAAGAATGACAAAGTAAAATAGACCCTGGAAAATATCAAATAATATAAAGAGATTATAAAAACTGCTTACAAAAGAATAATCTAACTTTTAGGCAAAAAAACACAGAATTTACCTTATAAATTAATCTAGGATAAAGCCTAGAGGGAAACAACAAAGTATTATCAGTACTCATTACTGATTGAAAGAATAGCTTATGATAGTTATATATTTCTTTATTTTTGTGTGTGCTTTCTGAAATTTTGTATAATGAACATATACTACTGTTTAATCTGTATGGGAAATATACTTAAAAAAGATTTTGAAATGAAAAGTGATTAATCTATTTAGGACAAGAACTCTCCAACTTTGGTGTGTTTTACGCTACTTCAAAAAGTCTCAAAAGTAAATATTATAATATTTACTTTGAAGGAGTATTTAAATTCATAAAATCGTCAGGTGTGGTGGTTTACACCTGTAATCTCAGCACTCGGGAGGCTGAGGCAGGAGGATTGCTGCGAGTTCAAGGCCAGCCTGGGCTAGTGTGTGTTCAAGTCCTGGGCCCGGGATTTAGCTCAGTGGTTCTGCTACCTGCCTCACAAACACAAGGTCTCGAGTTTGAGTCCCGATACCAAAAAAAAGAGTGTGTTCAAGTACAGCCTGAACTACATAGTGAGACCCTGTCTCAAAAAAAAAAATAAATTAATAAAATCCCTTGATGAATACGTTGAACAAAGTTCTTCAGGTATTTTCAGTTCCAATCTCAAATAATTTGAATGTTTTGAGAGGACATGCTGAAGTGAAACTAAAAAAAAGTACATAAAAACATTAAATTCATAGTAAATGAATTTGTCACCAGGAAGGAAGCCAAAATTTATTTCTATTATTAGAAATAATTTTTCAGAGAAAAGTATGAATGTATAACAGCAGATAATAATGTGAATATATATTAAAGGTAAATCAACTTAGAAAATAAGAGAAATTTAAAAACTGACTTAAGAGAAAAATTTTTAGTATAAAAGGGTCATCTGAAAGATGACACAACTTTTAAAATATTTTAGAAACTTTTACTTACTGCATGTTTAAGTGTACACATTTCATAAAGGACACATCCCAGAGCCCAAATGTCACTAGAAAAGACAAAAATGAGAAATCTCTTATCACCAGAATATTCTTTAAAATTTTTTTCATTTAAAGGAAATATAAGCAGCATAGAAATGCTTAGGGAAAATCTGTGCTTCATAAAGCACTTCCTTTAAAACTCAAAATTTCAACCATCACTAAAGGGTAAAAGCAGCTGTCCGAGATTAGAAAAATAATGGTTGCCTAAGCAATTACTTAAAATTTCATTAAAGAAAATATTTTTTAAAAATACAAAAATTTCATGTACATTTCAGTTATTCTTATCTTGTAAAAGTCGAATTACTTTATTTATTTGTAAAATACCATAATTTTTACAAATATTACAGAAGGAAAATACAATTTTAATTGGCATGAAAAAATACAATTCACTAAAATTAAATATGAAAGAAACCTACAAGAGCAAACTAACCAATGTTTCTTAGTTGTACTTCTCAATCAGAAAGAAAGACAGGAAATAACAAGTGACTGGAATTCAATGCCAGGATTGCTGTTCCCACCCACACACCACACAATCTGTTAGCACCAGTATGGCTATTTCAAAGAAGTTAGTCTAGCTCTCTCTGAAGTTGGGTTCTTTGTAAACTAAACATTCAAACAGTGCCTGGCATTTAGTATGTGTTCAATAAATGTTAGCTATAATTCAATAGAACTGTTACAAAAAGAAAAACCAAGGAAAGCACTCTACTTCCAATTATATCTTAAAGTGATTCTTCCTATAGCTCCTTCAGGAAGAAACTGAAATTGCTTTTATACAATTCTCCTCATATTAAAAATGTTTATATATGTTTACATGTGTGTTTTCTGATTTTTAAAATATTATTCTCAAGGTTAACATCTAAAAATACATATTTAAAGGAAATAAATCATATAATGAATATCATTTTAAATACCTTTTATTATTATAAGGCTTGTTTTCACAGATTTCAGGTGACAAGTAGTATGGTGTTCCTATGCAAGTTCGAGCCAGCTCTACAGTACTAGAAAAGAATAAAAAATTATCAGAGACTCTTGATATATTATCACATATAAATCATCATGGATTGACATTTCACTGAAAATTTATCAAAAGAAACTTTAAAATTGATGTGTTACCTATTAAGAACTCTAGCAATTCCAAAATCTCCAAGTTGTACTGTCCCATCTTTGGTTAGAAATATGTTCTGTAAAAGACAAATTGAAAGAAAAATCCAGAAATACTGTTACAGTCCATTCATCTTCTGAGTTGATGATATATTTTATAAAAATTAATCTGGTTCAAAAATAATGCTGGAATAACTGGATATCCACATGCAAAAGAAAAAATGTAGTCGTCTACCTTATACCATACATAAAACACATTTAAAATGGATTGCAGTCCTAAATATAAGAGCTAAAACTATAAAACCCCCAGAAGTAAATGGGATGAAATTTTCATGCCTGTGGAGTAAGCAATGGTTTCTTAGATATGATACCAAAAGTAAAAACAAAATTAAAAAAGAAAAGAAGAATAAATTGACTTCATCAAGACCAAAAACTTTAGTGCATCAAATGACACCACTAAGAAAGTAAACAGATAACCTAGAGACCAGAAGAAAGTATTTGCATATCACAGATCTTGGAAAGGGACTTTTATCCAAAAAACAGAGAACTCTTACCACTCAACAATAAAAGATAAACAATTCAACTTAAAATTAGATAAAAAGCACATATCGTATGAGTTCCATTTAAATAGAATGTCCAAACCACAAATCCATAAAGATAGAAAGTAGACCCAATCCAAAAATGGGCATCTGAAATGAACAGACATTTCTCAGACAAAGAAGTAAAAACAGCAATCAAATATATGAAAAAATGTTCAACATCGCTGGTCATCTGAAAGATGCAAATTAAAACAATGCTGAGATTCCATCTCACTCCACAGAGAATGGCTATTACCAAGAAACTAACCAACAACAAATGCTGGTGAGGCTGTGGGGAAAAAGGAAGCCTTCTCCATCGCTAGTGGGCAAACTGGTGCAACCATTATGGAAACCAGTGTGGAGATTCCTCAAAAAATTAGGATTAGAGGTCCCATTTGACCCTGCTACCCCCCTGCTGCTACCCCCCTGTTGGGTGTCTTCCAAAAAGAATTAAAAGCATCGTACCACAATGATATATGCACACTCATGTTTATAGCGAAACAGTATGTAATAGCTAAATTTGGATACAACCCAAATGCCCATCAATCAATGAATGGATAAAAAGATGTGGTTTTTTTTATACAATGGAATACTACTCCGCCATAAAGAAAGATAAACTTGAGACATTTATAGATAAATGGATGCAACTTGAGATATACTCTTAAGTGAAATAAATCAGACATGTGTAAATATTACATTGTCTAGTATAAGAAACTGAAAGGCTAAATAGGGACTAGAATGTATAGTAGATAATATGACACAGGAAGAAACTGTTCAAAAGGAAAGGGAAACTGTGAAAGGGGGAGGGGGAAAGGAAAAAAATGATAAAAGAAGAAAAAAATGGAAACAAAGCTTTTGTAAATAAGGGGGGAAGGGAGGTTGAAAGGAGGGAAGTAGAATGGGAGAAAAAGAGGAATCAAGCTATAAGGTATAAACTTCTGATGAATGTGATCATTACATATATTTAAATTGTACCAATAAAATTAATTTTAAAAAGGAAAGTAAATTAGTTATCAGTAAATTAGTTGTCAAGTGGAAGAAGACTTAATTGTGACTGGTAATGGGTATACAAATCATTAAACTACATTTTAAATGAATAAATTTTATGGAATACAAAATATATCTCAATAAAAGTTTTTAAAAATGAGTCTGAAACCATCCCTCAATACAAGCCCTGCAAGAAAAAAACTGCCTAAAAATCCTACCTAGCCTGAATGTAACAAATTAATCTTAAAAGTTTCCAACTATTTACCCAACTACTTTGCATTCATAAACACAGAATTCCAAGGCTCTATCCAACAGCAGAAGCCAGGAGTCTGTGGGTAAGGGGAACTAAACTCCACATTAGTCATGACAATTGAGTCAGGAATGTGCTCAATGCCAAGATGATAGTGGCTGATTTGGACAGAATAAGATACAGTGAAATAGAATTGGGTTTCAGAGGACTAATGGACAGTAAGGATGGAGTATCGAGTTGTCACTATAATTCTCCTTCTCACTACTTATCCTGAACTAAAAGGCTATATAACAATCTGCAGGCCTAAGGAGCTCAGAAGACAGAAACTTAGCCTTGATACAAGAAATTATACCCATTTGAAACTGCCCATTCTAGAAGCTGAGAAGGCCAAGTGAAGCAATCTGAAACCTCTATGAAAAGATGAAGAAAATGGAGAAAGAAAACATTTCCCACAAAAAAAATCTGAAAAAAAATCCAAGAGATTTGAAAAAACCTAGTGCTAAGTGAATTCATCAATAAAACAACTAGTACAAGAATTCACTTCAAACAGAATTAATTTTATAAAACAGTTGAACAAAAACTTTAAATATGCTAAGGAAAATCGCCAAGAGATAAAGGGAAAAATAACCATTAAAAAGAACAACACATAATAAAATAAAAACCAAGCAGAAATAAGAACAGATAGCCAGATATGGCTGCACATACCAATAAATCTTAACTACACAGGAGGCTGAGGGAGGAAGTTAGTAAGCTTAAGATCAGCCTAGGCAACTCAGTGAGATCCCTTCTCAAAATAAATAAAAAGGGTGGGGATATAGCCCAGTGTTAGACTGCATGTGGTACAAGGCCCTGAGCTCAATCCCAAATATAGCAAAAGAAAGAAGGAAAAAAAAGAGAGGAGAAAGAAAGGAAGGGGAGGGGAGAACAGACAGACAGAGAATAGATATATACCTATATACAAAAAAAACCCAACAAAAAACAACTGGAAACCCTAGAGATAAAAATAAAAATAATTATTATAATGAAAGAGTAAACAGATGGGATAAGCACTAGATTACAGAAAAGTGAAAAGGGATCTAGAGGTTGGGATAGAGCCCAGTGGTACAGCACTTGCCTAGCAAGCTCAAGGGTCCAGGTTAAATCCCTCAAAAAGGGGGATGTTAATTTGGAGGCAAAAAAAAAAAAAAAAGGAGAAATTAGTTAATTTTGAGGCAAGAATTCACCTGGAATTGAGAAATTCACCTAAAACTTGACAGAGAAAGATAGATAAATATGAAAGAACAAGGTCAGGGATTTCGCTCAGTGGTGCCAGTGCCTGCCTCGAAAGCACAAGGTCCTGAGTCTGATCCCACATACCAAAAAAAACCAAAGAAAATACTTGGGATAGATTAAAAAGCTTTAAGTATGACTAAAAGAAAAGCTAGGGCCGGGGATTTAGCTCAGTGGTTTCGCCGCCTGCTGTGCGAGCGCAAGGACCTGAGTTCAATGCCCGGTACCAAAAAAAAGAAAGAAAGAAAGAAAGAAAAGAAAAGAAAAGCTAGAACACCACAAGGTAGTAAGAAAGCAATATTTTTAAAAATATAGCTAAACATTTTTTTAAAACCTTTCCAGAGGAACACAGATTCCATACCAAAAATGCACAGCATAATAAAAAGCTCAGCCTCACCAATGAAAAACATTGTGAAATGTCAGAACAAATGAAAAAAAGATAATATCCTAAAATTTTCTAGAGAAAAGAAACAAGGATAGAGAATCATAATAGCTTTAAATTTCTGAATAGCAACACTAAAAGCCAGAATATCTTCAAAGCTTTGTAGAACAATTTCCTACCTAGAAGTTTATATCAAAATTATCATTAATAAGAGAAAGTGGAATAAAATCATCTTCAGACATGTAAAAATCTCAAAAAATAAAATCTACCTTCCACATATCCACTTTCTAAATTTGGTTCATCACAAGGAGTGAATTAAGAAAGAAGATAATATGAAAAGCAAGCAGGAGATATAACAGAACCTAGATGAAGAGTATTTCTGAGGTTATAGTGAAGACAGAACAATGATGGGAGAAGACAGATAATCTTATGCAACCTGGTCTGGGCTCAAAAATGTGGAGCCCAATCAATATAAGCTCCATGTCCTGATCCACTTATGTTTTTAGTGACAGAATAAACATACCTGTGACTTTATATCTCGATGAAGAATTTTTCTATCATGTACATGTTTCAGGGCCAAACATATCTGTACAAACCAGTCCAAAATCTAGGCAAAAAAATTAGATCTATTATATCTTTTAAACTTTACATTTTACAAGTCTTTCTTTGACTGCTAAAAGGATTTAGCAATATTTGAGGTTGAGGAAAACTAAATAGTTGAAAATAATTTCTTTTTATTTTATGGACACTAACATTAGGTACATATTCAAACCAAGTGACACACAGAATATACAGAATACATATTAAATCTAAAATGAATTATCCCAAATTGGAATCCCAACTGACTCCAAAGAAATGTGATTTTCTTTGTTCTTGACTATGATTTTATTTCAAACCACAACAAAAGACTGGAAATGCAAATATACCAAACATCCATCAAGAGGGCTTGATAAACTTATGCTACATGCACAATGTGAGGTACTGAGACAGAGAGAGAGAGAGAGAGAGAGAGAGAGAAATAAAATTGATGTAGATTTAGGGAATAATAGAAAAAATAAGACTAAGGTAAGGTACTTTAGACATCCTTGAAATCAAAATAGATACTAGATTTAATGCAGCTGCCAATACAAGGCTTCAAAGGTGGAGTTATCTAGCAAAGCTACATTTTAGGAAGATATGCTCTGGTAGTATAAGCCCAATTGACAGTATATAAAATAATTAGCCAGTTACAATTAAGTTGTTAAGTTATATACACACAGGGTACAACATATATTACACACATAACAATATATTATTACAGACTAAAAAAGATGAATTGAACAAAGGTGCCAATGAAGACACTGGATATGATCCCAGACTCCTCCAATAATCACTATCAGCATTGGTAGTTAAAAATAAATACATACTTAAATAAACACACTTTAAATTATTTCTCAATAATGGGTAGGAGTTAAGCTCCTACATGCTAACTTACCTGATCCTCTTGAAACAAAACTCCTTTTTGAGCATTTATTCGTTTAAACAGATCTCCTCCTTCACAGTAATCCATCACTATGTAGAGAGAGCCATTTTCTAAAAATATAAATATTGTATTTCAGTTTGTAAAAGGCATATCAAAAGCACAGCTAAATTAAAGATACTTAAAAGTTTATTAAAAAGCAGTGTTAACAAAAACAGAACTATACTTAAACCAACTAGGAGGGAATGGGATAAAATAAAATAAAATTAATTTTAAAACACTAGGGTGCAAAGTCAAGGTATACTGTTTATACAAGTCTACAATGACTTCAGTTTGTTTGTTTGTTTGTTTTTTGGAGACAGGGTCTTGCTGGGTAGGTCAGGCTGCCCTTGAACTCACTATGCAGCCAAGGCAGGCCTCGAACTTGTGGTTGATCCTCCTGCCTCAGCCTCCCAAGTGCTGGGATTACAGGTATGTGCCACCACATCCAGCCTACAATGACTTCAGTTATACGCAACGCCATCATTAATTCTTTTTCTACCAAGAATACACCATCCTATTGAGAGAGTGGTGTCTACACAACATCTCTAGAATATAGACAAAATGCAAATAGATACACCTGATTTTATTCAATAGGAAAATTTCTTTGTCAGAGATGAGTTATCTTAGTTTCCACCTGACCATTAATTTTCAGTTTTGGTTTATCCACTTAAATCTGTTACTAATTAAGCCAATATGATTAATAAAAGCTGTGATGTTCTCTGAGGATTCAATAGTAGACAGGACATAAATACGACCCTCCTGGAGCTTTATTTCATTTACTTTGCTAAAATTGTATGTAATAGGGGAATTAACATAGTAACATAATTCCTTATTCACCTTTTATCTCAGTTCAGAGAAAGAGGACTTTAATGCTCTTCCCCTGGGTAGAAAGACTGAGAAACACAATCATGTTTTCCACCTCCTGTTTCTTTTCATGTAATGTAGAGTGGCCTATGTCACCTCTAACATTTACTGAGCCACTACTTACTAGTGAAACTATCACAACTCAAAAGTTTTCCTACTTGTTACTTCCTTACTATCTATGCCATGGCCTTATTTCTAGCAATACTTATTTTTTACACTTTGTGGTAGTGTTCTTGTTTGTGGTTCTCATAACCTTTTTTAATACCTTGCTGTCAATGTAGTGTTAGGATTAGGAACTGAGATGATGAAGTCAATTTAAAACTCTGCAGGACTCTTTGGAACTGATATGGAAAAGTCATCTAAATATATACGTAGAAAACTATAATTTAAAAAACCTGAAAACTATGTAATTATTTATTATATATCGAATATTATCAGTAACATAGCATAAGAAACAAAAAAGTAAATATTATAGTATGCTATCATTTATCATAATATGCTTATTAATGCTTAGACTAATTCTCAAACATAAGACAATGGTTGCAGAGATTAATTCCCAAAAAGGGACGAAGATGTCTAAAAGATAGAAACAGATGACAAACTTTTCACTGTTCTGTAACATTTGAATTTTGTACCATATATAGGTTATCAAAAAATAAATAAAACCATCAAAGGATAAAAAAAATGTGTGTGTATGTGTGTGACAGACAGAGACAGAGACAGAGAGGAGGGAGGGAGGGAGGAAGGGAAAGAAAAGAGGAGAGAGGAGATAAGTTAAACAGGCCCCAACAAAGGGATAGAGAAGCAATTCTAGGAGCAAAATATTTGAGCTTTAGTACATGAACTCAGTAACATATTCTGCTGCTTAAATATTTACTATTATTTTTTAGATAAATACTTAAAATGTAAGGCCAACAGAAAAATCTTTTCTCTGTAAGGGAAGTTCTAATCTGCTCTGTTTTCCTTCCAGACGCTTAGCACTATTTGCCAGACACTTTGTACAAGATGCTAGCGATACAGCACATAAATAAAGACTCTCTGAATAACAAAAATAACCACCACCTAGAAACTACTTGAAGTTGGAGCTAAAGATTACAAAGCTTCAATGCAGAGTAAGAGAATAATCAAGAGTTTAATAGAAAAATAATAATGGGAATATGTTATAATCACTCAGCAAAGTATGTACTGCTAATTGGCTAATTCTTTGGGGGGTTTTTGGTTTGGTTTTGGTTTGGTTTTTGAGACAAAGTCTCACTATATAGTTCAGGCTAGTCTTGTACTCACTAGGTAGCCCAGGGTAGCCTTGAACTTACAGCAATCCTCCTGCCCCAGCCTCCTGAGGCTGGCCTGTACCACCACGCCTCACTAAATTTTTTTTTCCCCCCTGTCCGAGGTGTCAAACCTAGGGCCTCATGCAAAGGCAAGTAGTCTACCACTGCGCCAATCCCCAGCCCACTGGTTGACTAATTCTAACACTCTTTTCCATTCACTACTTAATTTAAAAGCTGGAAAAAACCGAGATGGTCTGATTCTTATTTTTCACCACAGTTAGAGGTAGTTATGTGGCTCACATTGGGCCAATAAGATCAAAGTAATTCTGAAGGGTGACTTCTGAAAAAACATTATTTGATTAAAAGAACAGATTCATGCTAGGTGAGGTAATGCAATCCCAGGCACTTGGGAGGAAGACTAAGGCAGGTGGGTTACAGGTTTGAGGTCAGCCTGGGGAATTTAGTAACACCTTGTCTTGAAAAAATAAATAAATAAAAAGGGCTGGGGATGAGCACTTGCCTTAGCATGCACACAGCCCTGGGTTCAATCCCTAGTACAGTGCGGGGCGGTGGGGGGGGGGGGGACCAGTCTGTTACCACCACTTCTCCTTTTTTGGCTTTGGATGCAGACATGTGCTTGGAGTTCCAAAAGTCATTTTGGAACAAGATGAAAAACATTAGGCTCAAAAATATCCTAAGGATGACAAAGAAGAATGACACAAAAGTCTAGATTATGGTAACATTACTGAGCTGCCATATATGCTATTACAGATCTGCTTATCGTAACACTTCCTGTTAGGTGAGACAATTAAATATCTTTCTCACTTAAGCCAATATTGGTCAGTTTTCTGTTACTTGCAGCCAAAAGCAACCCAAATTTAACCCCTATGAGAAACTTTTATTCAAGTAAGTAGTTAGATTTTGGCAGAAGCAATGTGAACAAAGAGAATACCAACCTCTATCTCAATCTATGAGATTGAAACACCTCCACTAAAGGTATAAAAGAGTAAAAAAAATTCAAAGAGGGAAAAAAAACACAAAAAAGGAAACAATTAAAAGATGACAGGCACAGACAATCAAAAGCAGAAAATGATACATGAATAATCGTCCACACACCCAAATATTTGGTTACACAAGGCAAACACCCATTTTCCCAATTATAGAGTCACAATTTTTATCCATATGCATTTATAAATTATTAGGGATAAACAAAACAGTCAAATTTCTAATTATAATATTTAACAATATAATCTAATTATATTTATACTTTATATATAAAAATATATTTTCTTATCACTCTCAAGTTGTATGAAATAATTTTATCAACACTATTCAAATGTATCTTCAAATCAATATCTTTTACTCAGTCATCTATCAGTTTCTCCAATACATATGATCTTCATTTAAGTTATCTGAAAAACAGCATCTTTTTCAGCACTCGGGATGAATCCAAGGTCTTGCACATCTTGTACATGTTTGTCAAATGCTCTACCACTGAGCTACATCCTCGGCCCTTTTGATTTTATTTTTGACCACTGTCTGGTTAAGTTTGCAGGCTGGCTTGAAACCTGTGATCCTCTTGCCTCACGCTTCAGGGTAGCTAGGATTACAGGTGCACCTATCTTAATTACGGTGGAATTTTGATCTTATAATTGGAAGCACTTTTTAATCTGTTTTTGTTGGCACTGCAATTTGTGCCCATGAATTAATTTCCATATGCATATTAATTGGGATTTTAAATAAATCACTCTAGGAATTGATGGTATAGCTCAATGGTAGAGTACACACTGTGCTTAGTATGTACTAGGCCTGGGTTCAATCTCCAGCATCACAAAAAAATAAAAAATAAAATAAAAAGCACTCTAGTGGGATATATGTGAGAATGCTATACTCCCTTTAAAGCAACATTAGAAGAGTTACTTACAATGAGTCTAATACCTACAATCATGACTTCAATATTAAATTTCTTTTATGCCTCTTTTTAAAACTAATTCTGCCTCAGGATCCCTGAAGCATCCAAAACTGAGTCTTCTTTCCTAATTACGATTGAACGTACTAATATTTTTTGGTAGTTCTGAAGTGGGGACAGTCTTAGGGACTGAACCCGCAATCTGTATAAACTGATATTATCCAGTGAGGGACTGTTGGCCAGCTGCTGGCAAAATTCCCACACCTTTTGAAGTCACAAAGTCTTCTATCTTAATTATGGTGCAAGACCAGAGCAAAAAACAAGGTACTTTCTTTTTCTTAACACAGTGTTTCACATGGACACAGAAAATATAGTAAAGAATAAACACTGAATTTTTAACAATGCTTACTCCTAAGAAGTAGGAATGGAGTGGAGTCAGAGAAACAGAGAAGTTAAGTTTTAGTTATTCATGTCTATACTTATGAATACATTTATCATGAGCATGTATTCCCTTAAAATTAAATTACAGTAATAATGAAACTAAGGAATATGCACTCCCTTTCTTAGTCATTCATGTTTCTATGTGAAAGCCAACATAAATACAAAGTATCTGTTAATATACATTCCAAACCCTTTAACTTGAAATGTTAAAATAATGGCAATGAAAGAAAAAAGACTAAAAGATAGATGTGGGAGAAAAGATAAAGGGCAGTCAAGGTTTTGAGAAGAGTTGGTTAACACTATGCTATCACACATGTTCTATCACACATGACAGAACTCTTCATTTTGCTTCCACTACACAAAAACAATAAACTGAGTACATATTGTGTTAATTAAATCATATATTTTTACTTCAGTAGATGCTTAGCTCATCTGGGAACAAAGTTATTTGGGCGCTAATTCAGACTCTGAAACTGGTATATGTTATGTCATTTTAACTATGCTTTACTTTCAATCCAGATTATCTTTCTGTTTTGTAATTTACAAGGATTTATGATAGTAATGTGAATGATATTTTGGAAAAACTTCAATAAGCCACCTTGAATTGCCTTTAGAGTAGTTTTGTCTTATTTTAGCTCCTTCATTATCAAATATAATGGTATATACAAAGTGTGACTGAAAAGGTGAATGTTCAAGTTTTTAAAAATGTATTTCAGTACCCCTTCAAGAGACTCCCTCTCCCTTTGAACACACTTGCTCCATTATTCTGGCCACTTCTGGAAGTACTATAGTTCTAGCCACTTGTTGAAGCACTGTAGTTTGGAAATACTTTCATGAATATCTCTAGTTGCACTGTCATGGCTACTCAATGTCCTCAATTAATTCAGAACATTTACTTTTCTTGGTCATTTTGACTTTGGAAAACAGCCAGAAGTTACACAGTGTCAGATTCTGTGTCTAAGGTAGATGAGGACACATCATGATATTTTTATAAGCCTGGCTTTCCACTGGATGGCACTTAGCATCAGTATTCACTTTATGGTCACACCTCATAAACATAGGAAAGGTGACTTCCAGAACTGATTTGGAAAGTGGTAACAACAGGGTGTGTTCAAAGTGACAGGGACCAGACTGAGGGGAGTTAGTGACAATGTGACTTTTATTGTAATATATTTTTTAAATTTAAACATCCACAGTATATTTTGATCACATGATATAGTAGTTCCAAAACAATAATTATAGCTCAAGAAATTGAGAAAATTTTCAATACATTTCAATACTGTAATAATGAGGTGTAGAGGAACATACTAATGTGAAAAGTACTTTCTAAAAATCAGAATACTTTATGAGTGGTAGAAATGGCAGTACTTAAAAGGAGTTTAGTTTAAAAATAGGTTAATTACTAGAAACCTAATAACCTCAATGAATGTAAACATTATATGGAATAACATGAGCTAAGATTAATAATATCAACAAGAATGAAAATCATGATAGGAGAAACAGAGGAGGAGGAAGACAGGGAAGAGGAAATGGGAAGGGAATTTAAAAAAAAGAAGTAAGCTGAGTTTGATCCCTGGTACCAAAAAAAAAAAAAAAAGAAGTAAGCTGTAGTATGTACATATATCCACTCCTCAAGAAGACTGTAAACTCTATGTACTATAAACATGTACTAATAAAATTTCTAATAGGTTAATTACTGTTCTTGCTTTGTCCAAATTCTTGTATTTACTAACCTGCTTTATTTTTATTTTTGGGTACCAGGGATCGAACTTGGGTCCTTGCACTTGTGCAGCAGGAGGCAAAACCACTGAGCTAAATCCCCGGCCCTATCTTGCTTCTTTTTAAACAATCATTAATAAAACAAGTCAGTATTAAACTACACAGAGACAATGTGGTATCAGTATAGTATTATCCTAGAATCAAGTTGATCTTTATATGCACATATATTGAAGCAAAAATGGTATCTTTTTTCCTGAGAATATATTCATAAAATAATCTTTACAAGGAAAATACCCATAAGTTATCAATGGCTTAGGACTTATTTTGTTTTGTTTTGGGTACTGGGGATCGAACTTGGGACCCTGTGCTTGCAAGGCAGGCAGCAGAAGCAATGAGCTAAATCCCCGGCCCTTAGGACTTATTTTGAACTCTTACAAAATTGATCTGACCTTCAAATGATTCTCTATACTGGACAATATTTGGATGCTTCATGTTTGCCAACACTGCAACTTCTCTCCTTGATTCTTCTCTTTCTTTACTGGACATCTTAAGTGGGAGGGAAAAAAATGAGTGAATTAAGACACCAAAATAAAAGATAAAAGTCTATCAGGAAAAAAGTAATTTTTAAAAAAAGGTACTAGTACAGTCTAATCAATAAAATACAGCAAGAAGTTAAAAAGAACGAGTAAATCTCTGAGGAAAAACATTTTAACACATCCAAACTAAATTAAGTTAGAAGACAGGTGGTTTTATATTTTTCTAACCACAAAACCATAAGCACATATCACAAAAGATCTGAAAGGCTATACAGACTACTCTGAAATTAGCAGTATGCTTTGGGATAATGACAGTTTTTCACTTTTGTTAGACACTGTTTTATTTTTCAAGTCCTTTAACAATAAGCCCCAGTGTAGTCAAATTATCCTGTTTCCTTGAAAATAAGACCTAACTGGAAAACAAGTTATAGGATGATTTTAGAAGAGACATTCCCTGAGCTTGGGGCTCATTTGCAGGTCTTATTTTTGGGGAAACTTGGTATTACTTGTGTAACCAAACTAAAAATATACTTACTCCTGAGATGTTAATTTCCTTGATAACATATTGTCTGCCATCCTCTGTAGATTTAACAAGAATGGCTTTTCCAAATGAACCTTCTCCAATCTTTTGTAGCCTAACATACTTCTCCATGCTTCTTTTTCTAAGGCATTTTTATAGGTATGCTAGACATAAGAAAAAAAGTGATAGTTAAAAAGAGTTAAAGCAAGTTTTCCTTAACAATTTAATGTTTAATTCAAAAACCATGCCAGGTTAATTGATTGAGGTCATTAGTAGCTTTGGCAACAGCAATCTCAAGACAGTGGTAATTTCATAAGACACCAGAGTACAGTAATGTGGTAGTGAAAGCTTTAAAAAAAGATAGAAATAAAGAAAAAGTCATAAAAGCAATAATCAACACAGCCTACTGACAAGATCATTAATGTGGATATACATAAATACACTATGTTAATCTGAAACTAATCAACATTTAATTCACCCAATTTAATATTTGTATTTCCATTCACAGCAAACAAGTTTCCAATGTATGACCCCTTTCTAGGAGAAAATAAGCTGTCAGGAAAGTATTTTAAAATCTCTGTGACACTACACCATATTTTTCTCTATAAATTTATAAACTGAGGTTCTCATTTCATCCATCAATGCTAAATTTGTTTAATTTTATTTGGCTTCTAAGAAAGAAAGATTTGATCTCCTTAAATGACAAAATCCATATTCTGGGCCTGCAAAACTAAAGGCTTGTAGCAAAATCAATGAAGTAATTACACTTTATGAAATTTTATGAGAAAGTACTTTCCTCTACCTTACAAAACATTATAACAAAATTTTATTCAAAATTTCTACAGGAAACCAGGATGCATTTAGCAACTTTCAGAGAAACAAGAAAAAAAAATTATAGCACTAAAGCATCAGTATGAGTTAAAAAGGAAAAGTCATTCTAAATATAGCAAGCCCAAGTGGAATCAACTGGCAGAATATAATGGTATCTGGGAAATGGCCAAAATTTAATGATCTCTCCAGTACTTGAAAGCTCAATATATTACATTACCATGCTATTTAGAAAAAAAAGACATGATAGACTCATCTTAGGAAACTAAATTTCGTAAGATAAATTACATTAAATAATAACCACATGATGAGATTATTTCATAATCCTCATTACTCTGTGACTTTTTGCCAACAGAGGGAAAATAAAATTAGTCAATTTGGCCCTTCCTGAAAATATAGCTGCCAATTCCTTTCTAGGGATTACAGTAACAAGATGGAAGCTTTAAGAGTCTCTAGTACTGTACTATACTGCCAACCACACTGCTGAGCATTAAGGTTCTGACTGAATCAGTAAAACAGAAGAGAAACTACTGCGCCTGGTATTAAAGATAAGTCCAACTGCCATGAAATAATGTGAAGCCAGACACTTTTCCAAATAATGAAGGTCTTGCAATAGATGAGTTTCAACAACTGATAAGGTCCCCTTTTTACATCAATGTACATGAAAGTAAAAGGGAAAACATGAAAAATAACAGGTTACTTTCAGTGTTTGTAACATATTTAACTGAACTCCTTATTTCACATCTGTGAAACTTCTCAACTGAACTGTAATTCTAGAAAAAAATTTCAAATCAAAAGAAATAAAAGATAATAAAATATACTAGCCACATTTAAAAACATTATAACATGCAAACTAAATAACATAAGAAACCTGATCTGATTTTATTATTGTAATAAACTAAATTATAAACATTTGTAAATTTTTCCAACATCAAATGAAAAATCATAAACCAACTTGAGTCTACAGTATTCTTAAAGTCTCTAACAATTACAAGTGTATCAACTTAATCTCTGCAATACATATCTAGTATTCAGGATATTCAAAAAACACAAAATTAGAGGTTTATCTATACTGGAGATTTCCAAAGAAATGACATAACAAAGTGATGAATTCAGAATCAAGGGGGAAAAAAACAGTTACATAACCAAAAGCTAACCCCCTATTTGTCTAAGCTTCAATTTCTACATCTAAGAACACTAAAATTTAAACATGAGATCTTAACACCATTACCAATACCAACAGTCTGTAATTCAAGAAGAAAAAAGTAGATTATAAAATCAAAAGCTTCAATACTGATTAGAATTGCACAAAGAGCAGGAATGATAGACAAACATGGCCGAAGCCTGTTATGAAGCAGTCAAACATATAATTTGTTTGCTTTGAATCTCCCAGTTAGGTAACTGCCCCTTTCCCACCTTGACAGAATACTGGCTATACCAGGCAGAGGTGAGAATTGGAAACACCATCTATGACTTGCAAGATTAAGCAAAAGTTCATACAATAAATGATGAGTCTCCATTGTGATCATAATGGTACAGTTAATATCAGACAATTCCACCCCCCCTAAAAAATTTAAAACCTAAGTAAATATATATAATAACAGTCAGGAATTAAGGGGCTATAATCATTGAGAGGTGGGAACATATGAGATTTTATATTCATCCGAGCCTTTTCCCTGAAAACATTTTCCAAATGCCACAGTACAGTAGAGCTCAAGAATAAAGTAGCAGTCTTGGGGCTGAGGAAAGAAAGAATTCATTGTTCAGGTCTATGAAAGTCCTGAAGAGGAGGAAAAAGAATAGAAGCTCAAAAGTCTGTAAATAAATTCCATTCCTGTCAGTCCATTTCTAAGCTGTACATGTATACTAACAAAGCCTGAAAGTAACCAATGATCGGAACAACGTTTCTGACAAAGCAAAACTGACAGCTTTCATTAAGATACATGATCGAGAGTTCCTATAGCTTTTCATTTACATCAAGCATACAATCAAAAATTATGAGGCATCCCCCTATCTTTCACCATGCACTAAACTAAAATCGAAGTGGATTAAATATCTAAATGGTAAAACAGAAACACTAAACTTGCTGGAAGGTAAGTTAGGTAGAACTTTTGAAGACATTGGCATAGGAAAAGACTTTATGAACAAATCCTCAGTAGCATGGGAACTAGCACAAAGAATCAACAACTGGGATCTCATCATATTAAAAAGCTTCTGCACTACAAGAGAAACCACCAACAGAGCTAAGAGACAACCTACAATGTGGGAAAAAATTTTTATCAGTTGTTCCTCAGACAAAGGACTACTATCTAGAATATATAAAGAATTGAAAGAAATCAGGCCCCCCAATTCAAAGACCCAGTTCAAAAATGGGCATCTGAAATGAACAGACATTTCTCAGACAAAGAAGTAAAAGCAGCAAATAAACATATGAAAAAATGTTCAACATCACTGGTCATTCGAGAGACGTAGATGAAAACAACACTGAGGGCCAGGTATTTAGCTCAGTGGTTCCGCTGCCTGCCTCACAAGCACAAGGTCCTGAGTTTGATCCCCGGTACCAAAAAAATGAAAAACTGAAAAAGAAAACAACGCTGAGATTCCACCTCACCCCAGGAAGAATGGCTGCTATCAATAAATCAACCAATAACAAATGCTGGCAGGGGGCGGGGAGAAAAGAACCCTTCTCTGTTGTTGGTGGGCGTGCAGACTGGTGCAACCACTGTGGAAATCAATACAGAGATATCTCAAACAACTAGGATTAGAAGTCCCATTTGACCCAGCTATTCCCCTGCTGGGCATCTTCCCAAAAGAATTAAAAGAATCATACCACAGTGATACATGCACACCCATGTTTATAGCGGCACAGTTTGTAATAGCTAAAACTTGGAAACAGCCCAATTGCCCATCAAATGGAGACTGGATAAAGATGTGGGTTTTTTAATAAAATGGAGTAGTACTCAGCCATAAAGAATGAGAAACTAGAGACATTTATAGCTAAATGGATGCACATTGAGGCCATATTCTTAAGTGAAATAAATAAAACACACATGTGTAAATACCAAATATTTTCTCTGGTGTGAGAAACTAAAAGTGTAAATAAGAATCAAAATGTATAAATGTTATTGTGAAGTGAGAAGAAAAGGTCTAAAGGAGTAGGGGAAGTGGGAGGGGTAGGGGAAAGGAAAGAAGGGAAAGGAAAAAATATGAGAAAAGCAAAAAATGGAAACAAAGTCTTTATAAACAGGGAGGAGTGGAGGGGTTGAAGGGAGGGCAGGGGAATGGGTAGAAAATAAGAACCGAGATATAGCATGTAAAGGTACAAGTTCCCAATGATGAATGTAACTGTTGTACATCTAAAATGTACCAATAAACTTAATGAAAAAAAATGAGGCATCTAAAAAAATAGTAGGAAGACTTACAAATAACTGAAATATGAAGTCATCAAATGGACTTTAACCATGATTAGTATGGTACTTGAAAAAAGAGGAAAAGATGCACAAAAGGGATATTTGTAAAAGATGAAGAATTTCCACAAAGAATTGAAATTTATGTGTAAAAGTGGCCATTCTAGAACTAAAATATAAAATATTTGAAATTAAGAACTTATTCACAGATATTATAGAAAATAGGGCATGGTGAAAGACAGTATTACTAACTTGGAAAATAGATCAAAAGAAAATATTCACCCAAATGAACAGAAGGGGAAAAAATAGAATTCAAAAAAAATACCAAGGAAAAGAAGAGAAATATCATAAAGATTTTAATTCTTAATCTCTATATTTAATGCTATGCTAATAAAAACACAGCATTGGGGGTGGATATGATTAGACAAGCTGACTTTAAAATTTATACAAGAAAAAAAAAAAAAGCAAGAACAGCCAGGTGCAATGAGGCATGCCTGTAATTCCAGCACCGAGACATCTAAGGCAGGAGGATCACATGTTCAAGGCAACCTGAGCTAGGTAATGAGCTCCAGGCAGGTCTGAACTACATACTGAGACCCTGTCTCAAAACAAAAAACAACAACAAAAAAAAACGAGGAAGAGGAGAAGAAGGAAGAAGAGGAAGAGGAGGAAGAGGAAGAAGAGGAAGAGGAGGAGGAGAAGGAAATAGGAAGAAGGAAGAAGCAAAAATGAAAGCAGCCAAGAAATACTGTAAAAGAAGGGCAATAAAAGTAAATTTGTTCTAGATGATACCAAAACATTAAAATCTGTAATAATTATGAGATAAACAATCATATCACAGAAAAGTCCAGAAATCAAAAAATTTTTAAAACCTGGTGAGTAATCAGGGTGACATTTTAAATCAGTAGGGAAAGCATGGATATTGAAATGAATAGTTCAAAAAAAACAGCTAATAGATAGCCATGAGGTATGACGCTAGGCATACTTCTTCATGTATATCAACCTAAATTCTAGTTGATAAAATATTCAAATGTAAAAAATAAAACCACAGTACTAATAAAACAAAACATAGAATGATTTTTATAATCATAGAATGGGTAGCTTAAATATGCCACAAATAAAAGAAGGGTTGCAAGTTTGATCCCCAGTACCAAAAAAAATAAATAAAATAAATAAATAAATAAATAAAAGAACCTTCAGGCATCAATACGACTACAAAAAATTCTACATAGCATAGATTATTAGCATAAGTCAAATTCAAACGACAATTCACATTTTTTCACATCACCAAAGGCTCATTTTTCTAATGAAAATGTATTCACTGGAAATAAAAATGAATCGAACAGAAAAATGAACAAAGAATATAAAGTTAAGTTAACAAGCTGGGCAGGATGTCCCATGCATATAATCCCAGCATTTTGAGAGGCCAAGGCAGGAGAATTGCAAGTTTGAGCCCAAACTGGGCAACTGTGTAACTTAGCAAGACCTTGTATCAAAAAATTTGAAAAAAAAAGGGCTGGGGATGTAGCACAATGTGAAGGTCCTAGGTACAATCCCCAGTACCAAAGGGAAAAAGAAAAAAAAAAAAAAGACAATGAAAAGGAATGTGAATAATGTTAAAATGTGCAAAGGTATCCAATCTCCTATAAAGAGAAATAGAATTTTTTCAGTGGAAGATATAACTTTTATGCTATATATAATTTACTATAATAAGAAAAAATTATAAGAGATAGCATTTTTTAAACCCTTAGAGTGACAAAATTCAGAAACTTTATTATTGTACTGTTTCGGAGGGGTATATAAAGAAACAATATGGTGGCAGTTTAAACTGGCTCCAATACTAAGTAAAACAATTTAGCAATATCTAACAAAACACAGACACTTTGATTCAGTGATTCCATTTCCAGGAATTAACTTTATAACTATTTCCAAAAGTAGCTGGGTATGGTGACAAATGTCTGTCACCCTAGCACTCTGGGAGGATGAGGAAGGAGGATCCCAAATTTGAGCCCAGCCTGAGTAATTCAGCAACTTAGACCCTGTCTCAAAATAAAAATTTTAAAAAGGCTAGAAAAAAAAGAAAAAAGACTAGGGAGTAGCTCAGTGCTAAGGCTCTAAGTTCAGTCCCTAGCCCCCCCAAAACAAATCAAAACAAAAACTCCCAAATGTACTGAAAATGACACATGTACAAAGTTATCCTCTGCAGCACTATTTCCAATGGCAAACTTAAATATCCATAAACAATAAAAGAAGCATTTATATTGGAGTGGATTAATTTCTAAGTAAGTATTAGATTTTTAAAGGATTAAAATAAATGTAGTATACAATATCTTCCCTCCCCTATGGGGGACACGTTTCAAGATCCCCAATGAATGTCAGAAACCACAGATAGCACCAGATCCCACATATACTATATTTTCTCCTATACATATGTATGATAATGTTTAATTTATAAGTACAACATAACATTAAGAATAACAAAGTAGAATGATTATAACAATATACTGTAATAAAAGCTATGTGATCTCTCTAAAGATGCCTAGTGCACTGTTACATTTTTAAAGCAGCGATTTATAGCTTCTCTTTGGCATATCAAATTGCAAGTATTACTTCTCTTGCACTTTGGGGCCATTAAGTAAAATAAAGATTACCCAAACATTAACACTGCTATAATGTGACAAGCAACCTGACAATCTGTAAAGCCACTAAGTGACGGGCAGGTAGTACATTTGGAGTGTGCTTATGCTGTACAAAGGGATGATTCATGTCCCAAATAAAATAGCTCATTCTACTCAGAATGGTATATGATTTAAAATTTAGGAGTTTTAATTTTTGAAATTTCCCTCAGATAAATGAAACTCTAGATAAAGGGGGATGACTTTACTATTATTTGTGTAATAAAAAGAAATATATATGTTAATACCTATATTTACATTTACTTATGTACGCATGTATTTGTATATATATATACACACAATCCCATGTGTAAGTAAAGTGGTACCTTGGTTCATGAATACTTTTGTTTGCAAACAATTTGGTTTGCAAACAGAAGTGTCTGGCAAAAGTACCTCTATAATACTTCTGCAAGAATACACAATAAACTAGTAATACTGACTGCCTCCAAAGAAAAGAAATGAGTAGTTGAGAGGAAGTTTTTTCAATCTCTTATACTTTTAAAATTTTGAACCATCTAAATATATTAGATAATCAAAACACACTAGCACACCACAATAGCTTGATGTGATAGCACACGCCTGTATTCCCAGCACTTGGGAAGCTGAGGCAGGAGCATCGCAGCAAGGTCAAGGCCAGCTGGACTACATAGTGAGTGTAAGTCCAGTCTGAAATACATTGCAAGACCCTGTTTCAAAAAATAAATAAAAAATAAATAAAATTAAAATTTAAGAAAACAATTAAAATGCTGATAGAAGTATGAGGAACACTAGCTAAATCAATTTCCCCTATTTAAATCCTTGGACAATTTTCCATTTCCATACTGCCCACCTTGACATTTAAAGTTTTTTCTATGGCAGTAAGCTTCTTTTCAAGTATGAACTATATTTCAGAAAACACTATCTCAGCCTCTAGTAAAATTAGATATCTTTCCTGCCGTTTTTCTGACAATTTCTTTAAAGTCACAAGTAAGCAATGTTTGACGTAATAATAAAATTCTGTGTACCACATATGAAAAACGTTAGCATATATGAATGAAAAGCTGTACCCTCCTTAATCTGGAACACATGCTGATAGGCATTCAGTCCTCATCAGCTGTTCTAGATATTTGAGGGACAGGTTGTCTTGAAACATTAGTAAAGTAATGGCAACACAAGTTTTTTGGTATTGTCTACAACCACAGGTCATACATACAATTCTCCCAAAACAATAAGCACAAATTTGAATTATGAGAGTGGGTCAATTTATCTTCTTTATTTGTAATTACTCAAAAAGCAGAAAACAAAAATGGGATTAATTTTCTTCTCTGCAAGTTTATTCAAACAACATTCAGAGGTTCTGTAGCGGAAACTATCAACATGCAAATAAAGACTTTATATTCATGATAAAGTGTCATGTTCATGACTTGGACTAGAAGGCATAAGATTAGACAAAAGGAAAATTTACTTGTAATACAGTGTCAATGTATTATTAACATGAACTCAAAAGAACTCCTATGGGCAAGTTCCATAACCTTTACTAAATATCTCTATAGTGACTTTTACTATGCAAAAACATGTTTTCCCACAAAATAGAACAGGCAATTTTAAATGAACTCAATCTGTAGATCTAACACCAGACCACTCTAAACTAGGAACAAAGAACCACTTCTCTTCGTATTTGGCTCCCCTCCATCGTATCTACAATTTGCTGCATCATAAGAAAAAGCCATTATTAGCTTGGATTGGATACTACTTTCAATCCTTCATAAATATTTCTGATACAATTTACCCTGGCAGTGAAAGAAATGTTCTCCTTTTTGGAGCAAATTTTATCACATAACTTATTTTAAAAGCCTGTATAAAAAAGTTATCTGGGGCAGGAGGACAGTCCAGAGGTAGAGCACTTGTCTAGCATGGATGAGCTCAATCCTTAGGACCAACACCACCCCCTCGAAAGAGCAAGGTCTGGAGTTCGAGTCCCAGTACCAAAAAAAAAAAAGTTATGATGAACTCTTAAAGTAGACCTTATACTACCTTACACATGAAAACTATCAAATCAAGAATCAGATTGCAGAATAACCAGTTAACTGCTATTCATTTTCTCTTCCTAATGGAAATACAAGTAATTTAAGGCAGGAGACCTCTAAGCAATTTATGCTTATCCAGAAGAAGATCTCTATTACCATTTTAATTCCACTGTTACTCTAGCTCTTAAAAATGTCCGAGGATTGCTTTGAAATATATACAGCTCTTTAGACAAATAGCGTTTTAGTGAGATGAAAGTATTTTCTACACACTTAAGGTGAGTATCCATGCAATTTCTATATAAACAAATCTAAACAGGTCTCGTTTCCAGTATGATTTTACTATTTTGCATGTCATTGCTTCCCAAGCATAACTCACCTCAATGACACAGGTCTTTAGTAGGAATAGAGGTGATAACCAATAAGCATTGGTCTAGATGTGGTGGTCTTCCTGTGGGTCCTAACAAGCCAGAGGCACCATCCTACATTTCGAAAATGACATCCTGAAAGAGAAACGAAGTCTGTCTAAACAGCAGCAGCTCACAGCCCAGACTGAATGGGAGCAAGAGATTCCTACACCTGCCACCCGTCTCTGACTAACATCTCAGGCTAGACTCCGTCCTGCCTCGTACAACGCCCGTAAGGCAAAGCCACATTGCCGGGAGGAAACAAACTGGTTTCTATCCCCCTCCCCCTTGGAAACGGCGGAAGGCAGCAGGGGGAGTGCCTCGGTTACCACCTCTCCAACCCCACAGAGTTCGTCCCCAGTGGCCTTGGAGGGTGGGGACGGGTAGCGCTGGGGACTGGGAGACTACCTGAGTGCCACGTCCTCCTGCCCCGCAACAGCGCCTTTAGATTCCAGGACAGGGGAACAACTGTTCACGATTTCCAGACTGGGACTGCACACACCCTGGCGCCCCAAAGCCTGAGCGAGTGCAGAAGGAGGGGGAGCGGCTGGCGCGTCACCGGCGCGGACGTGTGACGTCAGCACGCGGGAGTCGGAGCGAGGCGGAGGTGGGTGGGAGGGGCTGCGGCGCCCCTGGGTGCGGGGTTTGGAGCGGTAGAGAGGGCACTTGGAAGGAGGAGAGAGGACTTGGAAAATGATGAAAAGGGTACAGGAAAGCAGAGATGGGGGGGGAGAATTCGCGAATAGAAACTAACTTGGAGTATGCATATTATAAAATTTTCCTATACATATTGCACAAAGGGATTTTTTTTTAACCTTGAGATCTCACTACTTGATACCCGGTTTTAAAAAGTAATTTTGTTTTAAAAATCAAGCCTTTTCCAAATACATTTTGGATGCATACAGCAAGGAAGTATCTTTAAGACTTGACATTTTAAAATACAAAGACGGTTTTCTATGCCTTTACACCTACTGTGTATAAATTGTACGTTGAAGGGTTTGGCCGTGTATATATAGTATTCTTGTAAGTAACCTCACGGCAGGACTTGCAACAATACATAGCTTCTCCTGAAATGAAATACTTGTGTCATCCCGAGGAGCCCTATTACTAGGCTGTAGGCTATTAGGTTGCCTTACCTAGAGTAACCTCGAGATACTGGCCAGTTTAAATTTGAAGGTGAAGGAGGATAGTAATTTGTAGGGTATCTTGGTTGTCCTCTGGCATTGTGCCTGTATTTTCACGTGTTGTATATAACCACGGTGGAAAGAACACAGACATTGACAAAAAAAATGATTCAGGAAAAAAACAAAACAAAACAAAACAAATGATTCAGGGGTCAAATAATTCAGATCTTTGCTTCAAAGAAATCTATCTCCTTTTCCCTAGACCTTCCCCCATCTCACACACACACACATACACACACACACACTCTTCTCTGGGGGTCTCATGCCAGTTTTTACTTTCCTGGTGTTTAAGAAGTACTTTGTGCCTAGCTTGGAAGTGTTTCTGTTCTTTGCCAGAAGATGGCACTGCAAGTCACCCACGCTGGCACCCTGGAAAGAGTCTGCCTTGATTTATCCCTACAATCTCCATGCAGCTACTAAAGAGTTGTTCTCGGTATTCTTTTCATTTCTAGGCTAACCTCCCGAGATCCCTCCCACTCCCAGTGAGAAGGAATTTTGGTGTCTGAATGCACAATAACTAATTCTGCCCACATCCATTTTTACAGAAAAGTGATATGAAAACTTTGCCAATTGATAATCTAATCCTCATTCTTCTTGCTGCTTACAGAAGGAATGGCTATTCAGATATGTCCTCAGATAATATATCTTTAGGATCCTATCATAAACTGTTGGTGGAAATATAAATAGCTGCAGTCTGTGCAGAAAGTATGTTAGCAATATGCATATCTTTTGACTCAGTTTTAGTTCTAGGACCAGAAGTCCAAGATGTATACACAAGGATAACCATTATTGTTCATAACTAGAAAAACTAGAAACAATGTAAATGTCTAACAAGGAACTGATTAAATAAATTACAATATATTCAAATAATTTAACACCTAAAGCCGTGACAGAGGGTGAGCAGTATCTATATTTACTGACATGTAAAGATGTCCTTGATAAATTGTTGAGTTGAGTAAGCCAGGTTACTTTACCAAAGTTCAGAAAATTACCTGATGATTTCCCTTTCTGGTTTATATAGCATTGTACAGTCTAATAACTTTTACAATAGGAATCTTTTTTGGTTTCTTTTATTCTTTTTCTTTAAATATTTTGTTGGGTTTTTCTTTCAAACAAAAGCAGATTTTGCTGCTTTCCTTGCAACAACCCATAAGCATATCCAAGAGTCTTCATCCTCCAAGTTCACTTCTGTGTACATTCCTCCATGAAACCAATGATAAGTTTTACAAATATCACCTACATTTTTCTCTAAGTTTCTAAAAACATAAACATGCATCTATATATTTTAATCCTTTTTTTTTCTGGTACTGGGGATCGAACTCGGGACCTTGCACTCATGAGGCAAGCGGCAGAACCACTGAGCTAAATCCCCAGCCCCTTAATCCTTTAAAATGGGGTCACAGTACACACATTATTTTGCAACTTGCAATTTTTATTTAACAGTATATCATAAACATCTCTCCAGAGATCAACTAATTCAAATTCACATCAATGACATTAATATTCCAAACATGGATGTACCCAAATGCATTCAACCACCCAGCACTCAGAAAACTCAGAAATGGTTTCCAATGGCATTGTTATTTCTAAGGGATAGATTCTTAAAGGTAGGTTACCAGGACAAAAGTATGCATTTTTCACTTTAATACTCTAATGGTTTGGATATCTATTGTGTAACAAACCACTTGAAAACTTAGTGACCTAAAACGACAGTAATTTATCATTCCTTGTAATTTTGTGAGCCAGAATTCCAGGAGAGTTCTGCTAGGTGGTTTTTTTAGTTCCACATGACTTCAACTGAGATAGTTCACTTAGCCTCATTCAGCTAGCAACTGTGCTTGACCAGACAGTCCAAGAGGCTTCATTCACACGTCTAGAGCATTGGTGTTCCTCCAGTCTCTCTACATGGCTGGTTTGGATTGCTCACAACATCGTAGTCTCAGTGCAGTTATACTTTAAGTAAGACATGGAAGTTGCCAGTCCTTTTAAGGGCCAGGTTAGGAAAAAGTATGACATTATTTTTGTCATATTCTTGGACAAAATAAGGTTCACAGAGAGGCAAAATTTACAAGGACAAAGTCAATGACAGTCACATTTGGAAAGTAGCTGCCACATCCTGGGTGTTATGGTTTGTGTTTCCATGTTCCTCCAAAGCCTCATGCAGTCATAGGTGGGCCTTTTTCAGATGTGGCTAGATCTAGAGTGTGTGACTGACTCACGGTGCAATGCTAGGATTAGGATTAAGGGTGATTACGAAATTAGTCCACTGATTGGTTTGGCACCCACCCTAAACTGAGTAGCCCAGATAGAATGTGAAAGGGCAAAAAGGGCAGAAAGAAGCCGCTATGGTTGTTTGTGGCTTGCTGCTTATTGCTACTTCAGCTTGTCTTCTGCAATGCCCCTCTGCCATGCCACCCTGCCTTGGAGCCAGCAATTATGGATTTAAACCTCTATGAACTGTGAGCCAAAATAAACCTTTCCTTCTTTAATTTTGGGTGTTGGGTATTTTGTCTCAGCCACGAGAAAAGTAACTAGTACACCAGGTTACTTTTAAGAAGCAAAATAGGGCCGGGGATTTAGCTCAGTGGTTCCAGTGCTTGCCTCAAAAGCTCAAGGTCCCGAGTTCAATCCCCGGTACCAAAAAAAAAAAAAAAAAAAGAGCAGCATAATAAATTCACACTCTAAATAGCTTTGTAGAAAAGGTGCCAATTTCCACAAGCATTGTTTCTCTAATTTTTTTTTTTTAATTTGAATTTCCTCTTATGATTGCCTTTCATATCCTTTGGTCTTTTGCTATTAGATTATCTTTTTATCTGTTTGTAGGGGCTATTTGTAATATATGGAAATTAACCATCTAACATATTATGGAACAAATGTTTTCTGTCAGTCACTCACTAATTGTTTTACGGTAGATTTGATCACAAAGAAATTTGTGAATTTGCATGTGGTCAATTCTGTCAGTTATTTTGGTTTCCAAACTTGCCAAAGAGATATGAAGTATGAATGAAAAATAGTGAATTGAAAAAACTTTTAAAGTTTATTGAAGAATACATTGCCATGAATCCCCCTCAAAACAGTTTCCCTCCCTTTGAACACACTTATCCCATTGTTCTTGCTACTTTCTGAAGCAGTTCTGGATGGAAGGCCTCTTTCATGAGTGTCTTCAGTTGTGCTATTGTGGCTGCCTCTATGTCCTGAACATTTACCTTTCACAGTCATTTTGATTTTGAGGAAAAGCCAGAAGTCAGATGGTGCCAGATCCAGTGAATAAGGTGGATGAGAGCATACTGTGTTTTTAGACACAAATCTGCCTTTCCACTGATAGCATTTTTTATTACACCTCTTAAAGACATGAAAGAAAACTTCCAGAACTGTTTCAGAAAGTGGCAAGCATGATAGGATAAGTGTGTTCAAAGGAAGAGGAAATATTTTGAGGGGAAATTAATGACAACGTGTCTTTTACTATAGTAAAATTTTAAAAGTTAACCTTCATTGTATTTTTTGATCATACTAAATTTAGACCTGGGATTTAAACTATAGCAGCCTGATGAATTTCTGGTCTTAATCTGGTAAGCCTACTTCAGTATACAGAGATAAAACACTATCTAGTCAGTTCTTGAGTTTCAGGCTTTTTGGATTGGGTTACTTTCAAGGGCTCATAGGAGAGTCAGCTATCTGAATAGGCAGATCATAATCTATACCTAAAAGAATAGAACAAAACACTGAGCTTTTAGTTGTGCAGGACATGAGAAAGAGGTCACTTTGTGGGTTTGAGAATGTGATTGGCTGAATTGGTTCAGAATGTATCAGGTCTCTCTGACGATCAGACAGAAATCTGTAGAAAAAAATTACACGAAATTGGAAAACTGTTTGCTAATGAAATGGCACTTGGAGACCAAGGAAGAGTGGCATTCAGAGAATTGAAGGGAAGGGCAGGTTTACTCACTAGCTAACAGGCCCAGTGTAAGTCACTTTCCGGAGTCTGGGCCCCTTTTCTCCATTTGTTCTCATATTTAGTTCTTTAGCCAGGGCCAGAGGAGCAAGCAGAATGTTACAGAAGCAGAACTTAGCAAAGGATGGGGAGGTGGAGGTAAATGTTTTTACAGCTAAGACATAGGGAGGTACGCAACTGTGTTTCAGCAGTTCGTCTTCCGGGCACAGTGACTTTCGTGGGTTAGGGGCAAGCCTTAGACTATCAGCCTTGAGACCATCAGTCTCCGCCAAGCTTTGTTTTTGTTTTATTTTTGGTACCGGGGATAGAACTTGGGACCTCGTGCTTGCAAGGCAGGCAGCAGAACCACTGAGCTAAATCCCCAGCCCTGGTCTCTGCCAAGCTTTGAGACTGTCAGTCTCTGCTGTCTGTTTTTTTCCATTTCAATATAACAGGACTCAAATGGAAACGAGTGCAAAGCTACTCTAGAGAATGTTATCTTCCAGGAAAAATACAAAAGATAGGCAACAATCATTTTCAACTACTTCTCTGCTGCTGGTGAAATCAGAAAGAACTTCAAGAAGTATGCTACTATTTCCACAATATGGTATCTTATTCTTTTTTAAGTTGCATAGGTTGGGCTCAAACCCTAGCCTCAAGTGATCCCTTGCCTCAGCCACCAAAGTATCTGGACTGCAGGCACAATTATCTTAATCCCTTCCATTTTCTCTTTAAAAATTATAGTATGAAAAGTCATAAAAATATCTTAATCTCTTCTATTCCCTCTTTTCAGTATCTATGAAACATAGGAAATAAATGTCCTTGTTTGAAAGAACTCACAAGTGCATGAAGCAGATCGATATAGCTTTACTTGTTTCTCTGATTTTTCTGTGTAACTTTCAAAAAAATTGCGCATTAGGTTTTTATGGGAAATAATTTTATGTCACTTTTTTTTAAACTCAAAAAAAAGTTCAGAGCAGCTTGACAAGGTCTGGAAGCAATAATCTAGAAGAAACTGGGATAGACTTTTTAGTGCTCTTTTTTTTACTTCTTTTGCCAGTTCTATAAAATACAACCTGCTATTCAAGAGTAGAATTGCTGAAAGTGGGGTAGATTTACCTCACCTCCACCATTTATTTCTCTTTGTGTCTACCTGAGTACCAGAAAGACTAGTAAACAGGCATTTCTAGACCTGGTTGAAATTGCTACCACTATAAGTTCATCTTTTTCTTCTTTTTCCTTTTCTTGAGGTCTTAAGGTTGGTTGGTAGGGGAGGAGTGAATCTAATTTGAATACTGTTAAAGTTTTTGTTACTACTAAAGACTCAGTTGTAGCAACAACAAAAAATTTTTATTTAAAGAACTAAACATTAATAACTTATTTTGCAATGTCTCCAAATATTTCCTGTATCTGAGCATTTTGTAGAATATATACTAAGACTGTCAGTCAGAAGATGAGTTTGGTACTCTGTTGTATGCAGATAATACTCCTCTGAAGATGTTCATGCGCCTCAAATCCCTGAAAAGTCAATATATCACATTATATGCAAATGAATTATATACAGGGATTCAACCCACCATTGCTGCTTTGTAGATGAGAGGAAAGAATAATGAGCCAAGAAATACAAGTGACCCCTAGTTGCTACAAAAGGCCCTGAAGTAGATTCTCTCAAAGCTCCTGAAAGAAAACAGCCCTGCCAACATTGACTTTTAACCAATGAGACCAATGAGAGGCTTTGCCCTTCAGAACTCATTTGCATTGTTTTAAGCCACTCAATTTGTGGCATCTGTTACAACAGGATACTGTACTAGTACAAACTCCTATTCTCTTAAGGTTACAACAGCAGTTTAGAGTATGGGGATCAGGTAGACTGTTGAGTTTTTTCTCCCCCTGTGGCATTTGATTGAACCCAAAGAGTGCTAAGCTACATTCCCATCCTTTTTTGAGACAAGGTATCACTAAGTTGCCCATGCTGGCCTCAAGCTTGCATCTTCTCGCCTTAGCCTTAAGTAGCTGGTTTTATAGGCAAGAGCTACCATGCCCAGCCAGTCTGTCATTTCTTTTTGTGTGAGAAAAACCTCACAGTTAAGTCTGCAAAAATTCTTCACTAGGGATTCTCTCAGGCCTAAGGAACTCTTCTTTAATCACCTTCACTAAAGGAAGGTGTTATAGCTTGTAACTAGATGTCCCCCCAAAGTCTCATGGTGGGGTTTTTCAGAGGTGACTGGATCTAGGGTAATGCTGGTAATATTAAGGGTGTGTGGTACTGGATTGGTTCCTTAATTCGCTTATCATAGTTCTGGGTGTGGTTAATGGGAAGGCCCACCCTGGGTGTGGATGGCACTACTCAAAAGGCTTGTAGCCTGGATAGGATAAAAAGGAAAGAGAGGCTTGCTGTTGCTGCCTCCTGCCTACCAGGCCAAGGACTGTTTCTCCTCTGCCATGCTCTTCTGTCTGCTACTCTGCCTTGGAGCAGCTAACTATGGATGTAATTTCTACAAACTGAGCTGAAATAAAGCTTTCCTTTTTTAACTATGGATGTCATGTATCTTGTCTTAGGTGAGAAAAGTAACTTAGTTACTCAAAGTAACTAAGACATAAGGGATTCAGTAAAAATATCAACCAATCAGAATCCCCTCTGTAACACTGAGGAGCAATGAAATAAAACTGAAGTATTCACATTAAGGTATGTAAAATGTTCCAAGGGTCTGCCTATGGTCTCACTGTGTTTCCTTTCACCCAAGACTTTAAAGGGGGAAATTTAACATCACTAGATGTTCTGACAAAAACCCCAGAGCAATTACAGAGCAAGTCCTTTCACAAATGTAATCTTTATCCATCAAGCTAGCACACAGCACATTGTTTAAATATATTGCTCCAAGTCTAACGCAGTATTTCTGACTGTGCCTGACATATCAACTGGAAAGAATTAAATATGGAGATGCTTAAACCCAACGTTGGAATAATTAAAACAAAATTCTAGAAGTGGTGCCTAAGCAAGATTATTTTTTTGAAGTTCCTTTGAAGGTTTGATATGTGAAGCTTGATAACTACTAGTGTGATGGTTATATATACCAGAAACCATTAATTTTATGGCAAACAAATTCTTGCAAAGGAAAAAGTCCTGCAGAATACAAGGGATATCACAAAATAACAGATTTACAAGTAGACTTGTTCTTGTCAATTTAAGAGATTCTTGGACTAATCCTTTATGAAGGAACTAAGATACTACTATAAAAGGATTTTTTTCATAATCATAGAAAGCATGATTGACAGACTAATATCTATCATAATCAAAATCTAGCCATTCTTTCCAAAATGAGGCTATTTTCAATGAGAGAAGAAAACATAAAACATCTGCAAATCTCTTATGAAAAATTCCACTTGGTTTAGAAAAGTTTTACTTGACTTTCTACATTTTCTAAAAAGGGTAAGAAATTTGCCTAATGGGGTTCCAAGAAAAAGAAAACTATGCTTCAATATTACCATGGTTCTGCACCAGGGATTTAGCTGAGTGGCTCTGCACCTGCCTTGAAAGCACAGGGTCCCGAATTCAATCCCCAGTACCAAAAAAAAAAAAATTACAATGGTTCCACAATTTTTTTTTTTTTTGGTGGTACTGGGGATTGAATTTAGGAAGCACTAAGCTACATCCCCAGCTCTTTTTATTTTGTGAGAGGCTGTCACTAAATTGGCCAGGTTGGCCTCAAACATGTGGTCCTCCAGCTTCACTTCAAAAATTCTACCTTGATAGAAGTAATGAAAGCAGTCAGAATCAGCCTGACTGCATTGTGAACACCCCTTCATTACCATGGGCAGTGTACTAGCTTTGAAGCCCAGGAATGTATTGTTTGAGCATATTCAGTTCTGTCATGGAAAAGAAGAAATAAAAATGTACAAAACGTGTTAAGCACACCTAAGTCACTAACCTACAATATAAATTCAGAAAATCATATAGATGTATCTATAGAAAAGCTGTGAAGACCAAAAATATACATAATTCATAATACATATATACTTTATATGTAGTATAATTCAGTAGTATTTGAGACAGTTGCTATTCATTAAGCATTATATATATTCATGATTACCAGTTATCCAGGAGACACTTGACAAGCATGGGTCTTACTTCTGCCACCCACTGGCGACACCAACTGGTCCCACAGGTCCCACCTGCTCACCAGCTAACTGGCTAGCTCAGCCGTGGCCCGGCATTCTCCCCTTGCATCGACCCCCCACCCCCCACCCCCTAGTCTGCACACAGCACTTGAGCACTGAGATAAGACACATTGGATTCTGTGACACCATAGGAGGAGCGCAAAAAATATACATGTAAATAATGAATAATTTAGAACGTGTAGAAACCTCAGATTATACATTTTCTCCAAAATACTTAATTTCTAAGCATTGTTTTTGAAAACGTGCATGACTAAATTTGGGTTACCAGTTTTTTCAAATGTGGCGATGGAGGGCCGGGGATTTCGCTCAGGGATTTGGCGCCTGCCTTGCAAGCGCAAGGTCCTGAGTTCGATCCCCGGTAACAACAACAACAAAAAAAATGTGGCGATGGCATCTAAGAAAGGTGACACCGTTACATTGGCCGTGACCTGTAGGCCTGGCCACCAACCGGTCTGGGTCGAAATTAGAAAGCCGACATCTCTCCTTTTAAATTTTAGAGCCAGAGCTCTTCCACTACTTTTGCTTTCACTTTCGAGCCCGAAGCTGCCGTTTCACAAGCTCGCTGCTCTCACGGGGAATTCGAGCTTCTTGACGCGCGCAGAGGCCCTTCGGAACAGGGTTCCCCCTTCGTGGCCGCCCCCAAACCTTTTCGGAGGTCACCGGCGGGGCAAAGAGGATTGCGTGAGTGACAAGACCTGCACACGCAGCTCGGCCCTCGGCGCTGCCGAGCTAGCTTGCCCCTCCTCCTCACGGCCCGGCCCCGGCCCCGGCCCGCCCACCATCTCCACACTGCCCAATCGGCGCCGAAGTGCCTCTCGGAGAGTGGCCGGAGGAGGATGTTCTTGGGCGGCCTGACGCTGAACGGCCGTTCACGTCAACGCGGTGATGTCACGCGTCGACGCTAGCGACGTACCTGTCGGACTCCGGACCCCTGCCGCTTTTCTTCCCTTTCCGTGGGTCAGGGCCGGTTTGGTCCAGAACCGCAGCCTCCTTTTCAGCCCTATTTCGCCCGCAACCCGGAATCAGGCTGGAAAATGAGGAAGGGGGGTGTGGAGGCTTGAAAGCCATCCTACTTTCCTCCCGAGTTGGACCATGGATTCAGTTTTAGTCTTTTGAGAGGGAAGTGAGGTTGGGGATTTTTATTTTTAATTTTGGAGAGAAGCAGGTTGACTCTAAGGTCCTTCATAGCAAGAGGATTTAACTTAATGCTGCTCCCGTGTATGAAAGAGGACAAAAAAAAAAAAAATACCACCTAGCAAAATTTACGTAACCTCTTCAGTAGAAAATCGCGATAGTTTTCGTTGTGTGTCAAGCTTTTTCTAGACGAACCTCCCAGGGTAGCTAGGTTTTAGGTTTGAAACAGATGCAGAATCCAAAGGCAGCACAAAAAACAGCCACCGATTTTGCTATGCTTCTGAGCTGCGAGGTGAGTTGCATTTTACCAGCGAAGATTCGTTAGCTGTCATGTTCGCAGATTTGGGGTCGTCCGTGAAGCCAGGGCTCACGTGTTGGTTCTTCCAACACCTGTACCTACGTGATGTTAAACCCATCCTGGTTACGTGTATACCCTCTTACTTTCTTTAAGATGTTACTCATTTCCTTCAGGAACCGTCGAAGGAACTTTGCATAGAATGGAAGTCGGTACCAGGAAAAGATTAATTTTGAATTTACAGAGTGGGTTTTTGGCAAAATTTGCCCAAATTTAAAAATAATATCAATTTTTCTATGTTTTTAGACTTATATGGGTATATAAAAGCATTTTGCTTGTAAATTTGTGTTTTTATGTTAAAGTTGTTGGACCAGAAACTACCTTAGGGTCTCAGAAATTAACTTTTCATGTGGTATGCTTTATTTGTATGGCACTTGAAAATTGTGGAACACATAGGAGATAATTACATCTACATGATGCCTAATGAAGGCTGACATTTGTTTCCTTTGGGGGAAAAAATCTTGTTCATGAGAACTGAATCAATAGTCACCATACCTTTATATCTTTTCTATGTATATATAATTAAAAACTTAAGGGGCTGGGGATTTAGCTCAGTGGTTCTGCCGCCTTCACTAGCGCAAGGTCCCGAGTTCGATCCCTGGTACCAAAAAAAAAAAACAAACTTAAGTTCTTCAAACATCAACTTTTAGAGCCATGCAGCTCAGTTCCTGTGGCATCATTGTAGCTTATGTTATTGTTTGTTGACTTCCCGGAAATACTTTTTCCCTTCACAAAGAATTAATTTAATTATTTTCCTTACTAGGTCGATATGGAAATAATTTAACTGTCTGTTCTATGTGCCTTTGTAAGTGACCAAAAAATAGTACTTAGTTTAAGAATATACACCAGAGTTTAGATGCTTATGTAGATATTGTAGACTTTTTAAAAGATGCTACTGCTGCTATTAAGTGTGTTCTTATTGGCTCTTATGGCTTGAAAACTGTGTATTACCTGTAGATATTTTCTAAAATTGTATATGGTTGTACGATCTCTAGTTAATAGGTTTTTGTGGGTTTTTTAAATTTGTTTTTTGTTACCGGGGATCAAACTTGGGACCTTGCGCTTGCGAGGCAGGCGCTGGAACCACTAAGCTAAATCCCCGGCCCTCAACCTCTAGTTAATAGGGAAAGCCCTGTTGACAGACTGTCACAGTGTGTATTTGTCTCCCATCCTTTTCTTTCCCTTTCCCACTCAGTTATTCTGCTTGAATGACAGGTCAAAACTTTTTTTTTAACAGGACATTGTGAATGTATAGTAATAGGAATTGTACTTTAGCATGTTTTGTCAATCATAAATAACTCATTAGGAATGTAAATATTTAACCTGGTTTTGGATATGTACAGTTCAGAGGAACATATTTGTTGAGGGTATGGGTCTGTGTTAGAAAATTGGTGATTTTTCTAGATCATGGTAGTGATAGGTTTTCCATTTCCTATTGTGACATGTTGGTAATAATTTTTAGACCACTCAGGAAGTCACATTTCATCTCTGTGGTGAGTCATATATCAAAGCAGTATCCTGTGGGATTTGGCCACTATCACTGCTTTATAGGACCTCCAGCTCAGTTTGTGGTCAGACTTATCAGCAGGCATCTAGAATGTATAATATGATATAATATTAAGAATTGACTACATTCTGTGATTCAGTCTTTTCTAAGCAGTTTTTGTAGATTATCTCAATTTTTACACCAATTCCATGAAGTAGGAACTGTACCTTTTTTTAGGTACTGTACTTTCACTATTCCCATTTTACAGATGTGGAAAATGAAGACTGGATTTAATTAACTTGCCCAGTGTCTTACAAGTGTCAGAAATGAGACTTGAGATCCAGCAGTATGATTTCGGAACAAGAGTATGGAAGTACTGTAGAGTATGGCTGCAAAGTACTGCAATTTCTACTGATTCAAATTCTAGAGAAAAAGAATGAGAGTTATGGTGCCATAGGTTCCTTTATTTTTTTTATTATAACAGTAATATCAAATTACAGCAACTCTTGACAATAGTGTTTTTAAAAGAAAAAGTCTTAGTTCTACTACTTTAATAAGCTTTTTTATGTAAACATTTCATATCTGTTAATAAACATTGATTTATTTTGATTCTTAAGATAATTAAATATAAAACAGAGGGTGATCTTAGTGCCCTGTCTACATTGATTGGCCATGTTGAATGGAACTAAGTAAATGTATTTTATTTTGTTATTCTTAGGGAAACAGTTTGTCTTCTAAAGTCATGAAAACTTACCTAGTTTTAAAGTCTCAGTCTTTCACAGTGTAGTACTAGTGGATTATCATTCTCTTCCAATTTTGGGGGGGGCGGGGGGGGTACCTGAGGTCAAACTTGGGACCTTGCCAAGGGACGGCACCACTGAGCTAAATCCCCAGCCCCTCTCTTTCAGCTTTTAATCTGAGCCTTCTATTTGTGTGTCTTTTTTTCCTTTGCCCTTTTAGAAATCATCTAGCATTGAGCTCCACCTTTGCAAATTTTTGTTTGTTTTTACTTTTAACAAATAATTATATGTATGTATTTATGCAGTAATGTATGATATTTTGATAAATGTATATGTTATAGAAAGAGTAAATCAAGCTAAATATCCATCACTCCTCTATGTATCAGCTTTTCTTTTTTTTTGAGAACACTTAACTACTCTTTTAGCAATTTTGAGGTATGCCATTGTGTGTGTGTGTGTGTGTGTGTGTGTGTGTGTGTGTGTGTGTGTGTTAAGTTACTGGGAATCCAACCTTGCCTAGGGCCTTGCATACTAGGCAAGTGTTTTGTCACTGAGCTGCAGCCCAGTTATTTTGAGACAAGGTCTTGCTGAATTGCCGAAGCTGGCCTTGGATTTGTGATCTTCCTGCCTCAGCCTCAGCCTGTGTCACTATATCTTGTGCAACATATTATTTTTAACTGTTGTTAGCATGCTGTGCAATAGATCACTGAAACTTATTCTTCCTGTCTAACTTTTGTACCCTTTGACTAACTTCTCTTGTCATCATCTCACCTTCCAGGCTCTGTTAATCACTATTCTACTCTTTGCTTCAGAGTTTGACTCTTTTTGATTCCACATCAAAATATACACTGAATATGGTGTCAGAGTGTCTTTGGTAATCTTTTTTTCTGATGGTTTTAGATCTGAATTTGCCTTAAAAAAGACTGTATATTAGACTCTTTATGAGTTATTTGAATTTTTGAATTAAATTTCTTGAGTACTTTACATATATTTAAAAAATATTATGTTGCCTTACTATACAAATACTATCTTCAATGTCTCATTAGTTTTATACATCTCAGATTAATTATTTAGGCTATTGAGAATGTGTTTACTATACATCTAATTTCCATTTTCCAGTTATTTTGAAATAAGGATTGATTATTCTGTTTAAAGGTCATTAGTAAATAACTCTGCCTAATTTTTAATTTACTGCTTTCTTTCTCATTTCATGTTGTAATTACTTGGTTATGAAAAGGAGAAAAGATCTCTCCCACAGTGTGAAATTAGATGGGAAAAAGAATATGGCACATATTCCCAATGGGAATTCAATGACTCCACCTGCTAGATAGATATTTCTATCTGTGTATTCTGGGATCATCACATATGTAACATGCCCACCTATTTTTCCCTCTGTGTTCTTTTCGGGGTTTTTTTTGGTACTGGGAATCGAACTCGGGACCTTGTGCTTTTGAGACAGGCAGTGAACCTCTTGTGGTTTTTTTCACCTATTTTCTTATATTGAATTTACACTTTGTAGGAAGACAGTCTCTTCACTAAAAATAAAGAAACAGACTTTACAATCATTGATGCTTACTTTTCCCTAGTTCCTCATAAATCCAGATTTATTTATCTTCTCTGTGACACCTGAGTATATGTTCTTTTTTGTTTTTACTGTGCTTTAGGTCTGTGATGATCACGATGACTTGTAGTGCTGAGGATTGAATCCTGGGCCTTGTGTATACTAGGCAGGTACTCTACCACTGAGATACAACCCAGGCTCCATTATTATTTATTATTGGAATAATTGCAAAATTAACTGGTATCTTTGTCTTCAGTCTCACCTTGTTGGTACATTCCTTACCGAAATGCCATTTTGCTCTTCTCAGAAGGCAGCTTTGGATCCTTCCTTTGTTCCTCTCTCATGGTTAGGTTCTTGGGATCAACCAACCCCCGGGGACAGCTTTAGTGCTTTAGGACAGCAATCCCAAAGGATACGCTCAGGAACATTACTACTGTAGAATGTTAACAAGTATTACATGGGGTGGGTCATTCCCTGAAAAACTAAATTTAAGAAACTTTTCTGATAGGCTCTTTTGTTTTGTTTGCTTGACTTTTGAGATAGGGTCTCACTGTGTTACCAGGCTGGCCTTGACCGCACAGCAGTCCTGCCTTAGCCTCCTGAGTGCCAGGAATATGGGCCGGGTACCACCATGCCCTAGGCTCAGAACTACAGGTTTTCTCAAGAATCTTTCTTAGGCTTAACGCCATTGTAATTCTAGATGGAAATGTGATAGACTTCTTTAACTTATTGACCATGAAGCCTTTTCCAGGGCACACACTTTCCTACAGATATTTCTGTTGACTTCTCAGCTCCATAGCTTGAGTCAGGCCATTTATATTGCTGCAGATAACTTCTACCATCTCTGTCCCATGAAAAGCCTACTTATCTTTTGAGTTCCGATTCAAGAGTATCTCTTCCAAAAAAGCTTCTTGTCATTAGTCACAGTGAAATTTGGTCTTTTCTGAGCTTTTATAATTATTCTTTTGTCTTCTGTGATATGTCGTGTACTGCTTTTATTGTAAGGATGTATTAATATGTAGAAAAACATTACAACACCTCCCTTGAGGACACTGTTAATGTAATTTATGCTGAAGTTTACTGAAAGCTGAAAGGTCTATACAAATATGGCATTAAGTCAGTAAAAATATTTTTTGTTTTCTGATACTTTGATACTTATTCTATAAACATTATTAAATGAATACATAATTATTTTGAAATTCATAACAAAATTGTGACATTTTAGTGTGTCACCAGTAGCTAGCACAAACTTATCAAAATATTTAAGTGAGACAGCTTCTTACATACAAATTACTAGATGAATCGTATTTTTACCTCCCTGACATCATTGCTCTTGAGATTTTGTTCCATCTTTCTAGTTGCTGACATTGAGGATTTTCAGTAATTCTTTCACCCAGATTGTGACCTACTTTTCTGTTCAGTTTACTGTCCAGACGGATTTTTGATGGACATACCTTTGGAACTTAGCCATGATCCTCAGTTCCACACAGTCTCCATTGTCTGCCTGCCTCAGGCTGAGTCTCTTAGGGCACTTGTTTCCAGGGTCTTCCTCTTTCTACCTCCACTCCCAAATTCAGGTGGTATGCGATTTAGCGTTTGCAGTTTGAGAGCTAGATCTATTTGCTGAAGGTAAGTCTGCCCTTCTTTATAGTCTGACTTTAAGTAGAAACTCAAGCCTGAATGTGTAATCCTAATGTTGGAAAGAACTCTCTCTGGTCATGAGCCCTGTGAGTTAGAGAACACAAAAATTTGTTTTCAGTCAGCTAGTCAAGTCAGAACTTAGTGGATATCTTAGATTTCTTCTTCTTTAGTATTGCCTACATTTTATTATTTATCAAGTCTTCTTAAACATTTATCAAACTCTGCTTCTCCATTTTGCTATGTCTTAGTTCAGTCATGCCCTATTAGCTCATGTTTAGAATTGTTCAAAGGTCTTCTTTCATCTAATTCTTCCATCTTTAGTTCTTCAGTCTTTTGTTTTTCGAATCTGCCTTCCATCCTGCTGCTAGTATTGGCTTGCTAAATTAATATCTGATCATGTGGTTTCTCTTTTAAAAATTTTAATGGCTCCATATGTGCATAGATGAAGATAAAAGTTTTCTTAGCATGATATATGAGCCCCTCCCTTTGTGATCTCTCTAACTACTCTCCAGTCCCCGAGCAGGTTTTGTTATTTTGCATTTGTGTTGTTGAATGTACTTTTGTGGGGTTTTTTTTCACCTCATAGCATGGTTATCTCATCTGTAATTCTTCAATATTGAGTTAACTTTGTCCATGTTAAGTGTTCACAGGTTCTTAGCTGGCTTGCTTACTTCCTCTCAGTGTTATCAGATACTTGTATACCTCTCTTGTGATGCTTGTCTTGTCTTAGTGTAGTTACATACCTGTCACCCTCACTGCTTTGGGAGCAGGAATCATATCTAATTCAATACTCTAGCACCTGACTTTTGTGCCTGGATGTGGTAGGTGCTCAGTTGTTTGGCTGTTAGATAAATGAGTGATCTTGCATATTGAGATAGGGAAGGTAGAAGGACAAACAACTTTAGGGCAAGTAGTTATTTAGTTTAGGTCTCATTGAATTTGAATTCTCATGCAACAACCAAGTAGAGATGTTTCATTCATTTGGTGTACATTTGTTATTCATTAATGCTGTAAATGTTAATTGATCCAGCAAGTTTCTTTCTCTTTCTCTCTTTTTTTTTTGATTCTTGTACTATTAATGCTTAGTTTTTAAAGAGTCACAATAACTTGGTTGTCTCAGAAGAACTACATAATTCTTAGCATAAACAGTTATTTTCATGTTTTCCTATTTTTAACACTTAACTATAAAACTTGCTTTAATACTCTGACAATCTTAGTGTATTGTAGTAGGTTGTCCTTGGTAGTGGTAACTATATGACATTCATAAAATTGCAAAGCAGTAAATATTTAAGTTTTCTTTGCAATTTATGTGCTAATTTTTGTATATTCTAACAAAACCAGTTTCATACTGTTGCAGAAAGCGTTTGTTTACTGCAAACTGATTTCGTTTTTGGACCTCATTGATGAATAAAGAGTTTGGCATTTATTGCCCATACATTGTGCCAGCCATTGTGCTAAGTGATGAGCTAGACCACACTCTCTAGGATCTCTCAAGATGTCACCTTCTTTGAAGTGATCTTCAAATTTGGAGAAATTTATATAATAAACCTTTTAAAAAGATAAGTTACTGATAATGTTTTTTAAGAAAGAACAACTAGGGCCGGGGATTTAGCTCAGTGGTTTCGTCGCCTGCTGCGCAAGCCCAAGGACCCAAGTTCGATCCCTGGTACCAAAAAAAAAAAAAAGAAAGAACAACTATACTTTATAGATGCATTTTTATTGTGAAATTTTTTTTGGAGATATTTTTCATGTGCAGAAGGAAAATTTACTGAGTACGAGAGATTGTCTTCAAACAATCTCAAGTCTTCTAGTAAAATTCATTACTAGAATTCAGCAGTAGAATTGGAGTATGCTTAGTTTCATTCCTTTCATTTTCTACAATGTAGCTACTCAGACTTATCTAATCAGGCTTGTTCTGCCAGTCTTGTTTGACTGCTTTTATGCTTAACTTTTAAGTCCTATACCACATGTACTTTTCAAGTCTGTTGTAATGTCAACACACAGATACTGAATTCTTATTTTGATGTTGAATTAAGTAGATATATTTTTAAAATCAAACTATTTCAGGGTAATTTTATTCTCAGCGAATAAGAACAATAATAACATGTTGATTTGGTTTTACCTGCTTTGAAAAAATGAAAATTATAACCAGTATTTTTTTTACATGGCTAATGTTTGTGTGCTCTGAGGGTTTAAATTTGAATTTTAAAATGATGAATGGAGAAAGAAGTTAAAATTTTTTATAATCCAGTATTAATTTTTAAAATTAGAAAAAGGGACAGTCTACCTTTCAAACTAGTACTTCAGTCATCTTGGTCCCTTTCCTGTGGCAACTTTTTTGGAAATCTCCCACAGTTTACACACACACAGGTAACTATGCCCCCCCCACCACATTTTTTGTCGCTGGGGGTCCCACATAAATTGTAGCATACTGTAAATGCATCTCTCTGCTTTACATTTTTAAAACTTATTTGATTATGGGAATTGTTTTATACCAGTATTTGAAGAAAAAAAATTTTTTTTTTGGTACCGGGGATCAAACTTGCATCCTTCTGCTTGCGTGGCAGGCGGCAGAACCACTGAGCTAAATCCCTGGCCCAAAATTTTTATTTTTTATAGCTGTATGAGAAGAAAATTATTAACCCCACAAACTTAACAAATAAAGGTAGTTATTGCAGATCAAAGCTTTTCTTTTGTGATATTAAACTAGGTGACATATATTGGGAAAATGTTAAAACCATTTTTCCCCCTTTTTTCCAGATAATCAGAGAGCTAAATGGAGTCTGAGCAGCTGTTCCATAGAGGCTACTATAGAAACAGCTACAACAGTATAACAAGTGCAAGTAGTGATGAGGAACTTTTAGATGGAGCAGGTGTTATTATGGACTTTCAGACTTCTGAAGATGATAATTTGTTAGATGGTGACACAGCAGTTGGTAAGTTTAGCATTATAACTCAGTATTTGTAGTCGTGAATACCTACTAGTAAAAATATACGTTGTTTATATTAGGATTGACTGTTAGGGTAGTTTTTAAAAATTGAGTTGAATTCATGCAGCATAAACTTAACCATTTTAAAGTGCATGCTTCAATGGTGTTTTAAGTTGGAAACAGTTTTCTTTAAAATCAGGAAAGAGGCAGGAGTTATTTGTTCTCACCACTTCTGTTTACAGTATTATACAACTACTACCTCTATTTAGTTCTGAAACATTTTCAACACCCCCAAAACATCCTTCCATATGGGTAAATGTTTAAATTTAAATATAACATAATACGGAGAGGTATACAATCATTAAAGCATAGGTATGAAAATTGATGAATAACTGCAAAGTGAACACAATTCGTACAACTATCCCCCAATCAAGAAATGAAACCAATACTCCCAGATTTTTATTTCCCTTTCAATTTCATGGATAATTACTATTTTGATTTCTGTTTAGATGAGTTTTGCAGGTATTTTTACTGTATATAAAAATTGAATCATTATATATATTCTTATTTCTGATTTCTTTTACTTGTGTTTTAAGGTCATCTGTGTTGTGGTATATAGCCATAGTTTGTGTATTTCCATTGCTATATAGCATCCAAATATGTAAATATACTGCAGTTTATTTAGCTATTCTGATGAGACATTTTTTCTTTGCTATCACTAATAGTGCTACTATAACTTTTCATGAACGCATGCTTCAGTAATACTCTTTAAATGATTCTGAGACTTAAGTGCATGTCTTGACACATAAATGAAGTCCGTAGAATCCTTAGGAGAGTGACTGGCTTTGAAAGAGACTCAGTAAGTTAGTAGCTGTTCCTGTTTTCCACTGTGTTACTTGCTCTTTGACTATGTTGGACTGTGTCCTCCCAACATAAACAATTTCCTTTTATGTTAGCATTCAAATGATTTGTCAGTAGCCTTTCTAGTTTTAATGAAAAGGATATAGCTCTAGAACTCAGATATAGCATCTGGACTAGGATTTAGGTTTCAAGAGAGAAACTGCTTTGTACTTAGCTAAACTCCAGTAAATATTTACTCATTTGTTGCATAGCTTGTGCTTTAAAAATACCATAAGGTTCTCAGTTACTAATCTCAAAAATGGTATCAGCCTAATTTTAGAATTGGAATTAGTAGCATCATGGAGGAAAATAGAAACAATTTTCTCTAAAATCTCTAAAAATCTAAAATTTTCTCAAAAAAAAGTTAGGAGTATTTGTTCTCACGACTTCTGTTCAATATAGTACCTGAAGTTTTAGCTATAACAAGTAGGCATGAGAAAGAAAGAAAAGGAGTCAGGTGTGGTGGCACATACCTCTAATCCAGCCATTCTGGGATACTGAGGTAAGAAGATTACAAGTTTGAGCCCAGCCTGGGCAGTTTAGTGACTTAGTGAGTCTGATATAGGGGAAATAAATGTAACTCCCAACCTGTTAGATGTCAGATATGTGAGTCTGTGTTCCCCAAAATTGAAGAAAGAATTCAAAGGAACAATGGAGATTAAGAGTAGGAAAACTTATATAGAGAGAGATAGAGCTCCTGATAGACAAGAGGGGACCCGAAAGTGGGTTGCCAACAAGCAAGGAAGTTTTATAGAGCAAAATCATGTGGTGGGTACAACGTGGGTCAAAACTGTGATCACCAATAAGATTACAAGTAAGCTGTTTAGGTAATATTGACCCAATGGGGAAGTAGGCCACATAGCAAGTGTACATGGAAACCTTCCTTAAGAAGGGATGGATCAGGGGGTCTTGGTTACCCACTGGGGTGACTGATGTCTATCTAGACTTTATTGGACCAGGTGATACCAGTTGCCTTATACCTTGGGAAGGTATGTAGGTCTGCTCCTTCTGTCTTTATCTTGAGGCTTTGCCTTCAACAAATGTGCCTCCAGCCACAATTGTAATGTGTTTTCATCCTCTGCACTGACTCTCCCTTGAGAGCCTAGCCCTATCTGACTGTCTATAATATTTCTACCTAACTTAGCTGTCTATAATAAGACCCTATTTCAAAATGAGAAAAATTTAAAAAGGGCTAGGGGCTGAGGCAGGAAGATCACAAATTCAAACCCAGTCTGGGTGACTTAGTAAGACCCTGTCTTAAAATAAAAAATAAAGGGCTAGGGATGTAGTTTAGTCTGAAGACTCTAGATTCAGAGACAAACAACTGGGATATAGTAGGAAAGGAATGTCAAATTACACTTTTGGGCCCACGATTCGACCCTTAACCTAGAAGACCTTAAGAACTCCACTGTATGATTTTTAGATCTGATTAACAAATTCAGCAAAGTGGGAGGATACAAAATCTACATTAAAAACAATCAATAGCTTTTAAAAATATACCAATAAAAATCAAGAAAACAATTACATTCAAAAGAGACTCGAAGCAGAACAAAAACTTAGAAATCAACCTAACCAAAGGGATGAAAGACTTCTGGAATGACAATTACAGAACATTGATGAAAGAAATTGAAGAAGGCACTCGAAAATGGAAAGAGACCCCATGCTCATGAATCACCAGAATTAATATTTTTTAAATGGTCATATTAATGAAAGTGGTCTACAGACTGAATATAATCCTCAGAGCATCAATGACATCCTTTACAGAATTAGAAAAGATAATCCTAAAATTCATATGGCAGCAGAAAAGACCTAGAATAGTTAAAGCAGTCCTGAGCAAAAAGAACAGTGTTGGAGGTATCACAATTACAGACTTCAAAGTATATTACAAGGCTTTGGTAGCACAAACAATGTGGTACTGTCACAAAAATAGATATATCAACCTATAGAATAGAATAGAGGCACAGAAAGAAACTCACGCAACTACAGCTATCTGATCCTTGACAGAGAAGCCAAGAATATACATTGGAGAATAGAGAGCTTCTTGACAAATAGTGCTGGGAAAACTGGATATCCCTATGCAGAAGATTGAAACTAGACTCTAATATCTCACTCTGTATAAAAATTAATTCAAAATAGATCAAAGACATAGGTATAAGATCTGGAACTTTGAACCTCCTAGAAGAAAAAATGGGAAGCAATTGAAATCATTGGCCCAAAGACTTCCTGAACAGGAATAGCACAGGAAATAATAGCAAGAATGAACAAATGGGCTTACCTTGCATTAAAAAGCTTTTGTACATCAAAAGAAACAGTAAAGAGACAGCCTACAGAATAGGAGAAAATTTTGTTAACTGGTCTTTCAACAGAGGATCAATATCTAGAATATAATAAGAACTCAAAACACTTAACACCAAAATGAAACAAAACAGACAGCCCAGTCACTAAATAGTAAAATGAACTGAGAATTCTTCAAAGAGGTAGAACAAATGGCTATTAAGTACATTAAAAAATGTCCAACATCTTTAGCTATTTTGGAAATACATCAAAACTACACTGAGATTCTATCTCACCTGAGTCAGAACACCTATCTGAATAGGAAAAAATAATAAATACTGTCAAGGATGTGGGGAAAAAAGAACCTTCTTACAATGTTCATGAGAATGTAAAGTGCTAAAACCACTGTTAAAATCAGTATAGTGGTTCCTCAAATCTAAAAACAGAATGGTCCAGCTGTACCACTCCTTAGTATATTCCTGAAAGAATTAAAGCCAGCATATTATAGAGATACTAGCATACCCATGTTTATTACAGTGTAATTTATAGTAGCTGAGCTATGGCAATAGCCTAGGTGTCCATCAACAGGGGAATGGAAAAAGAAAATGTGATATATAAACACAATAGAATATTGTTTAACCATAAAGAACAAAATCGTGCCATCTGCAGAAAAATAGAATGGGAGACCATTATGTTAAGTGAAAAAACTGATTCAAAGTCAAATACTGCATACTGCATGTTTCCTCTTACATAAAGAATGAGTGGGGGAAGACAGAGGAAAGGAGAGAGAGAGAAAACCTGAGTTGAAGTAGTAGAGAAACTGTTACAGAAGAGGGTGAGGATGGAGGGGAAGAGGAGGGCTGAGGAGATAATAGGGGGATGATGAAAGTATGTTACATGCATGTACTAATATGCCAAAATGTAATCCACTAGTCTCTATAGCTAATACACAGTAATAAAAAAATGAGTTGGGCACAATGGCACATACCTGTAACCCAAGTACTCAGTAGGCTGAGGCAGGAGGATTGCAAGTTTGAGGCCAAACCGGGCAACTTAGTGAAACACCTTCTCAAAAACTGAAACAAGGGCTGGAGATGTAGTTCAATGCAAAGGCCCTGGATTCAATAATCCACAGTACTATAGGTGGGAGGATCAGCCATCTCAGAGTACATCCTAAATAATGCAGAGCACATTGTCACTAAAAATAGAAATTATCTCTAATAATGATGACTAGTTAATAGTATCTGTTAAAAATGTAAACTCATCAAAGGCTGAAAAAATTGATATTTACAGTAAGTGTAGCTACGAGTGAGTCATTTTAGTCAGTAATTCAATTTCTTTTGAAAATGCAAACATTTTCACCGCAAGCAACAGAGAAGGCCAAGATTTTGTTATCAGAGCTATGTTCATATATGCTTCTTACCTTATTGAAAATGAAATACATGACTATTCATTAGTACATTCTAATTATTCATTAGAATAATTCTTAATACTATCCCCAGTTGAAGTAAAAGAAGTTACTGAGATTGACTGAAGGGTTAAAACTATAGTCAACAATGTGTTTAAGGAAATAAACTTTCAACAGTTAATTTATGTTGATAACAATTATGCTACCGAGTTTAAATTTTAAGCCCCTCTATTCTTTCATATCTTCTCTGAAATGTTTGCTTGCCAGTAACAAGAATCCCAGGTTTCTAGATTGTTACAGACTGAGAGGAAGTTAGAGTTGAGAGGGCTCTCTAATAATTGCTTCAATTTCATATCTCTAGCTAACCTTTAAAAAAAAACAACTTTGTAAATAATATAATGCAAATTGAAGTGTCCTAATTTTTGAAAAATTTACATTAATGGGATGTGATCACTGACAATGGAATACAGAGATTTTATAATTATTTTAATCTGTTTCCCAAATACAGATTGGGTATTGCTTAGTTGAAATGTTTGGGACTAGAAGTATCTCAGATTTTGAATGTTTTCAGATTTTGGAATATTTGTATTTATGTAATGAAATATCTTGGGTAAAGTACTCAAGTTTAAACATGAAATCTATATGCAAAGCCTGGAGGTACTCTTATACAGTATTTTTAGTTTTGGCTGTGACCCATCATACGAGGTCAGATATAGAATTTTCCTCTTCTAATGTCATATCAAAGAGTTTCAGAGTTTTGAGCATCTCAGATGTTGAGATTTTGGATTAGGGATGCTTAAGCATTTATAACTTTATTCACCTCATATTCCTTCTGGGTGAGGTAGTTGTAAATTCTCTATGAGAAATTTCAGAGGAAAAGTCCTGGCAAAGTGTTGCAGAATGACCATGTCAAAAGTGGCTGGCCATCTAACAGGACACCTTTTAAAATGAGGACACGTGTCTTAGTACAGGGCCCAGTCCTTGGTCCTGCAGACACAGAACTATGACATTGACCTCAGGAAACTAACTCTTAAGTGGACATCAGGAGCTAACTCTTTAAGTGGATTCACATTAGCCAGGGTTCTCTTTTTTTAATCATTAGGTAAAACTCATTGTACAAATTTAATTATATATAATGTTTTTTCCAAAGAAAAATAAAGCAGCTTATAAAGTTGCATACAATCCATTCATTAATGTGAATATTTGACAGTGATGAAGCAAAGAGAAAACAGCTTGAAATGACATAAAATTGCAGAGATAAGGCCTATTAAAAATGCTACCAGTATATACTTTCTAAGGGGAGGCTACAGATTTGTCTCTAAGCTATATAGCATCAAGTGACTAAGAAAACCTACTGTGTTAGTTACTTTTGTCTCGTTGCTGAGACAAAATACCTGGCACCAAAAGTTAAAGGGGAAGGGATTTATGTGGTTTACAGTTTGTGGAAGTTTCAGTCCATAATCAGCCCACTCCAAGGCTGGGATGATGAACAAACATCACAGAGGAGAAACAACATGGCATGCACAATGTAGCAAAGGCAACGAGAGCTTCACTGGGTTGGTCTTCCTCTTTTATCTCATCCAGACTACTAGGATTAGGGTGGTGGCAGACTAATCACATGCCCTTAACCCCAGCATCACACATTCCAAATTCAGCTACCTCTGAAAAAGAAAGTTCCATCTCATCTGCATGAGGCTTTGGGAGAACGTCTAAACACAGACCATAACACCTACTTAATGAAATGATTTATAGTATTTAAGAGAGAAAAACTTAACCAGTTGCTGAGCAGACACCCTATTTCTGTTACTAAGATAAGTTTCTGAGAAGTTTTAAAGTGGTTACTGTCTAATGTAGCAGTAAATATGCTTGGAATCTCTTAGAGTAAATAGCAATAATTTTTAGCAGGACTTTGTTGTAATATTCATAGGCATCTCCCAGTTTCATAGGACCTAATAATTCTACAAGAGCACCACTATTATTTGGCACAGGTTGAACACTCCTCATCTGAAAATCTGAAATACCCTAAAATCTGAAACTCTGAGCTGTAGCCTGATGTCCCAGGTAGAAAATTCCATACTGTGAAACTATGCGCAAAATTATTTAAAATGTTGTCTAAGTTACCTTTAGATTTGTATATCCAGTATGCATAAATGAATTTTATGCTTAAAATTGAGTTATGGGCTGGGGATGTAGCTCAGTGGTGCCATGCCTGCCTGGCAAGTGCAAGGTCCTGAGTTCAATCTCTGGTACTGAAAAAAAATAAAATAAAATTGAGCCAGGGCTGGGGATTTAGCTTAGTGGTTTCACTGCCTGCCATGCAAGCACAAGGACCCAAGTTCCATCCCCAGTACCAAAAAAAAAAAAAAAAAAAAATTGAGCTGTATCCTCATGATGATATCTCATTTATGCAAATATTCTAAAATCAAAAAAAAATTAGAAGTCTGCAGCATTTGGTCCCAAGTATTTTGAATAGGGATGCTCAATCTGTATAGGCATTGATTATCTATATTTCTAATAGGATTCATAAATATATTTTAGAGTATCTTGGAATAGATGACCTAGATAGAGAGTTTCAGGAAGTAATCATTGTATATTATTATTATTATTGTTGTTGTTGTTGTTATTTTGTTCTTGAGGTTTGATAGAGTTCCTTAAATAGAATAGAAATTACCAGAAGTCCTCTTAATTAAAAGTGAAAACTGTATCCATGAGTAAGGTGGGAAATCTTCATTCAGAATAATTTTGTTATTTTACCAAAAGACATAAAGAATTAACAAGACTTGTATTACATATCACAAGGCTACAGTAATTATAGCTATGACAAATTTTAAAGGAAGTAACTACCACAAAAAGTTTTTAAAAACGTAAAACAAAGTATAGCATTTTCCCCAAGTTACCCACAGAGTACCTGGGCTTCAGGAGTACTTCTTCAGTATATCTTTTTAAGTAGCAGTTTCCAGACTCTTTGTTTTTAAGATCCCTTTCTACGATTCAAAAGTTATTGGGACCCGCAACAGCTTACTTTTAAAATGTAGGTTAGAGTTATAAATATTTACCATATTAGAAATTTAAACAAAGAATGTAAAAACTTTAATTGATTTTTTAAAAGACAGTAGAGCTGAGGATGTAGCTCATTGGTAGAGTTCTTGCCTAGCATATATGAGGCCCTGGGTTTGATTGTCAGCAGCCCCCCAACAAAACAATAAAAAACCCAACAGCAACAATGACTAATTACATTTTAACATTAATAAAATTTTAATTAAAAGTGTATTTTCCAGAATAAAAATAAATGTAGTTGGACAAATGGCATTGTTTCACATTTTAAAAGAGATCTATAATATCTGGTTTAATAGATTGTCAAATACATATACTTCAGTCTATTATGATATGTTGTTTTGGTTGAAGTATATAAAATTATGTAAGAAATCAGTTTTTATAATTATATAGCTAGAAAGGAAGAAGTAATTTAGTAGTGTTTTCAAATCATTATGGATATTCTTCTTTGATATTATACCAGAACTTGTCAAGTGATAATTTCTTAAAGGTTAATTGCAATGTGGAAACCATATTAATGAACATTTTATGCTTATTAAATTAAAATCCATTGGCTCATTTGCACTTTTAATGGATTTATTGCCCAAGCATGATTTTGTAGTATGTACTAATCATTTAGAAAATTGATTGATTGATACAGTAGCACAGACTGAGTAGCTTACCTAACATATTTATATTCTCAGATTTCTGGCATTGGCAGGGTTAATTTCTTCTGAAGCCTTTCCTTGGCTTAGAGATGACCATTTTCTTCCTGTGTCTTCACATGTTCTTTTCTCTGTGTATCTGGGTCCTGGTCTCCTTTTCTTTGAAGGAAATCAGTCACTTTAATGGCCTCATTTATCTAATTATCTCTTTAAAGGGGTACTTTGAATCTGATCTCCAGTTACAGTCATTTTCTAACTTATAGGGGCTAGGAGTATAAGATAGAAATTTTGAGAGAACACAAAATCAAACCATAACAGCTGATTTATACAGATCCCCCACCCCCAGCCCATGCTGAGAATCAAACCTAGGGCCTGGACCATGATAGGCAAGGGTTTTACCACTGAGCTACATCCTCAGACCTTTTTAATTAATTAATTTTATTTTTGGAGAAAAGGTCTTGCTAAGTTGCTCAGGCTGCCCTGGAACTTTTGGTCCTCTTGCCTCAGTCTCTCAGGCAGTTAAAATAATAGGCATGCACCACCATACCCAGCTTAACTATGCAAATATTGCTAATGTTCACACATTTTATTACACAAAATCAAGAAGTCACATTTTTTTTTTGGTACCAGGGATCGAACTCGGGACCTTGCGCTTGCGAGGCAGGCAGCAGAACCACTGAGCTAGAAGTCACATTTTTTACTATCACCAATCCCATCAGAAAAGTCTTCAACTGTTGAAAAGACAATTTGACTCACAGCGATGAATATAAATTTTCCAACATTTAACTTTTGCTTGAGAACTTGAATTTTATTATTGGTCACAAATGCTGTCAGCTGTTTTACTTGAAGAGACAAACTCACTTGATTCATGTTGAAAAAATGTCCACCAGATTCCCAGGTCTAAAAAACTACAGTGTAGTGTTCTTTCAAATAAAAATGGTGTTTTGTGGTAAAAGTTCAGCTCGTAACTCTCAGTGACACAAAAGAGCTTCCTTTATGATAAAACCATTATACATCAGTATGAGTAGAAGTGCTGTATTCTTCCCATTTTATTACACAGAATATTAAAAGGATAATATGCTCTGAAGAGTTGTGTTTCAATAAAATAAATATTATTTCCTGTTATTACCAAGATCATTTGGAAGAGAAAATGGCTTTTGTGTTTTGCAAGTGCATGGTGATGAAAAATACAGTGATTTCCTGTACATTTTGATGCCACTGCTTTGATTTGTGTTAGATGATAGCCATTTCACTCAGTATTGATTTTGTGCCATCAATGCAAAGGTCAGTACAATAAAAAAAGGAAAAGAATGTTGTGGTTGGCTGAGTAAGAACACCCTTCCATATCCTGGTTCCTGGCATCTGTGAATATGTTACCATACATGATGAAATGAACTTTGTGGTTGTGATTAAATCAAAGATTTTGAGATGGATTGCCTCAGTGTAATCACCAAGGTCCTTGAAGGAAGCCAGAGGGTCAGCAGTAGTGGTTAGCAGATATATTGAAGGAAGCAGATAGTTGAGTAAGAAGATAGTTAAGCAGAGTCTTCGGTGGTAGTATGGCACACGTACCGCAACAGGCTGTTTGTATCATTGAAAACTCTTAAAAGGTTTACCATCACTGGAAATCATGCAAGTTAGGGCTTTGACACTTTCTTTGTAAGTAATAGGAAATCACTGAGTTTAGGTGGTGAGACTTTGGAAGCAAATGTCATAGTTAAGAAGAGAGATGACAGTGTACAGTGTTTTGGAAATTGATGATAGAATTATTGCTAAAGAAAAAGCAAATGCTAAGACAGTTGGAATTGGTTGCTTCCTATGAATAATGATAAGCTCTTTGGTATCAATTCAGGGAGAAAACACTAATAAAGTAATTCACCTGTAGCTTTTCAGAAGCATAGTATCCTTATATGTGATTTATAAGCAAAATCAAATTTCTGATATTATAAGTTGTGGTACAGCTCAGAAATCCAAGAAAACAGTTCTGAATTAGAATAATTTGACATTGCTGGTGTTTCAAAGTTATATTTGTGCATGTTGTCTGTAATAGATGACAAGCTGATTTTAGCTGTATTGGTTTATCTGGCATCTACCAGTAACATTAGTGATACAGTAATTGTTCTAATGAATGAGACATTTGGCAACCTGTCAAATTCTTTTTTTTCCTTGTGTGAAGTTGGTACAGGTACATAATACATCTTAATTCTTTTTTATTTTTTTTTTTAATTCCCTTTCCCTGCCCTCCTTCCATTCTCCTTCCATCCCTTGGTACAGGCTGTCAAATTCTAAAGTTGACTTTGGAAATATAAATTCATAAGCCTTTTAAAAAATAGAAAACAGTTACAGTACATTGTAAATCTTCATTGAAGGGTATTTTAGAAATTCTTAAAATGAAGTTAACACTACTGCTACCATTTAATGGCTGGCTATTGAGAAAAGGTCAAAACTCTTTCAAATAATCTACTCAGAATTATTTTTAGAAATAATTCCAGAGTTCGTCTGGTACTTATTCTGAGCAAGGTCATGCTCTTCATACATTTGATACCCTTCACATTCTATTGCCAGCTACCTTGTAAACATTTTCTGCACCTGTGTCTTCATGCTGCTGCAGTCAGAGCAGTCCACTTAACCTACTTAATATTATGTAGAAGTAGAAGACTGCCCAAATTTGGGTGTTTTATAAGAGTAAGGTGATGCAGTTAGGGAAAATTAACCCATACTAAGTTTATGTACTGCTTTGATTCATAGTATTTCAAATGTACAGGAAAATGAAATTGGTCTTGATAGGGGCCGGGGATTTAGCTCAGTGGTTCCACCGCCTGTCTCGCAAACGCAAGGTTCCGAGTTCGATCTCTGGTACCAAAGCCAAAAAAAAAAGAAATTGGTCTTGATAAACTGGAGCCTTGATAAAAATAACCAATAGAATTAAATACAAAAGGTCTATAAAAGGCCTTTGGAAAGAAATGGGTGGTGATTGGTACCTCAGATATCTGCAGTTATTGGCATTCTGCAAAACAAACAAACACAAACAAAACCATTAAAAAAGTCCAAAGAAAACATTAAAATTTAAGTCAATGAAGTGGTGGTTTTTGTCACTTGAGTATCATGATTTAATGTATTAAATTTTTTCCCATGCATGTACACTATTTATGAACTGTTCTTGGGAGAAGAGTTGAGAAACTTACAGGAAATTTCTTAGGAGCAGTGCTTAGAAGAAATCAAAGTTATTGTAGATACTCATGAAACTTGTTACCTGCAACTGATTGAGATGGCAAATAAGATTAAATTTAGAGGGCTTTAGGTAGGAAAAAACATGAAATCCACATTAAATGTGGATAGAGTTAGAGATAGATAGAGTTAGAGATATTTAGGGTGAATTTCTAACTCAGACTTTCAAACAAACATGATGAGATCCATAAAACATAATTGTATAGTTTAATGAGTTATCATAAAACATACATTGTTGTAGCCCATGTACGTTCAGAAAATAAAGCATAGGTGTATTTCAGAAGCCACTTGCATATACCTTCCTGATGACAACCCCTTCCTCTTCTTCTAAACGTCATTAGTTTTCTCTTTGGTAACTTGATTGTTTTATGATTTGGACATCTTAGTATGTACACTAAAGCATTTAAGTTATTTTGCCAATTTTTGGAGGTTAAATTAATGAAATCATTTGATTATATGCCCTGTGTTTCTTGCTTTCATGCAATGTGGTTTTCATTGTAGCTGTTTGTGATTTTTCTCTAGTCCAAATCACTCTTTATTACAAATATACTACCGTTTGCCGATTCATTTTACTTTTGACAAATCCCTAAGTTTTTTTTTTAACAGTTTCTAGTGGCTACAAGCAGTGCTACCTTAAATATCATGCATGTATCTTGGTGTGTGTATGCACACAGTTTGTTTTTCTGGGTGTGAACTTTCTGGGTCATAGATTATGATTTCCTTAGTGGTGTTCCAGTATGCATACAGACCAGGGATGTATCAGAGCTTCCATTCCTCTACGTTAACCAACCACTTGATACAGTCAGACATTGAATTGAAATATCTGACAAGTTATTTGTCTGTATTTATATGGAGTTGTTGGTCTTCTTAGAGGCTTGTAGAATTTCTTTAATTTCTAGATATGAACTTTTCATTTGGTACAGGCGCTACAAAAAAGTACTTTGTGGTTTGCATTTAACTCTCCTGATGGACATACTACAAACAGATGTTCTTAATTGTAATGATCCTGTATATTACTCTTCTGCTTGCTGGCTTGTCTTTTTCTGTGTCTTAAGAAAAATGTTGAGGTAGCCTAAGGTCATGAAGATAATATTCTTTTTTTTTTTTTTTTTTGAGGCAGGGTCTCATTGTGCAGTTAAGGCTGGCCTTAAATTCACTATGTATCCGAGGCTGGCCTCGAACTCATGGCGATACTCCTGCTTCAGCTACCCGAGTACTAGGATTACAGGCATGCACCACCACGCCTGGCTTAGATACATTCTTGTATCATTTTGTAAGAGCTTTATTTGCCTTTACCTTTAGGTTGATAATCATCTGAATGATATGTGTTTTAGGTTATATTTAATTTTTTAATATATAGATAGCTTAGTTACTCCAGCATTAATTCCTAAGAAAACTATTTTGTACCCATTCTTGTACAGTCCACCTTTGATGTGAAGGGCCATATGTAGGAGGCTCTATCTGGAATTCTATATTATTGGTATTTTTCTGTACTGATAATGGTTATTTGTGTCTACTCCCAGTTCCTTTTCTTCTTTCTCCTCCCACTCCTTCTTCTACCACCCTACCTTTGCGTTCCTTCTCTCCTTCCTCATCCCTCTCACTTTTCCCTATCTATTTCTGTATCACTATAGATATCAGTCATTAGTCTTTCCAGTAAATCAGTTTTGCTGATGTTCTTTTCTATTGTTCTGTTTCATCAATTTTTGATCATATTTCTTTTGGTTTATTTTGTTGTATTTTTTAAAACTTCTTGTTTAGCTCTTTAGTTTTAATCCTTTTTTTGGTTAAATACATTGAAAAGCTATTGTTTGATTTCCATTTCCTTACAGGTACTATTTTATCTTTATCCCCATAGCCTTTGTTATCACTATCATTAATTAAAAATTATTTTTGGGCCAGGGTTTTAGCTCAGTAGTTCCGCTGCTTGCCTCGCAAGCGCAAGGTTCTGAGTTCAATCCCCGGTACCAAAAAAATAATTATTTTTAACTTTTGCAATGATATGTACTTTGGCTTATAGGTTACTTAGACATACAGTTCATAATTTTCAAACATGTGAGGAATTTCTTACTTTTAATTAATTTATAACATATTTCATTGTGGTCAGAGAATAAACACTGTATAATTTCAGTGCGTTGAAACTTGCATTGTGGCCCAGGAAAGTCAACTTTCATAAATGTTCTAGATATATATGCTAGGGGAAAGCGGGAAGAGAATGGATGAATATGTATGAGTTTTTGTTTCTAGTGTTGTCTATACGTCCATTAGGTAGGGTTTGTTAATCTGTTGAAATCATCTGTTTTCTCATTTTTCTCCTTGTTTCTATTAATTATTTAACAGTGGTATGTTAAGGATTTTTCATTGTATATAAATTTTATCTAATACTACTTCTTGACATTTTGTCAGTTTTTAATTTATGTACTTTGATCCTTTGTTAATAGGTTATATCTTCTTGCTGAATTGAACCACTTTTATTTTTTTAAATGACTCCCAATTATATTTTTTTACTTTGTAATTTATTTTGATATTACTAATTTTTTTGGATTAGAGTTAGTATACTATACTTTTTAGAAATCCTTTTACTTTTCAGTAAATTTTCTTTATTTTCTTTTCAGTAACTTTTCTTTATTTGTGTGTATTAATTGATTCTTGTACTCATAGTTGAAATTAAAAATTCAATCAGTGTCTCTTTTGATGAGAGCATTTAGTGCATGTATACTTAATGTAAATATTGATATATTTGGGTTCAAGTGTTTCTAAAAGTTAGAACTCTAAAATCTTTTGTTTGGTCCTTTTACCAGCTTGTGTTCATCCATTGAGTATATTTGACATATTCTTTGAAAAGGAATTATTCAGATATTTAAGAAATGCCAGCTATTTTTGGTTCTGATTTTGAAAAATGATCATTATGTGATGTTTGTGAAAGAAATAAAACTATTCATGTTTTTAATTCTATGATATGTTACTTGAGATTTGAATAGTCTGACAGAAATAAAACTTTGTTAGATAGGAATATTGTAAAATTTTTATTTTTTTAGTTTAACTAAAAACTTTTTTTGTGCTAGAGGTTGGATCCAAGGCTTTGCACCATGCTGAGCACATGATCTACCACTGAACTATACCCTGGCCTCAAAAACTATTTTGTATTTTCAGTTTATTTTTTGACTTGTTTTTTTCTTAGATTTCTCAACTTTCTTTAGGGCTATACTCACTTTACAATGATGTATCTTGAATTGATTGTCCTTGAAAGTTTTACTAGGTCTATTTTTTTTTTTCTGATGCTTTTTCTTAGGTATAAGAACTAAGTATGTAGGTTGAAGCTTAGTGCCATGTAACACATCCACAAGTTAATTTGAGGTAGCTATTTACCAACTATAAGCTGTAGTTTTTAACCTGGTCTTTCCAGTAGTATATATTTAGTTTGGGGAGTAAAAATACAGTGTTTACTAACATTTATCTCATAGAAATGCAGTTTAAAAATCTTTATTATAGAAAAATTCGGAAGTACAGAGAAGGTACCTTCTTGTTCTCAGCACTTAGCTAACATAATTATCTACTCATGACCTATTTGTTTAATGTCTACCCCCTTGAAATAAGTGTGAAATATCATTATATATTTCATTATCCCTAAAAGGTCTAGTTTCATTTAAATACTATTATCCATCTAAAATATGAGTAATTCCTTAAAATCAAATATCTTGTCTCATATTTCCTCAATTGTTTTTTTGTTTTTGTTTTGTTTTGTTTTGTTTTGGGGTACCAGGGATCAAACTCCGGACCTTGGGCTTGCGAGGCAGGAGGTGGAACCACTGAGCTAAATCCCTGGCCCTCAATTGTTTCATAAAAATTATACATTAAAACTATTGTATCTTTTGTTTATTTAACTTTATAGGTCCCCTAGTCTGCATTATCCAGGCCATTTATTTGTTGAATAAATCAGGTTTTCTTTTCTTTTTTTTTTTAAGGTCATCTGTTTTCTAGTTTGGGTTTTCCTGTGTGCAATCCTCAGCTTTCAGCTCTCATTTAACATGTTTCTCTGTTCTTGTATTTTCTGTAAATTAGTAGTTATATCTAATGGCAAATTATTTTAAAAAATTCAAGTACCTCTTAAAACTAAGGTTATAGATTTCTTGAATCTTTAGTGGGACTTACAGGTAGCACCATAATGATGCTATTGTCATCTCTTTTGCCTGCTTTATTTACAGACATGGGCATACAACTTGCAGAAGTTGGTATTTATCTGGAATCCCACATCAAGTTGAGATTAGACTTTAAGATGCTTCTGAAAGTAGAAATGTCCTCTGTTTATGAGTTTTTTAAGTCCTAGGTATGCTAGCATGTTAATGTTTTTGGTTCTTCAGGCATTCCATCCAAAGCATTTTCCCCCAGCTGAACACTTGATTTCTTGAGTTTGTCTTCTGCTCTCCTACCGAAGCCTTACCTTAATTGTAATTCAGTTTATTAACCTGTTAATACTTAATCTGTATCAAAGTCCTCTTTTCTACACCTTCTAGTGTACCATTTACTTTTCTAATGTATGACAGGAAAGCATTTAACCTGAGTAATGATTTTTTGTTTGGTTTGGTTTGGGTTTTTCTTTGTTATTCTTAGAATTGCACCCAGGGCCTCATTCATTCTTGGCCAGTGCTCCACCCCTGAGCTGCAGCTCAGGCCCTTGTTTATTTTTATTTTGAAACAGAGTCTCACTAAATTTCCCAGGCTGGTCTCTCAACTTTCCATCTTCCTATTTCAGCCTCCCTCCGGAGTAGCTGAGATTATAAGTATGCACCACTGTGCTAAGCAAAGTAATTTTTTTACTTTAAGTAAAAGTGACATCTGTCAACCCTCATGAGAGATGTGCTTACTTCTGAAATGTTTTAAATGTACACATTTAGTGTTACAAAAGTAATATATTTGTCTTAAAAAATTAAAACAATGTATAACTATATAAATACTGAATGCAACCTACCTTCTCACTTCTGTCTCATTTTTATAAGTGACAAAAACAGTGATGTATCTCATTCAGAAATGAACTTTATTCAATATAGGTACAATTATATACTACATATACACACAAATTTGATCTTTACAGATAAAATAAATATCAGAATTAAACTTAATGCAGCATTGTTAATATGTTTTTACAGGGAGGATATTCTCAAATTAGTACTAATTGTGATTGTCATTCTTCATGAACAAGTTGTAGATCAGGAAAAACAAGTTAGAGTGTGGACAGATACCAGGAAAAACAAGTTAGAGTGTGGACAGATACCAGGAAAACTTGTAAATAGGTTTTTCTTTTTATGTGAGACATGAAGGAACATAAACAGTGTCCAAAACCCTCTAAATCACTGGGGTTAGGTTTTAGCTCATTGTCTAGCATGTGTTCCTAAGTTTAGTCCCTAGCACTTAGGAAAAACAAAAAACCTAAATCATTTATAAATGTCACACCAATATATATTTTAGAAATATCTTATAATAAAATATAACAAAGAACCACAAATGACAAATTTTCTTGCTCTTTGCCAAGGCATTGTTTAAAAAAGAAAACCATTTCCAGTAAAATTTGAAAAATACAAGAATAAAACCCCCACCACCTATTCTTCTATCATACATGTTAATAACTAGTATCACAATTAGATGGAATATTCCTATGGCACTAATTCTAGTCTTTATTCTTTTCCTGGAACCTTGTCTCCCAGTCCCCAGATGAGATTTTGTAAGAAGTTCTGTTTGTCTGAGGGCTCAGATGTTTTGATACATAGAAACTTTTTAAGCTATTCAATTGCAGTGGAGAAAAAGGCCCCTAACTAAAGCCTACTAGACAAATTGAATTGATTTTCTCTCTTCTCATTACCCGGCTCTGAGACCTCTGTCTTTTCTTCCCTTGCCTGGAAATTATCACACATGACTTTGAGTTGGAGTATTTCTTTTTTGTAAGAGAGAATCATTTTCTTTCTATGTCTTGTACTCTGAGTACCACTTTGAAGATAATGATGCACAGTGTATTAATGATTGTTATTGTCATTTTTGTTATGAAATGTTATTTTTTTCATAACATGAAAAATTTTGAAAAAAAACCCTGAAAAAAACAATTTTTTTTTTTTTTTGGTACCAGGGATCAAACTCAGTTCCCTGCGCTTGTGGGGCAGGCAGTGGAAGGAAAACAAATTTTATAGAAACCCCTTGAGTTGTATGGAATTATCTTTAATGGACAATTTAAAAAAAAATTTTTAAGTGTCACTACATAACATAGGCATTTCAGGAGAATATTATAGTCTAAAGGAAACACCTTAAGAGGTAACTGTAAAATTTTGAACTCTGATTGCAAATGAGCATCAGTTTTGTTTGGAATGATAAGTTTAAACAAAAAATTTGATTTCTAAATTTCATAAAAATTTCTCAGGCACAATTGGAATATCTAACTTTGAAATGTATTTAATTATATTTTATTAGCACAGTATCTTTCGTAAGGTGGTAAAAAAGTGGGAAATATGATGGGGAAATCTCTTGATTAGCAAATCTTTTTGCATAGTTCCCATGTGTAATAGTTGTTATTTAGTAGGTTGATAAATTTCTCCTTTCTCTTTCAAAGCTAGAAAGTTTTACTAGCTAGTTCTTGAAAGGAAGGAAACGAGGCTGCTGGAGAGGATTAGTGAGATAAAACACTGTTCAACTCTATAGAAGAGTTGAAGGTTGCTGTATATTTATATTTAGATAATACACTGAAACCCAAGTCTCTTGAGAAACCTTTGGTATATTTTAGTTTTTCATTATTATGACTCATATGACACCACTGCATATAAATAGTATATTTATATTATAAAAGCCTACAACCTTGGTGCTCCCATTTTTCTACATTATAAATGAAAAGGAGCATTGTCTCCACTTAAAAATTTTCTTTTTATGTCTTGTTAGTATATATTTTGTTCTCTTCATTTGCCTTCAAAAAGAAATAATGTTCCTATTGTCTTACTACGGTGACTGTTGATGCTATTGAAACTATATTCTGAGTGCTTTCAAATTCTCAAACCAGTTTTGTCTGTTATACTTGGCGCTTAGTCATCATTGTGCGTAGCAGGACCTGATTAAGAAGGCTGTTTCGCCTCTAAGCCTTTCTAGATTGTAGCCAGTAGCAACCAGGCTGCATTAATTTCCCTTTGATGACATCATCGACTGTGGAAGAACCCAGTTGCTTCAGCAAGTCGAACTACAGTTCTAAGCCTCATCAAATATGGCATCTCCCTTGCCTGCTGCAGCACTGGTGGAAAAAATGCCACTGTCTTTTTAAGCTAGCTAGCTTTTCTTTTTCTTCTTTTTAAAAATTCTAATCATGGATGCTTCTTCTGATCCCTATTTGCCTTATGATGGGGGAGGAGACAATATTCCCCTGAGGGAATTACATAAACGAGGTAATACCATCCCCTTGCTATGAATCCTCTGTTGGTATGTTTGCATGCAGCTGGGCGGTTCTGTAGTTTAAACAGGTTCTCCTTTGTCCTTTAAATACTGCAGTATGTTGTTTAGCTGCCCCAGTTGTTAGTAAGGGGAAAATGCAAGCTCCAGAATGGTTCTGTAGTCCTCCCTGATTGTTTTCTGTGTGCAGATTAGTACTGCTTCAGATCACATTGGGCTCTGACTCCATCTTCTGTGTAAAAATCCTTTCCGTGTTTAGCTACAAAAATGAATCGAGCCGCTTTTATACTTAACTAAAGTGTTGCTTGGCACTTCAAAAATAATGTTTTTCTTCTGTCTGAAAACTTACGTTTCTTTAAATTTACAAAGAGAAATCAAGTGTCTATGTAGTATTGTATTTCACCTCCTGCCAGTTACCATGTAGATTTTACACCACATAATAGAATTATAGTAAAAACTCTTAACTATATTTGAGAACATTTAAAAATGGCAGTAAAGGTAAAAATACTACCATGTTAATATTTTTCATTTAATATATATTTCACCTAATTAACATATTACATTATCCTCCACAGATATCTTTTAAAATTTGATGTTATGAAACACATTTAGGTACTTTTTACACATCAGAAAAAAATAAGTTAGTAGTTTGTGGAAAACAGAAAAGCAGTCAGTAATTGTGAAAATCTTTTGGCAGGTACTGCTTCAGTTTTCTCAAAACTAATTACATGTTAATTAAGCTACTACCCTTTTGTTCAGTTTTCTTAAATTGATTATTCTAACAATTGATTGACACTTGTTCTAGAAAAAAAATGACTTCAAAAAGTCTTTTAGGTAGATGGCTTCGTTTATGAGCCATATTAGTTTGAATTACTGCAGGATATTATAAACTTCATGGTTTAGCCCAAACTTTTATTAATAAAGTAAATAAGGAAGTTATGATTTTATTGATCATATGTAGCTTGTTTTATTTAAAGTACATTTTGTGTCTTGACAGCACTTTTAAATTCGACTAGAATTTAGCAATTAAAGTGTATTGAACAAATATGTATTGGTTTTATTGTGCCTGCTAGATACTATTTTAGGTTCTGAATAGTTGCAATATTATTTATCCTGTAGAATTATGTAGTTAGTAAAAGGTTGCCTTTTATATTTTGAAGAAAAATGATATAAAGGTCATGTTACGTATGTTATGTTAGAACATCTGAGGAAATACCTAAAGCATAAAGAATTACCACCCAGACAATTTTTTTTCTTTCTTAATTCTTAATATGATCATATATTCTCTTTTATGTTATGTTCCCATCAGTTTTCTGGTAAGAATTTCTTTAAATAGGAAGGGAGGTGAATAATGACTGTTCCAGTGTCACAGTATTTGCGAATTAGTAATTAAACTGTAAAACCAGACAGACATGTTTTCTCTGAGTTATTACAACATCTGTTTGTTAATGATAATAAACTAGGAGGCCTGGGCTTGAGAAATTTAAATTCCCTGTGTTGAGCCTGATAGCTTTTGACAGAACTTACTTATAGACTCTGTCTCTGAGTATAATACACAAATATTAAGAATTAAGTCATAACTTATATGAGAGCAGGCATGGTTATTGATATGTATTACAAAAATAGAACCTTTTAATTTTTATTTTCATAAATAATCCTTAGGAATTATGTGTAAGACCTTTAAGTCCAGTCTCACTTATAAAAGTGGTTTTTTGTAAGTAATGTGCATTTGTGACAAAGATCAGTCAATTATCAGGCTTGCTTGACTCTACTGTATTACCAAAAACATACTGTAGGTAGTATCCTAGTATCTACGGCAAGAGGTTATTTATATTCCATAATTTATGACCCATTGTAGCTGTGGGTCATGACACAAGAAACTAATAATGTGGAGGTAGGCAGCTAACGTAAATCAAGAAAAGTGAATCAACTTCCTTCTGGGGACAAAACTATGATGATTAGAAAAAGATATTTAGCCTGATAAGGGAAGAGGTAGATAAAGTATAAAATTGCAGGGCAGGGGATTTAGCTCAGTGGTTCTGCTGCCTGCCTCACAAGTGCAAGGTCCAGAGTTCCATCCCTGGTACAAAAAAAAATAATTGCAAAGGATATTTACAAAATAAACAGGTATCTGTTTACTAAATCCCTAAATGCTAGAGCTAGGGATTACACTTAATGTTTCAAGGTGAGATGATAAATAATGAAGCATCCTACTTAAATGAATGGTACAGAGGCTAGAAGTGTAAGTATATGCAAAACAATTAGTTTAATATATTATAGATAGTTCAGAAATTAAGATAAGATTTTAGAAATAGCTGTTTTTGGTAAGTTTCCTATACAGAAAAAAAGCTCTTCAAATTGTTTTTTCCTTTTTTGTCAGAAAAAAATTTTTTGGACTTTTATTTAGTACTTTCACTTTCTTAATTTGTTCATGAAGTTTAACAAATTTAGGGGGTTGAATTCTACCATATTTTTACAGTGGATTTGATCTTTTGTGTTTAATCTCCATTTATTTCATGAAGAGACTTTAAATTTTTAAAAATATTTCATTCAAGGCATTTATTTAGCTTTTGTGTATAAAGCACAACTGTATACTATAGAGAATGATAGTGATAATAGTAATATTAATAATGGCTAACACTTATACCATTACAAATCATTTTAATTTTTATCATAACCTTGTGAAGTTGGTACTATTATAATCCCCATTTTCCATTTGACAAAACTGAGGTAAAGAAATGTTAAGTCAGTATTTGCAAACTTTGTTTTAGTACCAAGGATCAAACTTGGGACCTTGTGCTTGCGAGGCAGGCACCAGAACCACTGAGCTAAATCCCCGGCCCGAAAGTCAGTATTTGATTCTACTATTTGGCTCTTCTGATCGTAAGGATACATAGTACTGCTTCTCACTGTGTGAATCTCTGTAATGTATTATGGATTAAGTTGGGAAGGTGTATAGGAAAGGTTCCTAAGTTGAAAACAGTCAAAACCCGAGGAAGTTAAACAATTACTCATTGAGTGGTATAGACTGTGTTTTCTGTGGGACTTTAGAGGAGGAAGATAGGAGTCTCCTTTTGACAAGTGTTATTAAGTAGGCCATCTTCAAGTACACAAGGGAATTGGATAGGACATTCCTTGTGGAGAGAGGAGAATGAGTAAGTGCTAGGACAGAAGTAAATGCCTGGGATCTTGGTCTTGATCAGTTTTGTTGTATCAAAACCGATACAGTAGTTTTTCTAAGGGTCAGTAGTAAAAAAAGGTCATGTATTTAAAGTTTTTTGTTATATAATAGATGAATGTGTTTGTTTTTCTTCCTTCCTGAAAGTATTAGTTAAGATTTTTTTGGTATATTATTTGGAAATTCTCGAGTTAAAAGGTATTAAAATTGCCAGAGGGACATTCTGTAGGCTCCTTGTAAAATAATTGGATTCAGGTCCTTATTGTACTTTATTACCCCTAATTTTTTATACAACCAGAAAAACCTCTTTTTAAAAATTAATCCATCTAAGTGTCTATAAATTAAAAGAACAAATAAAAATTCTTGGTGTTAGAAATTCTTTATGTTATGGTTTATACTAAAACAATTTGAATTTCTCTTGTCCACGGTATCTGAATTTTAAATCTTTAGTAAAATCTTGATCATATTACTATCTACAGCTCTATTTTCTAAAAATAACTAACACTTAACTGTGATTAATTTTATATCATCTCATGGCTTGTCATGTACTAGAAATGCTTTTTGTGCATCAGGATTTCAGAATGTGAGCAAATCTCTTGCCACATTGATTTGGTTTTTCACTTTGGCTCTTTTCCCAGCATTGAGATCTCTGCTTTGTGTCTACACAGGAGACTAATAGTTTAAATTGTACTTTAAAATTTTGGTTTTGTTTTATAATTAGCACATGTTTAATTTACAGTATTTGAAGTCTTTTATGACCTCAGGCTCAAAAATGAATTTAGTTTCTTCTACAAATTTTGTGGGATTTTTTATCATGTAATATACAGATCATTACATATGCAAAGATAATAAATGAATGAGTAACTTGTTTCCAAGTATATCTAGATCCTAATGTTCACTTTATCCAGTCTACATAAGGATGGGGCTTTTTGAGGTGGCAACAGAACAGAGAAGGAAGCAGTGAATTGAATTGTGTAATTCAGGCTCAGCATTGCTACTGACTTGTATATCTTTGGTAAGCTTCTTGGGGATTTAATACTAATTTCTGAGTCTTTACAGTTTAGATATTTAAATGACTAAGCAGATATTATGAGCGTATACTTCTTGTATGCTAAGGGCAGGGCAGCATGATTGCCATTACCTTTTTAATCTTTGATGTGGGGTCTGTTCTCTGGAACTTCTATTATCCACTTGTAACAAATACTTTCTCCTCCCTTACCAGGATGATCATTCCTTATCAATAGGGTTATGGGGAGGGGGTGGGGAATATATATACATTAGAGACCGAGACAACATCAGAGAGAGAGAGAAAGAGAGGGAACGAGAACTAGACTTCTCTTAATATATCAAAGTAACTTCATCACTCCATTGTCAGGAAATGAATACATACAATGTTGGATTTCTGTTTTATGTGTGTCTGGTACAACTGTAATCTATATTATGAGTTAAAATGACAAGTACTACTGCTTTTATACCTCTGGAGGTTGACTACAGAAGTAGAAAGTAACAGTCTTATTTGTGACTATATTCATATATTTTAATGGAAAGCTATTACGTGAGTGCTCCCCTTTGAGAATTCTGATACTGCTGTTGATGTCACTGAAATATACTCCTAAACTCAGTTAAAGATGCAGCAGGGTTTTTTGTTTTTTGCTTTTTGTTTTTTCACTTTTCTTTTAGTTCAGTTCAACAAATGTATGTTGAGGGTTTCTCAGTGGGAATAGGAAAGGTTTTTATTTATGGGAAAGCTGGTAATTTTCATTACCTATCATTCTTGTTTATGAAACTGTAGATTTTAACATATTGAGCAAGAAATTGATTGAGTTATGACTAGTGTTAGAAGGATGGACGGACAGATGGTGAAATGATGGAAGGAAGAAAAAAAGAAAAGAAAGAAAATAGACAAAATGTCACTGTGTACCAAGTAGTAAATATTGTTGACTAAAATTTGGTTTTATTCAGGTACATAGCTATACAGTGTGTCAGTAAGAATATTTTTGTTATGTGCCACATTCAAAAAACTTGGAAGCCAGGTTTCTAAGTGTGTGCCTGGAGGGACAGTTAGCTCTGCCTACGGCAGGGGTTTACTTCCTGAGGCGTAAGATGAATCTGGAACAACCTGAGAGTAAAAATGGGGATGTGATAGTTGCTATCATATATTTCTGCTAAAGCCTAAGACTGTTAGTGCTAGGAACAGAGCACTGCCTGTGTCTATTAGTGCAGCTCATTTTTGGTTTTTTGCAATGTTTTAAGTAAATGAGGAAAAAGTGGTTTAGAACTTGGAACCAGAGACAAAGGAGAAATAGTGATGATGAAAGGAAAGTTGTATCAGTTGTCCAAATGCTAAGTGCATGTACACTTAGAAGGTACTACCTAATAGTTCTTAACCTGCTCTGAGAGAAAGGTGTCCACGTATCTTAAAATATATATAAACCAACTGTGAAATTGTGCATAGTGACGATGCCTTTGGAATCAAACTGTTTGAATTTAAATCTCTGTTCCACTACTTACTAGCTGTTGACCTAAATGTTCTGCATCTTGCTTTTCTAATTTATAAAGGAGAAATGATAATACCAATCTCCCAGAGTTATTGTGAGGATTAAATGAGGGGAAGAACATGTCTAGTGCATAGTACGTACTCAATAAATGCTAGTTGTTGTTTTTCTTGTTATTAGATATGAGCTAGTTAATAGTATCTGGCCTCTACATGGGAAAGATTAATTCTGATGGAGTCCAGTTTGTCTGTTTTTTTCTTTGTCACTTGTACTTTGGTGTTATATATCAGAACCACCGCCTAACCCAAGGTCATAAAAATTTACTGTTTCATTTTTTTAAGGGTTTTGTAGCTTTAGCTCTTACATTTAGATCTAGGATCTGTTTTGTTATTTTCATGTATGTGTGTGAGGGTAGGGATCTACTTTTATTCCTGTGTTTGTAGACAGCTAACTGTCCCAATATAATTTGTTGAAAAGACTTTCTTCTGAACCATTAGAAAACTATTTCTTTAAAGAATATAAATAATTTTAAATTTAAAAAATAATTTTAAATTTATTTCTTCTATATTTTTTTTCCTGCAGTACTGAGGATTGAACTTAGGGCCTTTGAATTGAGCTATACCTTCCACCCTTTATTTTTTATTTTGAGGCAGGGTCTTACAGAGTCGGTAAGTTGCCCAGGCTGGTCTTGAACTTCCTATCCTCCTGCCTCAGCCTCCCAGAGTGCTGTTATTATAGACATGTGCTTTTGTTCACATTTTTAATCAACCTTAATAAACTTTAGAAATGCAATAATAGCCTGTATGGTGTGTGCTTGGTTATAAGCTTAAGGTGGGTCCAGCTCTAATTCCATATCCTCAGTGATGTCCCCGAGTTGGCTCTGTGCTGTGCTTAATGTAACTTAATGGAGATTAATAGCAGGAAAAGCTTAGACTGTCCAGACATAAACAATGCTAACAACATGATTACCATTTGCACATAGTAGACTTTCATATCTCCATTTCAGCCAAGTATATGGTTGGTGATCCTCATTGCCACCATACCAGGCTTCTCCAAGTCTTTTCGTTTGGATTACAGATATTTGTAAATAATGTAATGGATTTTTATTTTCATAGTTGTTCTTGATTTTTATAAAGTTCTGTGTCTGTGGAAAAATGAAATAAGACTAAGTCTTCATACATACTGTTATTTTTGGCAAGTAAGTTGCAAGCTAGTTACCGTCACTGGATATTTTTTCCTTCTTGCTGAAGTATTTCAGCCTTGTATATTTGAACTACAAAATATCCATTACTTATGGTGGCGTAATGAATTATCTTTTACAGAATTTTTGTCCAGTGTGCAGTTGAAGATTTTATTGCCCAGATTTATGGTACTTTTTTCTTTTTGTTATGTCATTAATTTTTTTGATTGTTTTTGTTTTTTTGTTTGTTTTGTAACATATTAGCAATATAACGCAACCTGATAAACTTTTAAACATTTAAAATATTTTGAGCAAAAATAATAACTTCATTTATTGATTTCCTATTATCTGTCAATTATAGTATTTTTTTTCATTCTTTCATTTTATTGGTGCATTGCAGGTATACAGTAGTTACATTCATCATTGGAACCTTGTACCTTTACATAATCTCTCTTGGTTCTTATTTTTTTCCCCATTCCCCTGCCCTGCCTTCACCCCCTCCACCTTTCCCTATTTACAAGGATTTTGTTTCCATTTTTCCTTTTCTCATATTTTTTCCTTTCTTTTCTTTTCTTTTCCCTACCCCTCCCACTTGTCAATTATAGTATTAAATGTTCTACATTTAGTAAAGAAGGTGACAAAATGAAGTTATATCAAAGAAGTTAGTAACTTGGTTGACAGAACTAACAGGTAACAGAGCTGGAATTTGACTCTAGATCTTTCTGACCTCAAAATCCATTACGATCATGGAATTTCTCTTCTAGGTCCCTTTGAAGGAGAAGTCATCTTTTTCCCAGTCTTTTTTATTCTTGTTTTTCAGCCAACAGGTAGTAAAATTAGTTAATAAAATATCAGTTACTGGCATCTGGTGGTCAGTCCTTCAGAAAAGTTGTATGGTATTTATTTTTCTTGCTTTAAATTTGAGACATAATCAACTTTCAGACCATACTTTCTTATAATCTAAGACTTGGGGATCTAGATAACAGGAACTACCTTATATCCCTTTAGATATTCAGTTGTTAAAATTAATTCGTTCCAACTGTTTTTATATCACTGTGCTTGAGATTGACCCTTTTAATTGGTCTGACAGGGATCATGTGCCTTTTCCTTAGCTGGGAAGGGCACCTTGACAGATCCTCTGAGTTTTGTTACCAAGAAGAGGAGAAAATGATACCAGTTGAACCAAAACAATAAGGGTCCACCTGTATTTTGTCTTGAAGAACTCTTTGTCTTCCAAAGTTACCTTCCACATATCCATTTTAGAAAAGCCATATTATCATTTTCTAATCAGTCAACTCTGGGAATATTTTAAGAAAGAAGGAAAGGGAGGTGGTTATAGTGGCTCATGCCTGTAATGCCAGCACTTGGGAGGCTAAGGCAGGAGGATCATGAGTTTGAAGTTAGCTTGGACTACATAGCAATTTCTAGGCCAACCTAGACTATAGAGTGAGATCTTGTCTATACAAAAAAACAAAAAACAAAGAAAAGAGGCAAAGTATACTTTATGTATGGGAAAACTTTAATTTGGAATAGAATGATATGTACTTAATTTATGGAAAAGTTGAAGTTGAGAGGTAAAATTGAGTGATTTGTATCTTATTCATTAAAATTTTTAACACATGTATATTACTGACTTGTATGATATCTTTAATATATGTCAGTTAAGCCATGTACTCATCTAGGCTTCAATCAGCTATACACAAATGATATGCAGTATTAAGGATATGTTACCGGTATTGTCAGGAAGCACATGACTAATGTAAATGTTTATTGTACTGTTATACCTTTTTCTACCTCATAAGAATGAGAATAGCACTTTATACTTTTCGAATTCCCAGTTCATAAACTTGGATGAATACGTGATTTGTTTGCTTATCTTCAAGATGCAAAAGGATGTATTGTGGGTACATATTGAGGGGCATGGAAGTTTTGTTTTTTATTTTTATTTATTTATTTATTGGTACCAGGGATCGAACTCTGGACCTTGAGCATGTGAGGCAGGTGGTGGCACCACTGAGTTAAATCCCCGGCCCCATTTTTCATTTTTTATACTGCAGAGTAATAAGATCAGAAGTCTGTGCCTCCTTAGCTCTGCCCAGATAAGGATAACGGTGGTAGAAAATAGGTGTTGGAAGTTTGCCAGACATTTCAAAGTAGACTTTTAAAAAAAGTAATTTTAGGGTTGGGGATATATAGCTTAGCTGTAGAGCATTTGCATGGTATGTACAATCCCCAGCACTACCCCCCTCTCATTTTTTTCCAGTTTGCAGAACTTGAAAATAATACAAAAAATCCCAAATGCTCTTCATTCTCATTCCAAAAATGTTAACATTTTACTGCATTTGTTCATTTTTGTTCTCTCTCATTGTTACATATGCTCTTCCTACCATACTCTGTGTAGATATATTACATATATATATACTACATTATTTTTTTCTGTAGAGAGCAGAATGAAAAGATAGTTTGTTTACCCAAAAACACTTCAGTATATTTTTCTTTAAGGAAGGACACACTCATATATAGCTACTGTACATTTTTCAAAATTTGACACTGAAGCCAGGTGTGCTGGCACAAGCCTATATCCCATCACTTGGGAGGCTGAGGAAGGCGGATCACAAGTTTGAGGCAAACTGACTACATAGTGAGTCTGTCTCATAACAACAAAAAAAAAAAAAGAAAGAAAGAAAGGAAAGAGAAAATGGTACAATAGTACTTTTTGATCTATAGATCATTTCTTATATGGCATTGTTCCACTATCTTCTTTACTACAAAAGAAAAAGTCTTTTTTTTTTCCTGGTTTAGGTGGAACACATGTTACAGTTAATTTTCATGTCTCTTTTAATATACTTTAGTCTAGAACAATTCTTCGGCCATTCTTCATCTCTTAACTTTGACAGTTTTAAAGAATTTAACACATTTATTTTGCAGAATTTTCCTCAGTTTTAATGTATCTTTTTTTTTTTTGGTACCAGGAGTCGAACCCAGGACCTTGTGCTTGCAAGGCAGACGCAGTGCCACTGAGCTAAATCCCCGGCCCTAGTGTATCTGGTTTTTAAGATTGGGTTTATTCATTTTTGATCAGAATACCACAGAAATACTTGACATCATATCAGAAAGCCATAAGAGGCTCTTGACTTTTTCCTCCAAAAATATTTTTTTCTCCAAAAATATTTTTAAAGTTACCAATTTCAATATATGGAAAAGAGTCAGAGATTCTCAAATTTGTCAAGATATTATAAATATTCTTGTTATATTTATTCTCCAGTTGCATTTTTTAAAGAAAATGTGTAGCGTTTAAACTAAATTTTATAAGTGGAAATTAATGAAATTAGGATGGGGTAGGAATAAGGGAAGAACGTAAAAGCTGTAAGTATAGGTTTGAATACGTGCTTTATGTAAATGAACATGGGCATTGCAGTGCAGGAATTGGGCCTTTAAACTCTCAGCCAGCAGAGGAATCAATGCACGAGGCTTCTCCCAGAAGTTTTAATACCTTCCCAAAGCAAACATTCAAATGAATTAAATAGGGAGATAAGACAGAACTGTTAGGTAAAACCAAATAGACATTTTAGTTTATTAGTAACTTTTTGTTACAGTTTTTGAAATATTAATCCCCATTGGGTAGGTTAGCTTAATGGTAGTGGGCTTCCTTGCCACACACATGGTCCTGGGTTCAATTCCCAACCCCACATACATACATACCTACATACCCGCATACCCAACCAACCCCTTCTAAATTCATGTCTTGTTTTACTGCATCTTTGAATTATCAAGAAAAAGTTGACAACTTACAGTATAGTTGACTTGATTTATATCTTAACAGTAATAAAATTAGTTCCTAATATTAACATGGTAATTTTTTGTGCATTCCTCTTTCCCTACCTCCTATTTTAAAATGGTCTGTTGGCGAGGTTTAGTGATGTTTATAGTGATTGTAGAAATGTTCAGATTCTGGCTTTGCAACATAATAGTTTTCTTTATCTCCTTCATTTCTTCTTTTTTTTTTTGGTACCTAGGATCAAACTTGTGTCCTTGCACTTTCCAGGCAGGCAGTGGAACCACTGAGCTAAATCTCTGGCCCTCTTCTTTTTTTTTTTTTTTTGGAGACAGAGCCTTGCTGTGTAGCCCAGTCTTTCCATTTTCCTGCGTCCTGTCCTCCCAAGTGCTGGATTATAGGCATGATCCTTTCTTATCTGTAAATAAAAAAGAATAAGTCAGTTTAAATCAGAAGGACTTTGAGTAGCCTAGGACTGGTGCAACCACTGTGCAAATCAGTATGGAGTTAACTCAAAAAACTAGGATTACAGGCCCCATTTGACCCAGCTATTCCCCTACTGGGTATCTTCCCAAAAGAAATAAAAGAATCATACCACAGTGATATATGTGCACCCATGTTTACAGTAGCACAGTTTGTAATAGCCAAAACTTGGAAATAGCCCCAATTGCCCACCAACTGGAAGACTGGATAAGGAAGATGTGGTTGTTTTTGTTTTTTTAAATAAAATGGAGTACTACTCTGCCATAAAGAATGAGAAATTAGAGACATTTGTAGCTAAATGGATGCCCATCAAGGCCATACTCAAGTGAAATAAATAGGACACACGTGTAAATACGGAATCGTTTCTCTGGAGTGAGAAACTGAAAGTGTTAATAAGGATCAAAAAGTATAATAGATAATGTGAAATAGGAAGAAAGGGTCCAAAGGGGAAGGGGAAGTGGGAGGAGTAGGGGAAAGGAAAAAAATATGAGAAAAGGAAAAAATGGAAACAAAGTCTTTATAAATAGGGAGGGGTGGAGGGGTTGAAGAGAGAGCAGGGAAATGGGGAAAAAATAGGAACCAAGATATATCATGTAAAGGTACAGATTCCCAATGATGAATGTCATATTGTAAACCTAAAATGTACCAGTAAACAATTTTAAAAAAAGAGTAGTCTAGGAAATTTCCTCAATTCCCCAAAAGTCAAACTGATATAAACAGATCTCATGTTTTATATTTAGAAATTTCCTTTATATAGTGTAGTACCAGTCTTTCTATTTTATATCAAATGACTATATTTTCATTAGTATGACATACTTACAAGTACTATAATCTCTAGACTATTCTTCAGGGTCATAAAATCTGTGTTATGGGTAAATAATTTGAGAAGGTAAAATCATTTAGGCTAAAAATGATCTGTTTGAACTTATGTGTGAGGTTTTCAGAGTTTTTAATAGTCTGAAAAAGTTTCAAGTGTTTCTTTCTTTTACACATCTTTATATTATAAGCTATAGCATATATCATGTAGTTTTCAATAATGTTGAGAAATACCTAATATTTAAAGATGACTTGTCCAAAGTTACTTAGCCTAGGTGACTAGATTATGGCCCTTTGGTTAATAGATTTTTGTTCTTTTTACTTATGATTAAATCCATTAAATTTCTCTGTTTTCATAGCCTGTTTCATATCCTTATGCAAGTATAGTATTTGGGGGTGCATATGTACACTTCTTTAGAAAAGTAAGTTTTATTGGAATGTATATATATTATCTAATTGTAAACTAGAAAAAGAAAGTTCATTCTGTTTTTTCTAACAATTTTGATCTTTTCTGGTAGTCATTATTAATGTATTGTCTTATATCTGTTTGTAGTGTTTTCTTTGTATTTATAGGTATATATGTGAAACATAACTTTTAAACCAAAATAAACTATACAAAGTAATTTTTATATTAAACATGATGATCTACACTTGACCTTTTAAAAATCTGTTGTAGCCAGCTTTTTATGTCAGTGTGTACTGTCTCCTCCCTTTCTCTCTTCCTCTCCCCCTCCCCCTCCCATCCCTCCCCTGTACTGGAATTAAACCCAAGGCTTCATGCATGTTAGGCAAACACTTTACCACTGGTCTACACCCTTGGCCCCGTCTCATTCTTTTGAGCTAATGCATTATGTACTGTGGCATAAATGTCCAGAATTTACTTAACTCACTTACCAATGGATGAGACATTTTTGTTTGGTTGAGTTTTTCAGTGTTACAGTGCTTCAGTGAAATCTTTTTAAGTCTTGACCATTTGTTGAATCAGTTCCTAGAAGTAGAAGCCTTGTATGTATGCTACTTTTGGTAGGTATTTTGTTCCTGGGTTTTTTTTTTTGGTACGGGGTATTGAACTCAGGACCTTGCGCTTGCAGGGCAGGTGGCAGCACCACTGAGCTAAATCCCCGGCCCGGTATTTTTTTTTGTTTTTGTTTTTGGGGACAAGTACCGGGGATCGAACTTGGGACCTTGTGCTTGTGAGGCAGGTGGCGGAACCACTGAGCTAAATCACTGGCCCCTGGTATTTTGTATTTTGTATTTTGATAGGTATTTCCAAATTGCTTCTCAAAATGGTTATACAGTATTAGTCTTTCCACTGCCAAATCCAGTAATTTTTCACTCCTGAATTACAGTTATTACTCAGTGTGGTTTTTTTCCTAATGTAACTATGAAACTATCCTTTACAGACCATTTTCATGTCGTATGTTTACTGTATGTGAAACAGGTATAAAAATATCTTAACCTGAAATGTATAGCTATAATTCTCATTGTGAAACCAAAGCCTGATTACTTTACATTAAAATTTAAAACTTTTTGAGACAGGTTCTTGCTTTGTAGTACAGGCTGGCCTTGAACTCACTATGTAGCCCAGGCTAGCCTCAAACTCACAGCAGTCCTCCTGCTTCAGCCTCCCAAGAGCTGGGTGTTGGCCGCCATGTCTGGCCTAGAATTCATTTTTAGAACATTTTCTCAAGTTAATTTAACCTGTTTCTAGATATTATAGTCTGAAGATCTCTTAGTAACAGATAGAGTTCATGTGACAAAATTTTGTTTTATAGTGCTGCAGTATTAGAACTTTAAAGTATATTGGATTGTACCTTAAAGCCAGGGATAGTATTTTTTCTTAGCATCTTTGTATCAACTATACTATAGAAAGAGTGCTATTTATATAAAACTTCTTCATAATGCCTTTAATTGGGAATGATTTATGCTGTACAGGCTTTTAAGTCAGATGTTGAGAAACTATGGCCCATGTGTCAAATCTTACTCCTCACTATTTTATAAGTAAAATATTATTGGAACATGTTCATATCCATTTAGTTTCATACTTCTGTGATTTCTTTTGTGCCCCTGTGGCAGAGTTGAAGCCTAAATCCCTCTAAGCCCTTGGTTGACTCCTGTATTCAATTATAAGCACTTTAGCATTAGTAATATGTTATTGTTTTCTTTCTATAACAGTACTAAGGTGTTTTACTCATACTGGGCATAACTTAAGGATTTTTTTCAGGAGTTGTACAAGTGCAGGAAAAATTTTTAGGGGTAAACTTGCCTAGCTTGGGGACTAGCTGTGTATGTTAAATTTTGGTAGCTTTTGCCTTGCCAAAGGGGTTATACCAGTTTATGTTAATTATTAATTTTGTGACAAGTCTTCTTTGTCTGTAATTTTACTGAGTATATTTACATACTTTTTATACTTTACCAGTCTCAGAAAAAAGTAGTGTTGTGTATTTGATATGCTTTCCATTTTATCTGTTAAAGTCATTTTCATTATGTAAAAGTTATCTGTATTTCTTTTTCTTGAAGTGTCTTTTAGTGTCCTTAGAATCTTCTTTGGGTTTGTTGTACTCATAAAGTGTATAGGGAACACATGTTAAACTCTAATGAAAATTGACAAAGCTGATTCGGAGGGATGTGTGAGATTGAAATGTATATATACTCAATGAAGGAAAGAAGAGGCTTATAAGGCACAGAACAGAAACCACAACTTCAAGGCTTGTCTTTCTTATTGGACAGAATTTATTTGCATTTCACCAGATAAATATCATTTTCAGTTCCTCAGTCTTCTACAAGTTATTTCTAACTTTATAGAGTTTATCTCTTAATTAACAATAGTCACACAAAATTCTCTGGAGCATCAGATGACTAGACATTCTGTTTGCTGATAACTAAAATATGACTTTGAAAGTACTTGAGTCTTTTGTCTTACAAGGTTTTAGATACTTTTTCTTAATATTTCCTCTATTTTATGAAACTAGTTTTAAGTGATCCTGTTTCTGTACTAATAACTTCTAAGGTTATAAAACTCACTTCTGTCTTTTATTAAACATTCATTTTTCTCATTTTTCCTTTTTTACTCTGTAGGAACTCATTATACAATGACAAATGGAGGCAGCATTAATAGTTCTACACACCTACTGGATCTTTTGGATGAACCAATTCCAGGTGTTGGTACATACGATGATTTCCATACTATTGATTGGGTGCGAGAGAAGTGTAAAGATAGAGAACGGCATAGACGGGTAAGATTTTTTTTTTTAAATATCACGTAATAGATCACTTAGTAATGCATTTCTGTCAGTTATCTAAGGCAACTAAAATATTTAAGTAAATTCTACATTTCATATGTAATATGTGCTTTTTTATCTTTCTGTGTGTATGTGTGTGTGTTTCTTTTTGTCATTTATTTGTACCCTGAATTTTTTCCGAAAGACTTTGAGGTAGCTTAAAAACAAGAAATACAATTAGAAGACAAAATAGGAAGGGAAGGGAAAAGCATAACAGAGATACCAGGGGGAAAATTAAGCCAAATTTAATATATGCAGGTCAGCTTTTTGGCTTAGCAACTCTGTAATTAAAACAAAAGATGAAACTTGTTGCATAACTTGGTTGAAAACTAAGTTGAAAATTAACTGTTATGAAAAAAGATACATACTAAGGAAGTAATTTTGTGGAGTTTGCTGTTTTCCTTAGTTCCCTTTCCTAGTACTACGTTCTGGGACATTTCTCAGATTGGACTCTGAATAAGGTTTTTTGTGCATTGTAAAAATCATTAATAAAAAAAGTTGACTTTAACATAAAGTCCAATGCATGGATCCTTTTAATTGGTAGTAATGACTTACTGGTATAATATAGTTCAAAATATATTTGTTTAAAAAGAGAAAAATCTCTTTGAAAAATATTCTAAATCCTCAAAGCCTTAAAAATTGTCCTGAAATTTAATTATGAATGAAAATAACTTTATTCAAATTATTTATAAACTTCCATGTTGATATGCATGTGTGTGATATGTTCATATGTGTGAAGTCTGAAATTGGGATTCAATTATGTTTATAAAAAATATACCTTCTGAGATTCATCAGATGATATATACTTTTGGGGCATAACTGGAAAAAAAAATTATATCAGTATTCTTATCAGTATTCAGTCAGTGATTATTAAACTTTTTGGCTTCAGATTCCCTTAAACTTTTAAAAAAGTATTGAGGACCCTTAAAGAAGGTTTATGTAATTTATATTGATTTACATTTGCCATATTACATACTGAAACTGAGAAATTTTAAATACTTATTAATTCATATAAAAGCAACAGTAATAAAACCTGTTGCATGTTAACATAAATAGAATTATGTGAAACTGTTTTTTGAAAAATAACTGTTTACTGAGATACTATACTGTTAGATTTTTCATAAATTTGTGGCTTAATAAAAGACTGTTAGATTCTCGTATCTGCTTTTGCATTCAGTGTATAAAGAAAATTCACCCTCACACAGATAGTGTAGTTGGGAAAGCGACAAGTATTTTAATAGCCTTTTTAGATTATTGTGAATATTGTTTGATATGACAACAAAGCATCAAGTAAACAATATCAAAAAAGTTAGTTGTTTGTGAAACTCTGAAATTGTGTTAATGAATTTTGTCTTGTTACATTAAAACCCATTGATTCACCTTAAACTTTGAACATGTGATTTTACAATATCACATTTATCATTTGAAAAACAATGATTCACTGATTTATACAGATCTTTTAAATGTGGACCTCTTTCATTATTCAATATCATAGTTATCCAAGAATGAGTACTGATTTTAATATTAAGTTGATAATTATCACCATGAGTCTCTTAAGAAAAGTCTTTAAGTATTGAAGTCCTCATAATGATAGGTATGTTTTTCAAAACTCTTATTTTTGCTTCAAAGCTCACATTTTGTCATTGGAAACAAACACTTACTTTACTTGAAATGACAGGGCTACTTTGTTCATTATTGAAAAAGCCCCTGTCAAATTCCCAAGTCCCTGCCAAAATCATGGTTTGGTGTCAGCCTTTTTTTTCCAAGTGAAAATGCTGTTCCATGTAAGCATCAAGTCTATTTGGCAATTCAAATCAAAAGTGCTTTCCTTGTGATGTAACCTCATTTATTGTGCAGAAGTCCTTATGTATAGTTCTTATTTGATCACACTGAATATAGTATATAATATATAATAACTTTTATTGCTTCATCAAAGATGTTAAGTGAGGATGACAATTATTAATTTATTTATTACTGGGATGTGTGGCAGCCAGGGATGTGTTAAGCATTAGTACTTCTGGATATCACAGCCTCATTCGTGCTAAGGAGACAGCAGTGGCTTATGTATTATCAGTAAAAACGTTTGCATATGGAAAAAAGGGCACATAAAAACTTAGTATTATTATAAAAATAGTTTTGATCTTGTAGATCTCTTAAAAGGGTCTTAAGACCCTCTAGGCAGTGATGCTGAAACATTAAGAGCTTTCAGTGATACAGCCTGCTGTGGCACACATACCATAAGTTCACCACCACTGCGCTAGGGTGTTAATGGATCACGTTTTGAGCACCATTGTTTTAATCCAAAAGTACCTAAGACATCCTGTGTCTCACATGATTGTTAGATAAATATGGTTGTATTTAAAAGAATACATTCTGAATTATGAGTAGTATTCAGATTGGCGTTTAAGTGCGTTCTAATGTGGTACTCTGACAGTATTCCAAATATAATCTGTTCATAAACTTTTAGAGAAAATGGAGACTAAAAGGAACTAAAACAAACTATTTCCTTCTGATTATGTAAACAGTTTGTAGTCCTTGAAAACATTTAATACGGTAATATATAAAGTAGCCAATATGTGTCCTAATATTTTTCTGTTTTTGATTCATGCTTTAGTTAAAACATTTTTTAAAGCTGGAAAATTCCACACAATGTTATTCTTGCTGTTGTTAATAAAGCATTAAATTTAAAAACTTTAATTTCTACTAATGGATATATTTACTATATATCCATTTTGACATATTATATCCCTACTTAATTCTTCATCATAAGCCCTTTTGTTTTACTATACTTGAAGCCTTCCTATCCCAGATTATTTTGAAGTAAATGAATTATACCTTTTCAAATACTACTGCTTTGTTATTTTACAAGGTAAATCTAAAGTAATCTAATTATCCTTCATTTTTTATTTGCTAGCTGAGTACGTCTATAAGGGGACCTTTCTTTCTTCAACTATTTGGAGTTCCTAAAACACAGACTGTATTAGAAAGAAAAGGATTTGAAATAATGGAGTTCCTTGGAGTCCTCAAAGTTGACCAATGAGATTTTTGCTTGCTTTTCTTTTTTTCTTTTATATCTTCATGAACCCATGAATTTAAACATGTTTGATGTGTCTTTATCATTAGTTATTTTTCTCAGTGAGGTCCATGTTGTTCCACTTTTGACTGGAGGAGTGTATTTAAGTTGGTGTCTTTGTCTTCTGGCTTCCTAGGCTTAAGGTTTTCTGAGAAAACACCATGATTCTAGCACCACTTAAACATTTCCAGCAGCAAGCCATGAGTTAGCCATTTCTCCAGGGAGCTCTGTTTTATTGAATGAGAATGGTATCCAGAGAAAATATAGGCACTCGTGGATTGCTTTCTTATCCTGGGTTGGCCATTATTTCTAGCATCCTAAGTTTATACTATTCTATTTTAAATTCATTATTATAGGGCTTAATTTCTAGTTCTCAGATTATGTATCTTCTTTAAGCTGTGCCAAAAATCTCAACATTACAAAAATAATTAATTTACTGTAAAACACCCACACAGCAGCGTCAGTATAGTAATACCAAAGCAATCATCAACAATATGCTTCCTGAAAATTTTTGAGTTTCCTTTTTTCTATACTGCTTGCGGGGGGGAGGTATCCCGGGGATCAAACTCAGGACCTTGCACTTGCGAGGCAGGCTCAGTGCCATTGGGCTAAATCCCTGGCCCTCTATATTACTTTTTGTTGTATTTATAATCCTTTGGAATAGTTTCTTTCTCTGTTATTGTTACATTAGATGCACTTTAGATTCAATTGTTTGACTTACTTCAATGTTTAAGGACTGCAGTTTTAGGTTTAATTTTATTTTTTGTAATTATATAAACTATTTCCATTCTTCCAGAGTTAAATATAGGAAACAGGTATATTCAAAGAAGTCTCATTTTTATGTCTGTTTCTTCTAACCTGGTGCCTTCCTCTTCCTTTAAGTAATCATTTGCATTTCTAATTTTAAAGTTTAGCTCTTTATTGGGAAAATATAAGCAAATGTTTTTATATTCTTTTCTTTCTTAATCAGCATACTTCCAGCCACTTGGCTTTTATTCATCGTAACTGCGTCTATCCCATTCCTTTTTAATTGGTATAGAACTTTTCATTCCTTAGATGTGTTAGTTTATTAGTATTTAACCTGTACTGATAGTGGTAAACCTATACTGATAAACATTTAGATGATTTCAGAGTTTTGCTAGCAGTAGCGATGAGTGAACACTTGCACACACAGAATATGTTTTTGGTATACACTATCAAGAGTTTGAGTGACTGGTGGTATGCAGGCAGTGGTATAAAGAGAACAGTAGTGACTCTGACTGTAAATGTTGTAATATTATATATTAAACATTATAGTTATTTTCATTGAGGAAAAGTCACATGGAATGTAATGGTTATTTTCAAAGGAAATGACCTATCACCAATACTAAAAATAGTTAATATCTATGTTTGAATGATTATAGTTTAGAAGTATAATTGCCTCATTCAACTTAGAACTTACTGTGTCTTTTCAATGGGGCCTTGTGGCTTCACACAGACCATGTACTTAAAATAGACCAGGCACTGAATTTTAACTGTAGCCCTCATATAGTACAGTTGAGTAGCAAAGTCTTAGGAGGAGAGTATAGCTCAGTAAAGCAACAATCCTGGTAGGACAGAAGAGGTTTGAACTACTTAGGGATAGGTTTAGAAATGCATTGTTATTAAGAGAAGTGAGACTTTTCTTCTTAATTTCCTAGCTGCCTACATGATGTTCAGTAAAGGATCTTTTTTTCTACCTTACACAGTGATGAAAGAGCCTCTGGACCTTACCATGGGATTGGTGTTTTCCCTCTATGTATCTGCAGGCCACAAGTTTTGAGGGCCTTTTTGTCCGTATGACTATTCTATATAGTATTGTATTTATGGGATTTTATTGTTACTTACTATGTTCCCTTTTATTAAAGATAATTTAATCCACTTTACTAGGAGCAAGGAATGATAGGCATTTCTAGTTGCTACTGTATCTTACTTCCACTAATATAAAGGATACCTCTGTATGTCAGTTAAAGTTTGGGCAGTCTAGGTAAGACTTAGGTAGTATGGAGGCACCCTCCACTCAAATCCTTGAAGTTCTGATTAAAAATCCAGGGTTTTATGGGCCGGGGATTTAGCTCAGTGGTTCCACCACTTGCCTCACAAGCATAAGGACCAGAGTTCGATCCCCGGTACCAAAAAAAAAAAAAAAAATGCAGGGCTTTGAGTGAAGGGTTGTCACCTGGCTTGCAGGTATAACCGTTGTCTGAAATAGTAATTTTGCCTGAAACTCACCTTTCCTGTTATTTAGTTCAGAAGATAAGGTTGTATTTATGATAACTGAGAAAAAATGGCTTCTATTCATAGTTTGAAAAATAAAGCATAAAATTTTCTGATTTCAGATCAACAGCAAAAAGAAAGAATCAGCATGGGAAATGACAAAAAGTTTGTATGACTCATGGTCGGGATGGCTAGTAGTAACACTGACAGGGCTGGCATCAGGTAAAGAAAAGTTTTAAAGTAATCCTTTTTATTTTTTAAATTAAGAGAACTTTAAGGAGTTCTGCCTTGATATCCTTCATTTTTTTCCCCCCAGGTACTGTTGGATTTTTAAAAAAAAACCTTGTTTCTTGGGCCGGGGATTTAGCTAAGTGGTACCACACCTGCCTCGCAAGGGCAAGGTCCTGAGTTCGATCCCCAGTAGTGGAAAAAAAAAAAGGAAGAAAAAAAAAAAAACCTTGTTTCTTTCCCTCAACAGATCTTCTTAAATAAAAGACTAGGCACAGGCTTCTGAGTCTAGTATTTGGCTCTGTCCAACGTGGTTGACCTTCTTAGGCTCAGTTTCCGTATCTGTAAAATAAGTGGCTTGGTTAAGATGATTGATAAAGTAGCTTTTAATTAATAGCTGATACTTACTGGGTGCTTCCTATCTATGTGTCATGCAGTATTCTAAAAACTTTACATGTGTTTAAACTGCATGGCATCTCTAATGGTATAGTTAATATCCTTAAAACCATTGTGGTACACATGAGGGGACTGAAGCACAAGAGAAATAAGCACTTAGTTGAGGTCACATAGCCACTAAGTGGCTCAGCCAGGCTTTGAATTCCAGTTGTCTAGCTGAGGAGACTGCTCTTTTCGTTGTTCTGCTGTACAGCATGGCCCCAAAGCCTGTTCGTGTGGATTTTAAGAAATAACAGTTGAGGGTCTGGAGCAAATAATGACTTTTTAAAATTATTTCAATTTCTATCATGGAACATTATATCCAGAAAACTTGTAAAATAAAAATTGTGAAGAATGGAGAGAAGCATTGTTAACTAAAATTGACATGCACAAGAATTTTGTGGCCTCTGTATGTGTCACCCATTGGTCTTTTTTTTATAAGAATTGCCCAGATTTGACCAGAAATTTTTGTATTTTTTGTCTTCTCTCAATGAAATAATCTTGATACAAATGATTTTCCATTGTTTAAGAAAAAAATTAAAACTCATAATAATTCATGAGTGATGCAAGTTTTCCTAATTATAATGGATATTAAATTTTAATGAGATTTCATCATTTATCTGTTAATTTTTAGATAGAAATTGTGTCAGTTACAAAACCCTCACTTCAGTAGCCAGATTTATGAACTTCCTTCCAAGTAGCTATCTTTTGAAGGTGTTTTAATATCCTTTAAACACTTTTCTTTTAAGGAGAATTATTAATTTGAATGTGATTGGGTTTTAATTCTAAGCAAGTGAGAATGTTAAAGAATAGCTACTTCGTTTTTTTGAAAAATAATCTACTTGTATTTATAAACAAAATTTGAAAATCTTAAAAGTCATATAATAGTTCCTAAATAAGCCTTTACTTATTGGACCTTTCCTGCCTTCCATTCCCTTAACCTCTTAACTAGACAGTTTGCAGCTCCCAGAAAATGGACTTTTATTTTTAAACTATCTCCATCATTTTACAGGAGCACTGGCTGGATTAATAGACATTGCTGCTGACTGGATGACTGACCTAAAGGAAGGAATTTGCCTTAGTGCATTATGGTACAACCATGAACAGTGCTGTTGGGGATCTAATGAAACCACATTTGAAGAGAGGGATAAATGTCCACAGTGGAAAACATGGGCAGAGTTAATCATAGGTCAAGCGGAGGTAAGTCTTGGTATAGAAAAATGTCTCCCATCCATTTAATTGTAGAATATGAGTTATCTAGGTTATGGTACAAATTTATTTATTATAAGGTGTGGTAGAAAAAAGTGATAGCCATTACAGCTGTATTCGTAAAGCTAATGTGATATGGTTAAAATAGTTTAACACCCATGGTAGCACACTTCTGTAATCAGCATTCTGTGAGGTTGATGCAGGAGGATTGAAAGTTTGAGCCCAGTCTGGGCAATTTAGACTCTGTCTCAAAATAAAAACATTTAAAAGGGCAGGGGATGTTGCTCAGTGCGAAGGCCCTGGTTTTAATTCTCAGTGCTGTAAAAAAGAAAAAAAGTTTAACATATTATATAACTAAGATTGGAAAATGAATTACAAAAGTATAAATTATTTAAAAATTCAGCCAACAGCCTTCTAAGTAGAACTACCTTGAAAAAATTAAGAGATTTTTATAACACTTAAAAGATGTTCTGTAATGAAGAACATCCTAAGATTTAGTATGTATCTCTTCAATATGGATATATGTAAAACTTTTTGTTGTAGCTGAACTTTTGAGCTAAAAAGAATGTTTTTGCTGATAAGATATGCAGTATAGTGATTTCCACCTGGTTTAAATGAAGTTAGTTTAATGATCTTCACAAGAATTGAAGCAGAATGAAATCTGAGTTGCCTGTCTAGTTATGTCTCTGCCAGCTGTTTCCAGAAAGTTTGTTTTTTTGTGGTAAAATGAGATATTTTGGTGACAAGACTTGAGGAATCACTTAGAGGCTAAGCAGATCATTTGAGCTCAGGAGTTCAAGGCTGGCCTGAGCAAAATAGCCAGACTTTGTCTCAAAAAAAATTTTTTTTAAACTCAAGTTTCTCATGTGGCTATCGTTTGTGTTACAGGAGCACTGTAAATTAAGTTAATACTCTGGAACTTTTTTTACTTTTAGGGTCCTGGTTCTTACATCATGAATTATATAATGTATATCTTCTGGGCCTTGAGTTTTGCCTTCCTTGCGGTTTCCCTGGTAAAGGTATTTGCCCCATATGCCTGTGGCTCTGGAATTCCAGAGGTAAGCCTTGTATCATTAAATGGTAATTGTTATGTTTTTTGCATTTAGAGGAAAATACATTTTTGGGAAAATAATTTATTTTGTAATACAAAAAATAAAACCTAAAAAGTCTAAGCTGGATGTAGACATTAAAAAAATTCTTCCCCATAATCATGTCATTTACTATGGAGGTTGATTTTTTTTTTTTCTCACAATTAATTTAACATGTAACTAGGCAAATTATCAGAAAACTTGGTCAAACATAAAAAGCATGGAAAATATCTTGTGGTTTAAAGTTCTTTGATGGGTTAGTTGATCTTTTGCAGTTATAACGCTGATTATTTGTTTGCTTATTTTTTATTCATTTTTAATTTTTATTAGTACGTATTTGTAGTACGTACTGTTTACATTCCTTGTGTGGAGTTGGTGCATGTACATAACACATCTTAATTCTTTTTTTCATCCCTTTTCCCTCCCCTTCTTCCTCTTTCCCTCTATCTTTTGAGTTCCCCCCCTTCACTTATTTATAGTTTGGATTTTTCATATAAGAGAAACCATGTGATATATAAGCTTGTGTGACCCTGATATTAATGCATTCATTCTCTTTTATACCTTTTGATTGGAGTCATTAGTAGATACTAAAAGTGGAAGACTTTGAGAAAATACTGGATCACAATAGGTCAATAAAACAAACTTTTGGGTTTTATTATTCATCAACAGTAATTTAAAGGAGAATTAGACTTGAATTCATTTCTTTACCTTTTATATTTTTCTGTAGCAGGGTTTTCCTAATGAATTTCTTTTTAAAACTAAGTTGTAGTGATTTTTAAAGTTGTAGTACTTGAGAATTCTTTAATAAGGAACAATCATGCACTTGATATATGCATTTGTCATTAATCTTTCCTGATGTATATATAAATGTTCCATCTCCAGTAAAGTTCTCTGGAAAGGGGATAATATTTTATTTTTGACAATGTCCAAAATATATCTAAATATGCTATGCTTATTTCTACAGTGGAAATATTCAAATTTATCTTTTCTTGGTTATATAATTACTCTATAGCCCTTATAATTAAAATTTCTATTTATTTTAACATGGCCTGTTACTTTTTTTTTGTTTTTTTTTTGGTACTGAGGATTGAACTCAGGACTTTGTGCTTGTAAGGCAGGCGGTGGCACCACTGAGCTAAATCCCTGGCCCCATGGCCTGTTACTTTTATTTGTTCATAAGATGATGTTGCCTTCTGTCCTTGCTTGAGAATTAGAATATGACACATATCTATTACATGTGGCATAATAAACTTATTTGAAAAAATCATTGTGAATTACTTTATCAAAATTTGCAAGGTCATTTTGTGAATAAAACAATATTTTAGATTAAATCCTCATGTGTTTTATTAAAGAAAATTAAGCTTCTTTAATCTTTTCCTTTGTAGATTAAAACTATTTTGAGTGGATTCATCATCAGAGGTTACTTGGGAAAATGGACTTTAATGATTAAAACCATCACTTTAGTACTTGCTGTGGCATCAGGTTTGAGTTTAGGAAAAGAAGGTCCCCTGGTACATGTTGCCTGTTGCTGTGGAAATATCTTTTCCTACCTCTTTCCCAAGTATAGCACAAATGAAGCTAAAAAAAGGGAGGTAAGTGTTTTCTGTAGTTCATGTGATAGAAAAAAATCTGTTATGTAGACTTTATGTCAGTGAGGAATTTCATAGTGTAAAAATCGTATTTTACTGTTTTTGGATAAAATCTATATTCAGATTAAAAATTTTAAAATTAGGTTTTTTTCCCTTTTCTGAGCAACATCTTTCTAGAATCCTCCCTCACTGCTGCTGAGTTACCCCATATTGTAGTTTATACTACATTAGATTAGCTGATGTCTCTGGATTCCAGTTGAACTTCACAAGATCTTTATTTGCTTTCACTTTGCCCTACACATTTCCTCTTCTGAGGTGTTTTCTAAACATATCATTGTTTTTACTTTTACTTGTCAACATTAGTGTATCTCCAGGGTTGGAAATCTTAATTGCTGGGTTTTCCTCCTGGCAGCAGTATCTGAGTGCCTGTGGAAATGACACACTATGTGAGGAAAGCTTTCAAGCACCATGGAAAGTTCTGGGAGCCTTTAGAATTTCCTGAAGTTTAAGGATATTCGCTTTATTCTTTTTTTGGTACCGGGGATCGAACTTGGGTCCTTGCACTTGCGCAGCAGGCAGTGAAAAACCACTGAGCTAAATCCCCGGCCGGATATTCACTTTAAAGAGAATATAGGAAATCTTTATTCATCTGTTTCAAAGCAGTTTCCTTTACCATTTCTGTGGGCCAGCATTAGATCTTGACTTTTAAACTATAAACTTACCTTCCTGTTTCTACATTGTTTTGGTTACTTATTTGAAGAAAAATTGGGCTCCTTTTTTGTTTTTTGCTGCTGAGGATAGAACTCAGGACCTTGCGCTTGTGAGGCAGGGGATGGAACCACTAATTGAATCCCCAGCCCTCCTGAGCCTTTCTATAATGACTTGAGACTGGGAACCAGTCCTCTGCTCTTCCAATATAATTTCTGTGGCCCTTCATGCTGTAGAGATCTTAAGAGTTTTTAAGGCATGATATATTTTACCTCTCATCAGATACTGAAAACTCAGAGTCTCTGACCTGAAACAGGAATTTCCATCATTTTTTATGAATTATAACAAAAGAATATTTTATGAAACTATTTAGTTCTTAATTGAAATAATTCTAGTACTTTTTAATATTAGCATTAAATATTGTTCTTGTATTGGCAGTAGATATTCCAAAGTGGAAGACTTAAGGGCATCATAGTTCCATCTCTGAATAATTGTCATTTCAGTACTTTGTAGCAAAAATAGCTTAGCATTATGGATTTTTTCCTATATATCTGGTACTGTAGCAAGTACTTTATTCGCATTTTAAATTTCAGTTCCACAGTAATCCTAGTAACAGCATTATTGTCCTCATTTATAGATTAGATAACTAGGGTTTAACACAGCCAGCTAACTTGCATAAGATCACACAGCCAGTTACTGGAAGATTGTAGATTAAAAATTCATGTTTCTCTGACTCCATAGACTATGCTCTGAGGTGCTGTACTACTACTACAATTGTTTGGCTGTATGTTTGTGTGTGTTGAAAACAAAACAAAACCCAAACCATATTATAGCATAGCATGTTAGTGGCTAAAATGAATCTATAGTATTTGCCTTCCCAGTTCAGTTCTTTTACTTTCTATTGTACCTTGACATTTTTGGGTAAGATTTGTATTTATACATTATAAGTTTAAAAAATTAATTTATGAGGATATATTATTTAAATTGAATTAATTCACCTACATTTCAATACACACACTGTTGTCATTGATTAATATTTATTGTTATATTGTTACTTTGTTACCTTAGTATGTAAACAGTAAGAATTCTCTTGGTAATTGTAAGCATTAAAGCCACATATTTGGTTTTTGGTTTTTGGTTTTTGGTACCAGGGATCGATCTTGGGTCCTTGCACTTGTGAGGCAGGCGGCGGAACCACTGAGCTAAATCCCTGTCCCCATATTTTGTTTTTTCCCCTATACTGTACTTATTTTTTGAAGTCTTTTAAATTAAATGCTTCTTGGATATTCATAAAACATTAAAATGTGTATGTATTATAGATACATGGGTATTAGCTTGATTGTAAAATTATATTAAATGTGGAATCAGAACATTCAATTAAGTAAATGTGTTGTCTGTAGTCCTATTAATGGAAAAAAAATAGAAAGTTACATTTGCTCTCTTTCCTCTCAAAGCCAAATATTTGTTTGTGCTTATCAAACTTGTATAAAGTACTTACTGGGTGCCAGGTGCTGTTGTAAACACATTATATGTATTTACTCAGTCCTTATAAGCCAAGTAATGTTATCACATCCTCTTTTTAGAGAAGAGAAAACTGAGCGACATAGAGGTTATTTACCCATGATCACATACCTAATAAGTGCCAGAGCTGGGGTTTCAACCTAGCATCTTCACTGTGGAATTCATGGTCTCATCCGTTTACAACTTAACCTTTATTTCTAGTTTCTTTTACAGAAATGTTAAAATTTCACTATTTGAGTAACTGCTTTAAGTAGCCACAGATATTTACTGGATTAAAGTTGTGAAAAGAAGACTCTTAGAAAACTAAGTACAAATAAATATCCAAAGAAATTACATGTATAGTTGGCTTCATACAGGGAGGAAGTGGGGAGTGATGATATGGCAGGTTAGGGAGTTGGATAGAGGACTCAGAAGATTTTTCTGTTTTAACTTTATTCTTGAGGTGTTAGTTAGTGAGATTGTAGCTGGAGGGACTGTGTTTGTTCTTTCAGAATGAAGCTCTTCATATGGTGGATAGCAATGTGTTTAGAGAGTTTAAGGTAATAAAAATACAGGGAAACTATTTAATAGGTTTAAGTTCCCTCGATGTCATGTTAGGACTTAAAGTAGTTACTAATGGTGAAGTAGTTAGCTCTAAAATCTGGAGCAGTGATTTCTTATTTATAAATAAGTCAGTCTATCTCCTTGCCTCACCTTCCATTTTCTACTCTCTCCTCTTGTGTGCACAAACATACATAGGGAAAGTTCTCTGTACTCATTTTCTTTTCTTCTTTACAACATATTCATAAATTAATATATCTGGCACAAATATTTTTGACTCCATAGTGAACGTGTGAATGAGCTTTCAATTAAAGCAGAAGAAAAACAAGTATTTTCAGAAGAAGTGAGTACTTCCTCTTTGTTTAGGGAGGAGGACATGTGGATTAAATTTAGGAGAGGCATTTGGAAAAATTCATGTAATATGAGTTTTTATTGCATATATTTGAATTTACAAGAAATAATCCACATCTACTTTCTAGGTGCTATCGGCCGCCTCAGCTGCAGGTGTTTCTGTGGCTTTTGGTGCACCGATTGGAGGAGTTCTTTTTAGCCTGGAGGAGGTAGGTACAGAAGTGCAGCAATTAAAATTATATGGAATTACTATTACAAATATATTTTGGCACATATTTAAGTTTTATAGTTAAGTTGATATAACAGGTACAGAGTCTTTGCTTTTAAGTTTCCAAATACAGTTTTGAAAAATATTTGACTGTTCTTATATAAAAGGTAATGTACTATGCATGTTAAGAAAAATACTTTCTTTATTGTGTTATTTTATATAAATATTAATGATTAAGTTGAACTGTGTTGACATATTTAAAAGTAAGAAAATATGTATTTGACTAGGCAGAAGACATTTACAACAATCTATCCCTGTTGGTTAAATTACAGTCTGTATGTATTTTACAATTTTAAATCAACTCTTAAATTAGCTTTTCAGATTTTTCTTTGTGTGTTTCTTAAACAGTTATTGATATTTAAGATAATAATTATAGTTACTTCAATGTGATATTTTGATTTTGTTTTCTTGTCGATACCTAAAACTTTTTTATACTTTTAAACAAAAATGTAACTGGAAATGTTTTTAAATTTACTTTTTTTCTTCTAGTTTGTGTTGCGTGCCTGCGTGTGTGTGTGTGTTTGTGTAGAAGAGGCAAACCAAATATGTCTTTATGAGCTAACAGGCATTGTTGATCATACATTTATTTTTAATAATCGTGATTGAAATTGGATACAAAACTCCTTTTGAAAATAAAACAGTGTTAGGTATTGTAAATAATTAGATATTTATGATCAGTTATTGTGTATTTGTAATGAAGTGGTAGTTAAGATAATAGGACATCATTTTTTATTAGAGTAAATTCTAGCTGAAGCAAAATTTAGAGGTAGCTAGGTTAAAATTTAAAGATATACCTAGCATTCAAGTTACGTCAGAAACACCTTATAAGATGATAGCTTTAATTTTCATTTTCCTTTTCTGTTTTAGGTTAGCTATTATTTTCCACTTAAAACTTTATGGAGATCATTTTTTGCTGCTTTAGTGGCTGCATTTGTTTTGAGATCCATCAATCCATTTGGGAACAGCCGTCTGGTCCTTTTTTATGTGGAGTATCATACACCATGGTACCTTTTTGAACTGTTTCCTTTTATTCTCCTTGGGGTATTTGGAGGGCTCTGGGGAGCCTTTTTCATTAGGGCAAATATTGCCTGGTGTCGACGACGTAAATCCACCAAATTTGGAAAATATCCTGTTCTTGAAGTCATTATTGTTGCAGCCATTACTGCTGTGATAGCCTTCCCTAATCCATATACGAGGCTCAACACCAGTGAACTGATTAAAGAGCTTTTTACAGACTGTGGTCCCCTGGAATCCTCTTCTCTCTGTGACTACAGAAATGACATGAATGCCAGTAAAATTGTTGATGATATTCCTGATCGTCCAGCAGGCGTTGGAGTGTATTCAGCTATATGGCAGTTATGCTTAGCACTCATATTTAAAATCATAATGACCGTATTCACTTTTGGCATCAAGGTAAGTTTTACTGACATCACATGGTAATAGTGAAGTGAGCATGGCATATTCAAAACTTGTATGTAGAATAACAAATGAAATTTTTATCTAAAGGTAACTTGAATAAATGAAAGCTGAAAGGGTACTCATATTTTGGGTTTAGAAGGTTGAGTGTTATTTGTTGCTGTGTAACAAATTACCTCAAAACTTGGCATCTTAAGATAACTGTTTTGTTCTTGATACTGGATCAACTGTTTGGGAAGAGCTTAGGTGGGTATTTTTGCTTGTGGTCTCTTGTCTTAAGTCACTTTTTTGTTGCTGGGAGAAAACAACCCAACATCCACAAGTTAAAGGAGGACAGGTTTATTTTGGCTTATAGTTGTATAGGTTTCAGTCCCTAGTCAATGTGCCCCAATGCAGGGCAGCATGGCAGGCTGAAAGCAAAGAGGGGTCAAGGGAGTGGGAAGTCTGGATACTTCCAGGACACACCCCCGGTGACCCACTTCTTCCCCTCAAACTTCACCTCCCAGCTGTAAACCCATCAATAGACTAATCCAGTAGCACACACCCTTCCTCGATTCCATCACCTCCCAGGAAAGCCTCACCTATGAGTGCATGAGGCTTTCGGGGGACATCTAGATAGGAGCCATAACAGTCTCTTACACCGGTGTTGTCAGACATGGCTGGGGCTGGTCATCTCAAGACTTTCATTCACATTTCTAGCACTAGGGCTGAGAAGATTCAGACAATTGAAGCCAGAACTTTTAGGCTCCTAGGACATGTCTTGCTCTCTGTGTTTTTTCCAGCATAGTAGCCTCTGAGTAGTTAGGTTTCATATATGGTAGCTTAAGGTTCCAAAAGCAAGTGTCCCAAGAGTGCTGTTCCCAAACTAGCTGAAGGAGCCACCCAGCATTCATTTCAGTTTTATTCTCTTCAATGAGGCAATGACAAAGACCTACCCAGGTTTAGGTGGAAGGGCATATACTTAGAGGAGTATCAGAGAATGCCTGATTATGTTTGATACCACTTGGGTTAGTTTCCCATTGTTGTTGTAACAAATTGCTATAAATGCAGTGCTTTAAAAACCACATAAATTCACTGCTTTAAAGTTCTGAGGTCAGAAATGAATAGGTCCTAACTGGCTAAAATCAAGATGTTCACTGGCATTTTGGAGGCTGTAGGAGAGTGTTGTTTTTGCTTTTCTAGTTTTTAGAGGCTGCCTCTGTTTCTTGGCTCATGTCATCCTTCAGTCTTCAAAGCCAATAGTCGCTGATCAAGTCTTGTCTCATCACTGTTGTTAACTCTTCTAAATCCCTCTTCCATTAAAAACCAAAAACAACCCTAGTGATTACTTTTGGTCCACTCAGATAACCAGAATAATCTCATATTTTAAGGTCAGCTGATTAAGTAACCTTGATTATCCGCAAACTTAATTCCTCCTTGCCATGTAACATAATATATTCACAGGTTCTAGGAATTAGGATACAGATAACTTAAGGGAACTTGCCTACCTATAGAGTATTAGTTTAAAAGGACATAAATTACAAGGGATACCTTTTCATCAAGGATTTAAGGACTTTTGCTCTTGGGTCTTGCTTCTCTTAGGCTTAAAAAGTGAGAATAGCATTAATTGATTAGTGATTTGTCAGTAAATACAATTTTCCTTATGTGACTGTCAGTGATGCATATGTGGAAGCATATGTCAGCATTTACTTGTTCTTTACATTATTACATCTATAGTTCTTTAGAAAAGCAAGTTAAAGAAGCTCTTTCTACACTAAGTTGTTTTTTGTTAAGCCCCAACTTTCTCACTAACAGAAACACGAGTATTGGTATCAACAGTTGAGTAACACTGACAGCGTGTAAGGAGGCTGGAGGCAATTGGCAACACTATATTAAGTCCTAGGCTCTGGCTGAAGAATCATAATTGTTAGGAGATTGTATTTTTCATCCCTTGTATTTGTATCCCTTTAATAACTCCGATGTATTCCATTGTTAGTGGTTTGTGCCCAGCTTGTTAGAGCTTTAGTTTTTCAATAGTCTTAAATAATTTTGCCTGAGCCAGTTACTATTCTTACTTTGTTGTTTAAATTCAACTCAATAAATAATTTTCTCTTTTTAGTTAATTTGTGTATATATTCCACTCAAAATACTTAATTCTGATTAAGATTGCCCACTTTACAATATACCACTTAGGAATGGAATAGCATCTAATAGTTCTACCATTGGTTAATATGTTGGAAGAACATAATCTTGGATTTAAGTATAGTGCTTCAAACTGAATTGACTTAGTTTTGTGAAAAATTGTTCCTTTTTTTCTTAGTTCACTATGGACTAATGAAAATTTTGTTAGGTACTAGCCTTACAAAATCTCTGTGATAAATGAATCCCTGAGATAAAGGATATATAATCCTGAGGTATTTTCTCTTTGCCTTAGAAAATATGGTTTGTTACTTTGTAACTGAGTTCATATAATTAGTAAGGTACTATTAATAAGATTTTGCTGTAGTTGTATTTGTACTAGATTTTGCTATATCAGTAAAATATGGAAAGAATCAAAAGTGTTAGACACAAATTCACAGACTGAAGGTTTTGAACATATGAGGGGATCTCTGCTTCATTAAGAGTGTAATTATTGTTATAGGTTCCATCAGGCTTGTTCATCCCCAGCATGGCCATTGGAGCGATTGCAGGAAGGATTGTGGGGATTGCAGTAGAACAACTTGCCTACTATCACCATGACTGGTTTATCTTTAAGGAGTGGTGTGAGGTCGGAGCTGATTGCATTACACCTGGCCTTTATGCCATGGTTGGTGCTGCTGCGTGCTTAGGTAACATCACTGTGTCTGCTTGTATGTAGATGTTTGTAAGTCTGAAAGAGAAAATAGCCAGTAGTAGATGCCTGTGTTTAATTGATGGGTGAGTTGCTGGGAGAAGGAGGGTGCAGCATGGAGGGAGGAAATATATCAACAGAAATGAAGACTAATACTCTGTGGTATTTTACAGTACATACTGGGTTTTATTTTACTTGTCTAGGAACATTTGTTATTGTACAAATGTAATGGTAGTTAGTATATTTGTAATGTTGCAGTGGACCCTCGAGTTACAACTGGCCTGACATATAGGAACAACTTGCGTTATGACAGGAATTTTAGTTTTAATTTACGATCAAAGTCTTGAGTTATGACCCTAATGCCAGCTGCTTGTGCTTCCAGATGGTCTCAGATACAGATTTAACCCTTAAAGAGTTCTGGAAGGAACATTACAACATCCTTTCCTGTATGAGGTTAACTGAGAAATCCTGAGCCAATGTCTCTCTAAGGATACTGAGATCTGCCTGTATACAGGAGAGAGACTTTGAAGGCTGTATAGAGGAGCCTGAGCCTTCAATTGAGCAACTTGAGTTACCAGCCCTCAAGAACGAATTGAGTTCGTAAGTCAAGGGTCCACTGTGCATAATTACTTTATGACAGAAACCATCATAGTACAACAGAAGCTTAATTTGAATCCTTTCTAAGGAGATTTTTTTTTTTATTGTTGAGGATTTTTGGCTTACCGATAACAATTAAGATTATAAAGTTCTATGATTAGTATTCTAACAAAGCTTCACAGTGCTTGTACTTTGAGCTCTGCAGTAATTTACTTTTAGCCATAGGAAAAGATTTATTTATCAACACCACTATTAAGATGTATTTGTAGCAAAAGAAATGGTAGCTATTCAGTTTAGTGAAAAGAAAAGCATAATATCTGTTTTAAGCACTTAAGAGTCTGTTGTCTTCTTTAGCATGGGAAATAGTTATTTTATATTTAAGATGTCAGCTAAACTTTGGTTATAATATTTAATCATATTTGATGTTTTGACTTTATTTTAGTACAGTAAGTCAAAATTACATAATTATTGATCTTCAGAAGTATTATATCCAGTAGAAGTGTAGGGAAGAATCATTTCCATTAAAGTAGCAAGTACTTATTATATCTCCATTTTCTTTTTAGCACTATTCTAGGTACAGTGAGTGCTTCAAAAAAAAGTATGGGATTTAGCTCAGTGGTTCCGGCGCCTGCCTTGCAAGCGCAAGGTCCCGAGTTTGATCCCTAGTACCAAAAAAAAAAAAGTATGGGCCTTCAACTACAATCAAATTTGGGGAGATAAGACTAACACTGAGAAAACAGTAGTGAGCAATGTATAATGATTATACACAGTGCCCAAAGAATGTTTTAGGAATCTAGAGACAAAAAGCTGAAGCATTTCAGGAATGGTAGAACATGAGCTTTACTTTATACTTATTTTTAAAGCCATATATTGTGATCCTTCCACTGCCCATCAAAGTCACCTGCACTCTTCTAAAGCTTGAGTCAAGATTTATCTTTAAAATAGCCCTTTTTAAAAGAACTGATGATTAATCAACAGTTGTCCTATCAACCCACAGTTCTTTTATTGAGATTTATTTTGTTTCTGCTGCAGTTATGGACATACTGATGACAACGTCAAAATCTCCCACCTGGAGTCTTAGGGATCTAATTTCTTCAAGCACTTCACTTTAGAGTCATTGGTTCTCAATTTCTAATACCATCTCTGAACATTAAAGAGGTCAAATCATACTTATTCCTAGGCCATCACATTTAAGAGTGGCACAGATCTATGGGACATGCCACTACCTAAGGTATGAAAGACTTATTAGGTCTTTCAATAAATTTAGTAATTGTCCTGTAATTCCTTCACATAGACGTAACCAGTAGTCTTGTGAGTAAAGCAAAACCAGTTACTCTATGAGGCATTTCCGGGGATGGACTTCAACCTGAACTTTATTTTGAAAGATTTGTAGAATTTAAAGAAGAGAGGGCCTTGTTGAAGATTATACTGTGAAGATAAGGGAATTGGGTTGGGAATTAACTTAGTATTCATGGGGCTTTGAAGAAACTGATTATATTAAGTACAGAATGCATTTTGGATACTTTTAGAAAACAAAGTTGAATTAGTTAAGAAACATTATAAAAAGATAAACCAAATTTATGTTAGGATTCATTTATATTTGGAATTGGTCAGACTTTTGGGAGAGCTCTGGCTTTGCCATTTTTTTTAGCTTGATGACTTTGAGAAAGTTCTTTTACTTTTTTGGTTTTTGATTTTCTAATTCATGAAATGAAAATAACTATCTCATGATTATTTTGAGAATTATATGAGATTAAAATACATATAAAGCTGTTAGCATAGTGCTTAGTAAAATAAGTGCTTAAGTTTCAAAAACATTTTAAAAGCCTCTGTAAACTAACTAGAACATGCCTGGCATAGAATGGATACATAACATATAGTAGGTTACTCTACCTTTTTAATTTTAGGTTAAAAATATAAAGGAGGAAATAAGTCTAGTACATTATCAAATGGCAAGCCCTATTAGGTTTTTGAGCAAAGGAACAACATTGTAAAAATAGGACTTAGGAAAAACTAACCTTGGAGCATGGCTTATAAAGTGGGCTAAAAATAATGGGGTCTGGAGTCAAGAAGGAGGTGTAGGATAAAAGGATATTAAACGTAAGCCACAAGGTCTTCAGTGAACTATGTTGGTAACAGTGCAAATCCTGAGTAGGGACCCCTATATGGCTGTTTTGCAGAGGGAATCAGATAGGGATAGGTGACAGTGTAGATATTGTGATGAAGTAAAAGGATGAACCAAGAATGATCATGTAGGTTGTTAGGAAGAATGTGGTGTCAGGAGTTGGGGTCAGGGAACCTGGAATGAGGATCTCTTTTGGGGAAGAGGAGTTCCGGTTTTAAAGTGCGTTGTGTTTTCTGTGAAGGTGCATCACTCAGAGTCTTTATAGTTGAAAAGTGAGATAAACATAACAGTAAGATTGAGCATGCATAATTTGAAATATGGGACAGAAGCAACAAGAAGTAGAAGGATATCAGTTGAGAATGATGATTTGCATCAGTGAATAGATGAATTTTTGCTGAGAAGGGGGGAGTTACTTAACATTGTTAATATAAATCATAAGGCACCAAATATTTTTCTCATTTTGAAAAGATGTAGAGGAGAGAATTTTATTAAATATCCTACTTATATATGTTTAATTTGTAGATTGGTCACAAATTAGACATGATGCACTCCATCACATTCCTTAAGAATTAATAAGCTTTTGTAAAAGTGAAATTATGTCTTTGCTACAACAAACCAAACTGGCAACATTGTCTTAATTAATTGGCTGCGATTTTTTTACAAATAAAAGATAAACATATTTTGAAATAGTATGCTAATAGTCTTCTGTGTTATAAACAGAAAACTTTGGTGTTTCTCTAGGTCTTGTTAGAAGTAGCAGTTACTGTCCTAAGAAAATAGTAGTTCTTGATAATGCATTTTCTAAGTTCTGTCTACAGATTTGCATGCAACTGCTTACTATAAGAATTCTAGTGACATGTTATGGCCAGGATCCAATGCTTCCTAACCAGTGGTTCTTATTTTTTTCAGGTGGTGTGACAAGGATGACTGTCTCCCTGGTGGTCATTGTTTTTGAGCTTACTGGAGGCTTGGAATATATTGTTCCTCTTATGGCTGCAGTAATGACCAGTAAATGGGTTGGCGATGCCTTTGGTAGAGAAGGCATCTATGAAGCACACATCCGTTTAAATGGATACCCTTTCTTGGATGCAAAAGAAGAATTCACTCATACCACCCTGGCAGCTGATGTCATGAGACCTCGGAGGAATGATCCTCCCTTAGCTGTCTTGACACAGGACAACATGACAGTGGATGACATAGAAAACATGATTAATGAAACCAGTTACAATGGCTTTCCTGTCATAATGTCAAAAGAATCTCAGAGATTAGTGGGATTTGCCCTCAGAAGAGACTTGACAATTGCAATAGGTATCCTTTCTAAAAACTACACACACACACACACACACACACACACACACACACACAGATTTATGGAAGAAAGGAAAGTAAAGTTTAACTGGTTGGGTTTCAGGAACAAGGGGTGTTAATTTATGTCCCTTAAAGTCTTATCTTCCCTGACAAATGACTTTATGCCTCAGTGTATTGTTTTTCTGCTAAATATAGTTTTTCATCTCAATTTAAATGATTGGGATATAGTCCTCTTATATTAACAAGAAGGCCAGTAAGACTTAATCTTTTCTAATACAATTTGAGTCTTCTCCCAGTACCCATCTACCCAGAGGTTAGATTCATTAAGTCATGGCTTTGTTACACCCCAGTTGTTTGTACAGGACACTGAGCTGGAAATATCCAAGTGTTTGGCTTTCTCCCATAGGTCATCTTGAGAGCATGTCATCTCCCTTCCACCTTACCTCTATGGCCAAGGCTGAAGAATTGTAAAATAATTCTTGTGCCATTTGAGGAGGGAAAATAGTGTAGGAGGTGGGAGTGTTTCTCAGATTAAACTGGAAGCTCAATTTGCAGGAGAAGGGGCAGGATGAAAAAAGAAAAGAAAAAAAGATCCTTATGTCTTTAATCAATTTAGGAAAAGCCTACAGAATAGGAAGAATTTTCAAAGATTAGCAAGCCCATCATTCCAAAGGTTTTGCTTGGTTACTAGAACAGTGCCTTCTAGAGATGACAGAGTGTGTTGTCAGGTTTGGATGTCTTCAGATGTTTTAGCTTCTTTTTTGTTTTTGTTTTTTTTTTGGTACCAGGGATTGAACTCAGGACCTTGCACTTGTGAGGCAGGCGGCGGCACCACTGAGCTAAATTCCCCAGCCCCAGATGTTTCAGCTTCTAAGCCATTACTGTTTCCACCCTAGTCAGGAAAGAACATAAATTTCCATTCTTTAGGTTTTACTAGCAGCCAGCCAAAGAGAAAAGAAGGTCAGAATTTTGGAATTTATATAGAAATTGAAAAGGCCAGATTCTTAAAAGATAAGAAAGTGCAAAAATTAGGAATAATCTATATTCCCATTTACTGTGTAGATAAATTTTTGAAGTTTTTTCACTGTCTTGAGAGAATATTGGGATAGAAGATGAGGTAATGCTGGTTAGAGAATTAAGGGTACTTTAAGTATATGTGATATCAAGACATGCCATCAGAAATGTTAGTCATGTCATGACATGTTTGTGTTGTTTTGTGACAGGACCTCACACGGTAGTCCAGGGTGATATCAATGTGGTGATCCTCCTGCCTCAGCCTCTGAATTGCTGGGATTATAGGCATGTGCTACCAAACCTGGCTCCCATCCTGACTTTTTGAACACACCTCAAATATTTACCAAAATATATCTTTGCAAAGTTTTAAATTTTTCACTGGAAAAACATGTGTACACTAGATTTTGTGTATATATGTATATACATATATATAAAATAAAATTACATTCTTTACTATGCATAGAATATATATAAAATTATAGCTTATTGAAGGGCAAAAATTTCTCCGTGCTGTCTCATAAAGTAAAATCTTTTGAAATCCCAAATTTGACATGTTCTTTTTAAATTTTTCAGTTCTAGGAATCGAACTCAGGACCTTGTGCTTGCCAGGCAGACATGGTGCCACTGAGCTACATCCCCGGCCCTAGACATGTTCCTCTTTTAGGAGTAAAAGCAGAATTTTGTAGACTACTAATCCAAATTCAGATTACTTAGGTTCATTAAAATAGGAATGCTGGGATTTTTTTTTTAATGTCTGATCTGTATCAGAAAATAAAACCTATTTTCTCTGCTTCAAAAGTCTATAAATGAATGGCATAAAAAATTTAAGCCAAGTGTGGTGGTACACATCTATAATCCCAGCTACTTGGGAGGCTGAGGCAGGAGAATCCCAAATTGGAGGGAGCCTAGGCAACACAGCAAGACTCTGTCTCAAAATACATTTTTTGAAGAGGGTTGGGATGTAATTTAGTGCTTTCTGGGTTCAGTCCCCACTATAGCAGTCAGTTGGTCAGTCAGTCTAGCACTTAGTAATTATTCAGTACATGATGCTTGTTCAAATAACTTACACCATATAGTCATATAAAGTGATACTCATTTGCAAATATTTTATTTGAGAAAAACTATATTAATATGTTTTTAGGTTTGCATATATTGTGGAGGGTTTAAATCAAGCTAATGTATCACCTCATATACTTTGTGGTGAGAACACTTTAAATCTCAGCAGTTTTCAAACAAAAGAATAAAAGGGAAATTCTTAAAATGGCAAATTTAAGGTATGGTATTCACTTCTGGCATCCTGTATATCAAGGGACCATTCCAGTATGTAGGCTAATAATTTTTTTCTAAAAGTAAGTATTTTGGGCTGGGGATGTAGTTCCGTGGTGTACTATATGTACTTAATAAGCACTAGGCACTGAGTTTCTTCCCACCACCACAACCAATCAATAAATGCATAAGTAATAAAATGTTTTATTATTTAAACAATCAGTATATTTTCATTAGTGTAATGTTTCTTGTGTTTGTGATTGATAATTGGGGTTAATTTTAACTAAAAATGTCATGTGATATTATTACTTTCTATCTTTTTAGTTTCTGTTGATGAGTTATTGTAACTATAGTTCTTTTTAATCCTTTTTTCTTTGACTTTTATACTAGAGTTAAAGGTAATTTATATACCTCATTATAGTATTAGAGTAGTCTAAATTTGATTACTATATATTTCTGATATCAACTTGACTTGTATTTAAAACTCTAGACTTTTATTCCTCTTCCTCCACATTTTATACTGTGATGTCACACTTCACATCATTTTAGTTTTTGTATTCATTTACAGTGCTTGTGATTAGTATTTATACTCTACCATTCAGTTGTCAAGCACATGTCATTGGTGAGATTCTTGTGGGCTAAAAGCAACTTAATGAACATTTTTCAAAAATTATTTGTTGCCTTCTTTTCTATACTATTTATGATTATGCTTTTAAGGTGGCCCAGCAAGTAAGTACTTACTCAGAAGGGCTACTAAGATAAGGCCTCACTTAGTGCCTGGCTACTTGGATATGTTACAGCTCAGTTAAAGCAATCCAGTATTTCCTTAGAATATCTGCTTCTCAATCTAGGACTGATGCTCATTATTTTGGCTTAAATATTTTTGTAGTAAAGTTTGTGTTCAAACTATTTTCACTATAACAGAATACTATATTAGCACATACTACTTTGATTAATACTCAAAATAGACAAAATTGAAACACTTTTATTTTCACATTCTGTCCTTTTTTGGGTTTCCTTCTCCTTCCTGTATTTTCTATACTTTTCTCCATCTTGTCTAGCACTTTCAAAGTGGGAATGGAAGCAGGGGGCAGGACAGAGCACACTGGAGAGGAGAAAAAGTGACAGAACCTTTCCCAATAAAACCACCCCAAAAGTCAGACTCTATCCATTGTGAGTGTGGTTGTATAGTCAGTTTCAACCTATCTGTAATGCTTATGCATTATTATAGAGTACTTAAACATCAGAAAGAGAAAGAAACAGCTTGATTGTAGGGGGTAGAGTATACAATAGAGTCAATTCAAGGGTAAAACTTTCTAGTTTCACCTCCAGTGCAGAATAAGCGACAACATAGGTAAGCTCCAATTGATGATGGATTCCTATAATAAACTCATGATATGTATAGATTTTTTAATTACATATTCCAAATTATGCTTTTTGTTTCCCAAAGTTAGAAAACGGCTCCAGATTACTGGTTATTGATAGATTCTGACTCAGTTAAATTTAAGTAATTACCAGATGGCTTTTCAGTTGATTCCTTTCTTGGTTAAGAAGACAGGAAAATGTGAAGAGGCCAGAAGTCATAGAATACATTTATTTTCTGATAAACAAGTTCCCCCTAAAAACAAAAGCCTATCAATTTAACATTTTTGGTCTTTTCTTTTTTTAGAAAGTGCCAGAAAAAAGCAAGAAGGTATTGTTGGGAGTTCTCGGGTGTGTTTTGCACAACACACCCCATCTCTTCCAGCAGAAAGTCCTCGGCCATTGAAATTGCGCAGCATCCTCGACATGAGCCCTTTTACAGTGACAGACCACACCCCAATGGAGATCGTGGTGGATATCTTCCGAAAGCTGGGGCTGAGGCAGTGCCTCGTCACACACAACGGGTAAGTTTGTCATCACAGAAATCCATTCAGTGACCAGACTTAAAACTCCTTTTTTAGTGGAATCCTGTTAGGAAGGAATGTGAATCAGTTGCCAAATGGGAGATCGATGATGTAGTATGGTTATGAATACTTCATCTGTCCAGTAAGTTTCACACTTACCAAAGAGTAAGATGTCGAATTTGCACTCTCTGCCAGAACATAAAGTAGCATTTTTCAAGACTACTGTACATCAGAGTTGGAAAAGAGATGCTGAAAACGTGAATAGCATGTTGAGCATAGAGTTTTTTATTTCTTAGAGGGCTAGTGGACCTAACCTGTATGGAGCACTGCAAAGCCTGTTTTCTCTGTATTTTCTTTTTTACGTATGTCATTTTAGTATATAAAATTCTAGTACAATTAGAACTTTCTAGATATTTTGCTACTTACTCGTTAAGCCAGTACAAATGAAATTTGTATTTCAGCATACAAATGAAATTTGTAAATAAGCTAAAAATCTCCTTTAAAAAATGCTGTTTCTTCTTGCCTATCTTTTCCATCCAGAAATCTTGTACATAAATGCTAATGACAAACCCTCATGTATTAAAAATGTACATATTGATCTTTTTTTTTTTCTGTCTTTTATACATAAACTACCAGTGTCCCTCCACGAGAAGAACATAAGCAGGGGCTGTGAAGCTTTAATGCACTGGATGCCTCAGCAGACACACTCTCCGGTGTTCACTGCTCTCATTTCCAGGACCTGGGATCTGTCTCCACACCATCCTTTCTTTAGGCCCCTTTGTTTCCTGTAGACCACTGCTCCTTGTTAGAATTCTAAAGAATCTGATTCATATGAAGGCAGGTAACAGATAGGCTAGAAAAGGAAACAAAGGATTATGTATAACTGGATGGCTAACCCTGAGCAGTGTAACACTGGTTGAAATACTGTGCTATAAACACTTAGGAAATCAGAGCAGGGTTTTGTTTTGTTTTTTGATGTTATTTTAAGCATTTTGCTCAAAATACGTAATAGAACCCCTGACCCCTGTCTAGAGAAAGGAGAAAGAAAAACAGAAAGAAAATTAGCTTATTGAACACCTTCATGTTTTCTCATTTAACTTTGTGGGATCTCTTCAAATTAGGCGGTGTGTCTTTATACATGTAGTGATTGAAGCTCAAAGAGGTTTAATAATTTGCTCAACTAGCTTTCCAACTTTAAAGCCCAATTTCTTGCTGCTATTTTACACTGTAATTTACTGGTAGAATATACCCCTTTTTTTGGTGGCTTCTTAAACTACTAAAACATTTTCTTGGCCAGTATACTATATTGGGTTAAGAATAGAAATATAATAGATACCATATTTAGATAGCATAATAGATATTCACATTTCTAAAAATAGGAAACTGTAGAATTAGATACATATTTAGTGTTTTTCACTGTGCTAACTAAAATAACTTCAGAAATATGAAATCATTAAAGGGATAAACCTCTTAAGGATGGGGAGTTTAGAATTATTAAGTCTCAAAGATACTGATTATAGAAGAGTTGTATTATGTTACTGCTGCTGGGTTTTTGGGGGGGTTTTTTGCTTAATTTTGTTTATTTAAAAAAATGACAGTACCAAACTTCATTATTTAAAAACTTGAAAAATACTAGTTAAATGAGATAACTTTTTGGAAACCTTTGCTGGGTTTTGACCCCTTTTAATAATTTATGTCTTAGTTGGAACCTAAGCTGAGATATTATAAGCTGCTGTTTTCTTCAAGTTGTGCTTTTTGCCTGGTATAGTTTGTCCTTTTGTGTACTAACAGATACAAATGTAATTCTCTAAGGTATGACTACGACTGCAAAGTTATTGTATTTGTTAATTTTCATACTTTATCTTGCTGATGAATTTCCAAGATTTGGCAGCATAGATATTAGAAAGGAACATGTTCCAAAGAAAGTATAAAGTAATGAAGTGAATAGTGGGGAGACGTAGCTAATTAAGGTTTTACCTAATGCTTCTTGTTTATATGAAAAGTTGAGTGGAGTCTTTTTTTCTAAGGGAGTATATTTAATTGCTTTATGTTTTCCTTATTCAGTCCTTCACAGAAAATAAATTTTTAATGTATATATGGAAAGCAAAAGGATCATTCAGAGATGTGGCTCTTAGGACTTTATTTTCTTTGCACGGTGTAAGAAAGATGTTTTACTCTCCTGTAAAGTTAAGTGACTTAAAATCAGAAAAGAAATCACATCTTTTGGAACAGAAGTGACAAATGCAGAGCCTTGGATGGAAGGGAGAAAAAATAGAGAGATGAAGGGGAGATGTGTCAAAATTGTAAAGATGGCAATTATTGATGTCTCACGTTTTATATTTTAATTTAGCAGACTTTCTCAATCTTTTAGAAATAGAAGTTACTCAAAAAATGTTTGGTGGCCATATAAGTTTGGAAACTATTGAATTAAATATAATTGATGTTTCTTTACTGTGAACTTCTCAGAACTTTTAAAATGTTGATATTCTTTGATTGACAGACAAGGGATACTAGGAAACATAGTTTTTTAAACTTAGTTGAAAATGCTGCCATTTTTTGGTGGAGTAAAGTGGATAAAACTCATGTTGGTTGGAGCATCCTTTGGGAAGTTCACCTTTTGCCATTTAAATCTCACATCATCACTTAGCGCAAAAAAGAAAATTTAAATGAGTCACATTTTGAGTTGATTTTTTGTTTACTCACTAAAAACAGTAAAGCAGCACAGAACCTGGCACTAATGTTCTCAGATCACTTCTCTGTTGGGATTGGGTAGATTTTTGCCTTTTTAGGGCTACTACTCTTTCTCTCTCTAAAGATTACTCTGTAAATCTGTGAATTTGCCACAGTCCATATAAATTTGTAACTTTCATCATTGTGTGCCTAGTGATTTGGCAGAATTTACAGTATTAACTGAAATTAATCATTCTGTTTAATTGTACAGAAAAGCATGAGTAAGAGTTAAACTAGTGTTATTATATTTAACTAATTGCCAAACAAGATTTTCACATTTCCTGACTCCAACCGTAAAATAGTTAATTGACAGTTGTCTTTTTTTAAGTCCTCATTTAGTCAAAGAAGAACATCTGTTGAGTGATTGAATGCCCATTTTCTATAGTGCAGGTTTTGAGCTTTTTGAAGGGGAAAGTTGTTCTCATGCTCTGAGAACTTTTCAGTTTAGTTTTATTTTAAGGATCAGTACATTATTTTTACAAAATAACAAGAAAACACGAGCAGAGACATTTCTGCCTTCCAAATTCCCTACCCTCCCTGTTTCCCCTGCCCCCATCATTTTAAGTTTTCATAAGGGACATGTCTGTAGGTTCAGACTGCTTTAAAGTCCCCTGGTGACATTCTTCAGGAAGGCAGAGTATTCAAAGGCGATTTAACAGCACAGATGACTTAACCAAATCCTCAAAGAAATGCCTAATTACCCCGGGGACACTTTAGATGGGCTTCAAAGTTCTGTTCTGTTCTGTTCTTTTCAAAACAGGGCCTCTCTCAGCCTTCATCCTGCCTCAGCCTCCTAAGTGCTGGGGGGAGTAAAAGTCTTTTAAAGCAAAAGTAAAATATTTTTCTGTTTATAATGTCACATATTATAGTTGGATTCTTTAATTTTCATTCATTATATAGTAACTAGACTCTTGTTTTAATAATTAAAGGCAGACTAATTAGTTTCAGATATCCTCATTATAAGAATGTATGTCTGTAACTTTGTTTGATGTGATAATAATGATATGTTAACTGAGGAATACTTATTTAGGAAAATATGCTTAAGTAAAAGTCATTTCGACCCATTCTCAAAGTATGTTGTATTAGCTTATTTTTAAAAGTGACATTCACTTTCTTAAAATTAGGAAACATTTCTGTCAGCATTATTTATTTCATGCACACCACCTTAATTTTAATTACAAATAGTAGTAAAATGCAGGGAGTCTTGTCTTAGGCATTAAAGCCAAGCATTCCTTTGCTGTGTGGGAGATCCACATGATGCTGTGTTGTGACGTCATCGAGATTGGGAGAACACATTCCTCTTAGGAGAGGACACTAAAAATAGATCTCTTAAATTTCAGGGGTTATGACTGTGTGTCATTATTAAGTTTCTTTTGTTCTTTGTAGTCATCTTCATTTTGAACTTTAATAATTCTGACTTTTAATTTGAAATAGAAAATAAACCACCAATATTTAAAAATAGCATTGTGTCACTTTTGAAAGTCAATAGAATTTATACAAAGGAAACCTGGAATTTTAAATCATTTTTGTTTTTATTTTTCTCAAGTTCATGAGACGCATTCTTATGGTTTATGTTTTTATTTTCTTCTCTCATTCTTTATCATTATTATTAGAACCTCTTAATTTAATTTCTCACACAGTTATTAGCATAATAATTTGTTTCAGGATTGTCTTGGGGATCATCACAAAGAAGAACATTTTAGAGCATCTCGAGCAACTAAAGCAGCACGTGGAGCCCTTGGTGATTAGTTGTATCAGATCTCCTCACTAGACACCTTAGAAGTCAGGAGGCATGAAACTTGTGAACTGTTCAGTTCTCTCTCCCAGATACCTGCTGAACAAAAAATCCTGCCACGCTGCCAGTGACATTTCTATCTGATCAGATGTCTGTAAGATAAATTCAGATATGTGTATAATTCCATTCATAGAAAGTAAACAAAAGTTAACATCTCTTTTAAATTTAACATCTCTTTTACACTTTAAGGACTCAAGCACTTTGGTAGTTGAATGAGGGACTATTTGGACATACTTAAAGGAGATATATAAACCTTGTATGCCTTGGTAGATTCACTGATCTGAGAAAGCTCCTGACTGGTTAAAAGTCTCTGCCCCATCATCCCAAACCCTTTTTCTTTTTTGGTTCCTAATCTGTGTTGTAGTAATGGTAAATCTAAGCTCCTAAATGATTGTAAGCGAGCTTGGAAATTAGAATAGGTGACAGTTAAAAGATGTTTTAGTGGACACACCAGGTAGACTGTAATGTGAATACATTTGTGATTATAATGTTAGTCTTTTTTTCTGTTGTGCCCTACATACCTTCAAAGTTAGAATGTGTGTCCTGCCATTTCATTAGTAAGTTGTATGTAGATCCTGTATGCACCCCTTTTATATGATGTTTCTAGAAAGCCATAAGCAGCTTTTGGGGTCAGATGTACTTGTTTTAACAAGCTTCACGTCCTAGTGGTTTCATGATTACAAATCTTGAATTTTCTTACCATATAACAAAAATTGTCTGGCTTTAGCAATTAATGCCTGAAATTATTTTGCCCTGCAATTGTCACACCTATAGGAAACCTGTCCCCATTTGCTTAAGTAGAATCTGATTATGTATTCCTGTTGTATGCTAATATTTCACAAGTGTTTCATGCATCCTTTTTTAAAAAACTACTAACCAGAATAATATAGTAGCTACTCATTTCATTCTGCTTTCTGCTTCACCTGTAATAATCTTTTAGGACTGCTTCTTGATTTCTCACTTTTTTTTTTAATGTAAGCATTAACATCTAAAACTTTCATAAAAGCACTGTATCTTATTTTTGGGGATCAAAGTCCAAAAAGGGAAACATAAGTACTAGAAATGTGGGTTGTATAAGATTTATTCTTGGGGTTCTGAAGCTTGGGAGTGAAGTTTTTTGTTCACCAATTTTCTGTGTGTGTTATCTCAATTGTATGTGCTTTCATGAAGATTCTGCATACACCTGGGTTTCCTTAAATTATTTCTTAGAAATTGGTTAATTTTGGTTAAACAAAAGTGAAGTATTGAGGGGATTTGGATTATTTTATTGCTTTCTTCATATGATGAGAATGAATTTTCCTTCTGAAAATGGGATCAGTATCATTTCCTATTCATGTATCCTCTCACTTTTTGTTACTTTTTTGTTGGCATACAATAATTAAAATAGCTCTACTTCAGTGAGGTATGCAGTCCTTGGACTCAGTGGAAAGGACCTCATACCATGAGTGACCATAATACTTTTAATATCAAAGGATGGTTGCTGGATAATTTTGTTTACCAAGAAAATACTTTCTGAAAGTACAATCACAAGCTGCTTGCTTTGCTCTGTTCCTGTCAGCAAAAAGGATTTAGCTATAGATTTAACTTCTTGTTTTCTTTTCCCTTTTATTTTAATAGTATTCTTCTGTTTATCTCTTTCAGACGCCTGCTTGGCATTATAACAAAAAAAGATATCCTCCGTCATATGGCCCAGACGGCAAACCAAGACCCCGCTTCAATAATGTTCAACTGAACCCCATAGATGAGGAGAGAGAAGAAACAGAAGAGGAAGTTCATTTGTTGAATAGCACAACTCTTTAACCTGAGGGAGTCGTCCACTTTTTTTTCCTCCTTTAAAAAAAAATTAAAAAGGAAATATAAAAGCCAGGCTTTTGCATCATGGTTTGCAAATAATGCTGGTGGAATGGAGGAATTGTTCAGGAAGGAAAAGAGAGATGTTTCCCCAGCTGCGAGCAGCAAATCAGCTCCTGTTGTGTTCTGCACTGGATGCATTCAGTGGAGGATGTGCTGTGATAGTGCAGGCTTGAGCCTCAACGGAGATGACGCTGGAGTCCTCGAGCACCTGGCCTATTTCCAACACTGCAGAGACGTGTTATCAGTCCCTATTTCTGGAGGGATGACTTTGAATTGAGCCATCTATAAGACTGCAAAGTCTTGCCCTTTTTTATCAGAACTGTTCTGTTTAATTCATGAATTGTGTAGTTAAGCATTACCTTTCTACATTCCAGAAGAGCTTTTATTTCTCTCTCTCCTGAGCTGTAACAAAGCCTCTTAAATTGGTGTACCCTGTTGAAGCAGTCCTTTCTCATATTGAGATGTACTGTGATTTTACTGAGGTTTCATCACAAGAAGGGAGTGTTTCTTGTGCCATTAACCATGTAGTTTGTACCATCACCAAAAGCTTGGAACAGTGCACACACACCATGTCAAAGGCTTGCCCAGCAGGTAAAATCTTGAGTGAAGTATGAACAAAATCTCCCAACTTGTGTGCTGTGTGGTTCAGAATGAAAAACAGTGAAAACTTTAAAGGATAAACAGTTTTTTTTTCCTCTCAGACTTTATGGATAATGTGACCTGGTCTTATGCAAATTTTCTATTTCTAATACTACTATGATATACAAGTGCTGTTCAGCATAATTAAACAAAAAGCTGCTGCTCTGACAGTAAAGAGAAGGAAGTATTCTGTTTAACTGTATCTGGTATTGCATGTTTAAACACTGGAATTTCTTTCTTGAAATTAGATCATTCTTTTGTTTCCTCAAGATATTTTACTGCTGACACTGAAGATAAAATGTAATTCATAACTTGCACTAAATGTACAATTCTTTTCTTAAAAATTTACCATCTTATTTATATTTTTATGGATTAAAATTTATAAAAATACAGATCAGTTACTATCACACTTAAATAATTTTACCTTTTTAATGTGATTTTTATAAACTAATTCTGACTTATAAATATGGAGATGTGAAAAAACGTTTACAATGGGAGCAAGGGTTTAAAAAGCTTGTGCTGACTTCTCCATGATCCAATGTGTACATTACCTTTTCCTGATCTTTCACTGCCATCCTCTGGATTATGTATATCTTCTGATCTGTCCATTTTGACCCACAAACTGGAACATTCAAAACATTATAAATTACCTAGTGAAGTAAAACCCAAAATTAGGGTTAACCTTTTTTTTAGAAAATTTTTAAAAATGAAAACAATAAAATTGTAAAGGTAGCAGTTAAAATTTTAATGTAAGTATAATCTTTCAATCTCTGGGTAGGTCACCTCCATAACTGAAGTGTTTGATGATAAGTTTGAGTAGCCACAATGCACATTTTTACAGGATGAGTTAAAATGTACTAAAGTGTTCAGAATTTTTGTTTTTGGAAATGTCTGTTTTAATCATGGTCTTAGTTCACCCTTAGCAAAGGCAATTTACTCAAAAAATATCCTACGATTGTGCATTTCTGATAAGCAAATGACTTTTTGCAGACAGACATTTTCTGAAACATAACTGGCAGTGAACCATTGTTACATTTTGAAAGTGATTCTTCCCTTCCTAGTTCTTAATAATATACCTGTTAAGAGCTGTAAGATCACCTAAGACCTATGACCTTGAAGACTTAAAAGATCATGAAGCCATATTAGAATGATAATTGAAAGTTAAACATAATATTAGGAGTTTTGTGAGCTATTCTTAGCTTTGCTATCTGCCAAAAATTACTATTTGGTCCTCATTACTTCCTCCATTTGGCAGACTTCAGTTTTCTTCATAGACCTGTCACTTATTTTGACTATCCAGAGTAATTATTTCTAAATGATAGTTCTGTATATCTTCATCTGTCTTAAATATCTTTGCAGTGTGCAATTCACTACGAGACTTTGAACTTCTCAGCATGGCTCATGGATGACTAATTGCCCTAAATTACAACCCTTCAAAGGAGAAACCAGTTTTCTTGCAGGTGTGTCATACATTAAATTGCACATGGATTTTATTTTGCACATTTTCCATTTTGATTTCAAGTCCTGCTTTCATTGCCCATCTTGCTTCAGACTGACATTTTAGGATGGATATTAAAGCATAAATTTTCTTTGGTATATTTCCATCTCAGTGTGTCTTACTACTGAAACATAGGAAAGGTGCCGTATTTTTAATGCATTTAGAGGTTTTCTTTGATATTATTATCCCATTTCTCTTTTTGATACATTGTCTGCTTTTCAACCAAATGATGAAGTAGTGGAGAACATGACATACATGTGCCTAGCTAATTGGCAAATTAATTAATATAATAAGTGTAGCGCCTTATTTGAGTACCCTGTTTGAGAAGGTATAATGAAAATGGGCAGGAGTGTCAGCATCTTATTAATAATTGCTTTCAATTTTTGGTTCACAATGCTTAGTTTGTTAATCTGTGATGTTGCCTAGAGCTGTATTTATGTTTATACTAGTGTAGTAAAGCTGCATATCATTACAGTAAAAATGATTACTGTGATGAGTTAATCAGAAAAATCTATTAAAACCTATATGACAATGTGTGGTTTGGCCTTTAATTACATCTATACCAGTCCTCCCTCTGTACTGCTGCACTGTGCAGTGTAGGCCAATATGCATGACACATACAGCCTCAGAAAGGTGATAATTACAATGTTTTTCTCATGTTTCAAAGCCATTTCTGCACGTTGTGAGCAAGAGCCAGAGAGAAGATGCTGGGTTGAACAGAAAGATGTTCATCTCTTAGCAGTGGGCTAGCACCCCCTGTTGTCAGTGGAAGTTGCATGTCTGCAGCAAGCTTTCATTTCAGTTCACATTAGAAAATGTGGTTTTTTAAAAAAAAACTATGCTATATGACTTCTATACTTTCAGAAATTATCTTGAATGTTTGCTAAGAGAATGCTTTAAAAGAGAGTGGTGAGAAACATTTGAATGAAATTTCAATAGCCTTCTAATGTAGAATTTCAGTAAGAAGGAAAATACTGAAAGTCGAGGGTAGATCTTACATCATTCATTTATTTGTTCATTCACTGCATGCTTATTGAACTGTGTCAAGGGCTCTTCTGTGTTCTTGAAGTTTATATTCCAGTAAAAATCTATAGTATGTCAGATGGTGATAAGTACTGTAAGTTCAGTAAATTTTTTAAATGATGGCCATTTGCAATTATAAGCATAAACAATTCAGGCAAAAATCTGCATCCTAATAGTTTTTCTAGGAGAAAAAATGAAGGTCTGTATATATTTGCATGTGTACCCCACTTTTATAGAGCAGGATTAGGTAAAGCCTCCAAGACAAGGTAACATGATCAAAAACCTAAAGAAAGTAAGGGAATGACGTGTGAGAAACATCTTCCACAAAGAGAAAATACTATATGGCAACATCCTGAGGTATCTGCTAGGTAAGGAATACCAAGCTGGTCATGGTGGCTAGAGCAAGATGAGAAGGAAAGGAGATGAAAAGGAAAGGGGATATAGGGACTTGAATTTTATTCTAAATAAAGTGGGAAGCCAGTGAGGCAGGAAAGTGATATTATCTGATTTAAAATGACCTCTCTAACTCCATTTATGGGAATATACTTAAGGAACCCCGCACTTGGAATAATTCATGTGAAATATGGCATAGGGTTGAACCTAACTGAAGCTGGCAAAAGTGGTGAAAGTGTTTGGATTGTAGAGATGTTGACGGTGGAATGGATGGGATTTGCTAATTGATGTTTGGAGTGTGGTGAGTCAGGGATGTCTCCAAGTGTTTTGGACTGAGAATTGACAAGACTGGAATGGCCATGACTGAGTTGGGAAAGACCTCATAGGTTAAAAGTATGTACAAAGGAAGTTTTGGTTATAGACATTAAGTTTTAAGTGTCTTTTAGACTTCTAAGTGGGGGTGTCAAGTAGCCTGAGTTCAGGAGAAAGATCTGCCCTGAAAACTAAATGGGGATGAGATTGCATGGAATAAGTGTGGACAGAGAAAAGGCACAAGGATTGAGACCGACACATTTTTATGTTCAGATTTGGTGAGATGAAGCCAACAAAAGAGGGAGCCAGCAGTAAGGTAGAGGGTAGTGGTGCCATTACAGGAAGAGTGCTCTAAACCACATGAATAGTAGCGCAAGGAAGATCAGCTGTCAGGTGTTGCTGTTAGGTGAAGTAGATTAGGCCTGAAAGTTGACCATGTGAACATAGCCAGAGCCAGTTCACTGAGATGGCAAGCAACAGCCTGACTGGGGATGTTTTTAACAGATTGGAAGAATTGGTGACAGCTATTACAATTCTTTCTTGTGAGGTTTTCAGAAAGAGTTACAAAGGGTTTTGTTTTTGTTTTAGGTTGCAGGATATTATAGCTTTTTTGTTGATGAAAATGTTTGAGGGAGGATTAAAGATCTGAGCGACTTTAAGGTGCAAGATAATATAATGTCTTTTGTTAATTATGGCATGTTTGAGAGGGAAAATGACCTGAGAGAGGAAAGGTTCAAGTAGGCAAGTGAAAAATGAAACAAAAATCATAGAAAGGCAGAGTATAATGGGTACTTGATAAAGCCATGAGATTTTTTTAATTTTAATTTTTTATTTTTTTGGTACCAGGGATTGAACTTAGGGCCTTGCGCTTGCCAGGCAGGTGCTTCTACCACTGAACAATTTTTTTTTTTTGAAATTACTCTTGCTTGTTTTTTCAGTGAAATTAACTGAGGTTGGGGGAGATGTTGAAAGTTTGAGCCAAGATGAAAAAGGAGTAGGATCAATGAGCAATGAGCCTGGCCAATTTAAGGTTAAATTAACACTAGCTAGCATGGTTATAGTTTTTCTATTCGAGACTAAAGATTCAGGTAAGGAATGGCCAGTTTATTTGGCTTACACTTCTAACATAAATATAGCAAATGGAGTTGAGTGTTTAGGAGTGATTATAATGACAGGGAATTGTACTGAAAGCCTGGGTGAAGAAGGAAGCCAGGAAAGGAGTAGAATGAGAAAGGTGGTTAGTGAGTTATAGGGTATGGTCAGGTTGAAAAATTCTTGGGGTGCTTTAGGAAGGGCCAGAAAGATGGTTAATGGTGTTTAGATAATTGGATGCTTGAAATTGAGATTAGGGAAATGTTCATTATTGGTACTGACAACATATACTATAGATTGTCAAAACCTAGTATAGATCACTTAAGGAGAGTAAGTTGGGGATATTGGACCATTTACATCAGTTATGATCATGGTAGTTGGGCAGTTAAGGTTAATGTTAAGGCAGTTAAGGTTAATGTTTGAGCTAGTGCCAGAGTCTTATGTCATTGCCAAGTTATGTAGCATTATCTCTCAGGTCATTTAATAGCTTGTTTTCCTTTGCATTCTGCATGCATGTTTGGAAAGTTATATAGAAACTTCATTATTGAGCTCCAAGAAATTAAGTAAATTTGAGTTGGGTAATATTTTGTGTTAAATCCTGATTGAATCAAGATGCTTTATTAATAAAAACTTAGGCACTTAAAATGTGTTCTCAGAGAATAGAGGTAGGTTAAGTGCCCTTTGGATGCTGCTGTAGCCATTGAGTGACCAGATCCTAGGTAGATGAAGAGGATTGTGCCTTTAATGAAGGAAGAAGGCTTGTTACTATATGGTAGGGATGCTCTTTAATGAAAAATCTTTTAATAGTTGGAAGATCAGTATCTCCTGATTGGCATTTGACTATAAGCCCACATTTCTTGTTAGCTTATTGCCTTCTAGGAACTATTCAAACTGTACTATCAAGATTATAACTGCCATATTCTTGGCAATAGTGTCCAATTTCTATCTTGGCTCTGATATCCCTAAATTGCCGAACATGTTTGTGTAAGACATGGGTGAAAAGCTAATCTTTCCTTTTTATTTGTTCCTTGATAAACCCTTTTTGAATTCAAATTATCGATCATGAGACATACAAAAATCTTACAAACTGTACACTTAAGACTGGTGGATCACAAAATGCCAAACATTATTTCTAATCTCATACTTCTAGCTTAATGGAAGATACCTGAATTTGGATATTTTATAAATGTGTTAATATCGGGGGCAATATTTAGAATAGTTAAGAAGCAGCTTAGAACCTGGAAAAGTCTGAAGGAGAAAGCTCAAGAGCATCCAAAATGTTAGTTTAAGACCAGAGTGATCTGGTCACCTTTTCTGATGAGCATCTGAGCTATTTGTGTGATGCTTTAAAAGTTGAGTTCAGATGGGCCCAGGACTTGGCACTACTTATGGAACTCAAGTGGCAGATGCTTAGCACCTCTGAGACTGCCTTGAATTCTGGGTAGAAATGAAAGGGAAAGTGAACCTCAGCCTCCTTAAGGAAATGTCTCACATGCTGACCCAGGCAGCATTGCCCCATGAAGATGCAGATCCAGGCTGTGACTGAGAGGACTCCAGAGGACACTGTTGTCTGAAAAGTCAAAAGTCCTTAGTTGGTGGGCATGTTTCCCAACTCTTGTTACAGCATTTCATTTCATCTCCCATTTAGTGAGGGGCACGTGATAGGGTCGTTTCTATTCAATAAATATATATTCAAAGGTCTGTTACTGAGGGGAATATATATTTGTAAAATTCATGTCCTTAAAAAGCTTATAGCTTTTAAGCTTAAAAAGCTTATAGCTTAATATCCGAACTGTGCTAACATTTTCTACAAAAATCAGTAAGTATCTCAAATGTTTTGCGACAGCTGATGTAGTGAGAACTTTGGAGAGCTACTGGGTAACAAACATTGGGTACGTCAGTGGGGTTAAACTAGATGAACTGAGGGCTTTTCTATCTTGAAAGTCACATGAAGGTGAAAAAGCTTTAGCCTGATCTGCAAAATATGCATTTTCTATTTCATGGTTTGCTGTTAGCTCCTAAGATGAAGGACAGCTTGTCAGATTTAAGGAGAATCTAAATTTGATTAAAAGAAAAAAAGTTATCTACAGATTTATACTAGAAATCCAATGGATGATTTGTAGTGGAAAACTTTAATGGCATATGATTAAAAGAATACCATTTGCTCTATCAAAATACTATGGTACACTGGTAAATAAGTCAAAAGAATGGATTTTAAGACTGTACTTATTGGGATATTTGGATACTTGTTCAGAAGATACATGAGAGTCACCTGGGATATTGTCAAAATAGTTTTGATGGGCCTGGGATCAGGCACCCTAGCACACAGTGCTGGTTACAATGTACTGATTTTCCTTGTTTACTTCTGTGCCTCTCCTTGTCCCCATAAACTCAATCCTTAAAGCCATAGGTGTTCTAACTTAGGACAGAAGAAATAGATTCTTAGTTGTCACACAAGAAGTATAGCTTTAGTGTCCTTTGTGTGAAATTCCTGGGAATAGAAGTGTGTCAGAGTTTAGTTTTTCAGATATTGGTATATTTGCACTGTCTTCATCAGCTCAGCATGCCCAATCCAAAAACAAACATGCTCTAAAATCCAAAACTTTTCAGTCATACTGGCATCAAAAGGTTGCAGATTTTTGAGTTCTGCATTAGGGATGCTCAGCCTATATTGAAACAGAGGGCTCCTGGAAAGAGGACAATCTAGTTATCCAAAGGCATTTGCCAGTGATGTTCAGAGGATGACCCTAGTTGTCTTCTAACATGTGATTAAGGTTATCACCAATTACAAGATTCGACTGCCATTTATTTGCCCATGAAGAAGCAAAATCAGCCCAGAAGAACCTTATGAAAGCTTTTAGTAAATGTTTCCTTCAGTTTATTTTCTGTATTCCTTAAAAAAAACCCCAACAAACTCAAGTTTGATACTGATAGTTTAAAACACTACACCAAAGCAAACTCTCAACCTGCAAGTTGGTCTATGTTTTCTTTACTTCTGTTGGCCAGATGATCCTCGATAATTTCTGCAAACAGATTCCTCTTCAACAGATTATATGCAAGAGGTAAAAGCTGGCCAGCAACTTTATGAAAATACTGAAAAACAAAAGAATAGAACATTAATCAGAATATATCATATACCCTAGTAGGGAACAGAGAATACATTGAAGCAGTACCTGTTTAACAAAGCCTATTTCCAAAATAATGTTAGCTACTTGCTCAGTTTATAAATGGTGAATTTGGGGACAGGCACCTGGTGTCTGAGTTGTAACTGTAGTCTAAGACCAATGGCCTATCTTGAAGAAAATAAAGTTTTAAAAAAAATGCCTTTTCTAGTCCCTTAGGTTTTATCAACTATTTTTGTCCCAAACTATGCCCTCAAGTACTTTTTCCTCCTTTTCAATATATTCCCACAGTAAAATAATCTTTTTCTTTGTTACAGCCTGCAAGACTAGGTTTCATATCACTATCAAATTCCATCTCTCTCCCACCCCCACCAAGTCACTACTTCATCCTTATTAAAAGTTACAGCCTTAGCTTCATTGGATGATTTTATAGCACTTCTTTACATATCTACCAGTAAAAAAACTAGCAAGGCTATATTCTTTTGTTGATAAATAGTAAAGTTATTTAGCACTTAACATAAGGTAAATACTACCCTACACCTTTTTATTCCTCATATTCTCACAACAATATTTAGCTGGTTCGCATCTCATGGGTCTACTATTTTATGGCTTTGTCCTTCTGGTAGATTAAGCACTATCCTGATTGGACAATAACTATCATTTTGGTTATTTAACATTTTGATTACTTTTACTGATAACCATATATGAGGTAAGCTAAGACAGTACAATATGGTTTATAGAAGGGTTCTCACAATGACCTCTCTTAACCACTGGCATCAACTTCATCTGGTAACCTGTAAGAAATGGAAATTCTCAGTATCCACCCAAGAACTCAAATCTAATTTGGAGGAATGTATGGGGAGCACCAGTCTGTTTCAACAAACTCTCCAGATGATTCTGATGCGTGCTAAGGTTGGAGACCTACTAGTTTAGTCTTGCTCCTCAGTGTCTGTAAAATAGCAGCATTACTATCCCCAGGAGCAGGTCAGAAATGTGTAGTCTCAGGTCTCATCCTAGACCTACCAAAGCAGAGTTCCAATTTTAACAAGATCCCCAGGTGATTCATAAGCACTTTACAGTTTGGGAATTAGACAATGACTTAGACATGGGAAGCAGATGGCTTATGTACAGATTAAATGAGAATTAAATGGCCTGCTGCAGGTTAGGGGATATGTACACACATGCGCACATGGGTAGATATTTTGTAGATAAGGACGAAGATACAAAGATGTTGGAGAAAGACAGCTGGGGAAGATATGATTTAAAACAAGTATGTCCAGAAGCATGTTATATCCACTATACCTGATGGCCTTTCTGACTGTGAATGAGTACTAATTTAGTGGTTAAGTAAATTCTTCTAACTTAATGAACAAATAAGTCACAAGAACTACCATCTCCTGTATTTTAATTTAAAGCACAATTTTAAAATATTTATCAGCTGGGTACAGTGACACACTCCTGTAGTCCCAGCACTTGGGCGGCTGAGGCAGAAGGATTGCTGAGAGTTCAAGGTCACTCATTTACATAGTGAATTCAAGATCTTTTGGAACTACATAGTGAGAACCTGTCTCAAAAAAAAAAAAAAATAGAAAAGTAGAAATGAAATGGACCCAAAGGTGTTTATACATGCCTACATACACACGCACAAATATATACACAGATCAAATTAAATGGCAGAGCCCTATTATATGTCTAATAGATAAACTCACTTTAAACCTGAAATAATCCCAGTTATTCACCTTTCCCAGAATACAAGATGAATTTCAAATATTTTCAGAAGATCTGCTTAAAAATCACTTCAAAAAGTTCATTTTGAGATAAAGGCAACACTTGGGGAATATAAACAAGCATGCTTGTGTATATATGTGGTTGTGGGTGGGGAAGTATTTTTTTAACTCACATGTGAACCATAGCAAAAGAGGTCCATTCCCAACTCAAGCCCCATGCCATAATCACATTCATCATTAGCAAACTGCACAAAAGTCATCATTTCCTGAATGGGAGCAAAGGCTTTTAGTCTCTCGTCATCACTTGTAGCCTCAACAATTGTTTTGCAAATTTTCTTGAGGTCAGCTGAAAGAAATCAATAAGATAAAGAGATAATTTATACAATTAGAAAGATTACAACCATCTTTAGAGGTAAAAAGACCATAAAGAATTTTTTCTCATATGACTTTGTACTAGTCCAATTGATGCCACTTTAGTAGTCCGCTAAGTTACAATTCTGAATGGCAATTTCATAATTTTTCTAAGGACTCAAACATAAAAATGGCTCAACAGAAAAGACTTCTTGTGTTAAAGTGTAACACAATTTCACAGTAGAGTCAGTTGTAATCATGATTTTATGTAAGCATTCAAAAAATTTCAGCAGGCTAGTCTAGGAATTTGCAAACTTTGGCCATGTCTGGTTCATCTCATTTCTAACTGCCCTCAAATTAGAAATGCCTTTTTAAGTGGTTAGAAAACAAAAAACCCAAACAAGAATATGCAAGAGACATTATGTAACCCAGAAAGTGCAAAACATTTGCTATGTGGTCCTAGACAGCAAGTCTGCCAACCTGTAGACTAGTCCATGCATTATATTAAGAGTTGGGTTGAGAGAGCAGAACACAGAAAACCAATGGGAAAAGTATAATCTGAGGTAAGAAGGTAGAGAAAAATTATTAGTGGCCTAATATTTCTATTTTAGCTTTCAACATTTTCATTACTCTCTGAATGCCAATGAACATCAGATCTCAGGATGCAAATGAGATTAAAGGTACTAAATATCTATACTGGAGTTTCTTTTGACAAATCTTAAACTGTTTTTGACAAATTGTACTTTAAAGATAATTCAATAATAAAAGTTGATTATTACTCAAATAAAACATTTCTAAACAAGGTGGCTACTATGCTGGGGTAGAGGAAGGTTGGTTAAAACATTAACAATCACACTTAGGAACAATGCACTATTAGTAATAGTAAACTGTAAGTTGTAATTATCAAGAGTGGTAAAGATATACTACGAATTTTCATCTCAGTATATGATATAGTTTGATTAATTCAGTCATGATGAATATGCAAATACATGTATTATAAGATGACAAAATGTGAAAAAAAACCAAAATGTGTTTTGTTCCTTTTTGCTACTCTTAATAGACAATATCACATTGGACAGATGACACCATTTACCCCTTATGTTTCTGATGACAAATGGTAGTAAGTTTATCTACAAATGGTCTTTACTGGCTTGCAACCTTTCAAAGGTTAAATAATTTAAAATAAGTTTCATGGCCTTTCTTTTTCAGAAAACCCAGTGACATGAATCATTTCAAGGAAACAAATGAAGCTTCCTTCAACAAAATCCTTTTCTAAGCCTGGAAAATAAGTAGGTTTTTTTGTGTATTCAGATTTAATTACCTGATTGGCACCCTTCAAATCTCTCTCACCACAGTGCTCTGGGCAACCACTACAAATCAGTAAGGGTTGGCATGGAAGTAAAGACCTATTTGTTTTCCCTTAGCAAATAATTTAAAGTTTATCACTTTCTAGTATATTTTCAATTCCTGTCCTTAGAAAATCACACAGACTTGAAAAGAGTAAGGAAATGATAAGAATCACCTAGCTAGAAAAATACTGAAGAGATGAAAATATTCAGCTCAGCATCATTAAGAGGAAAAAGCTGTCCTTCCACCAATAAAACATTCTATAGAAATTCACTTAACAGAAGCCCAAACTTAAAACAGTGAAGATTTACTCAAAATGAAGCCTTCAATGTTACCATTCAAAACATTCAATTTAGTGATTTGGGAATTCTCATACTTAATTCTCATCATAGCCTATCACTCCTACCAAGTGGAATACTTAAGCCACAATAGTTTTGTCAAAACTAACAATCAGGCAATTAAGTTAAGCGATTATTCTCACTTTGGGCAATGGTATGCACTCTATAGTCAGACTAAATGTGAGAGCCCTCATTTTTTCATGCTGACTGGTTCTATTCTCTTTCTGAAAATAAGCATAAGACCTAAAGAACTAGACGATTATTTAATATTATTGGTATGTAGATAACACATGGTATAACGAATCATAACATTTAAGAATTGGTCAATAAATGGTATTTTATTTGCAAGGTTAAAAATTATTGTAGGAAGTTTCAAAAGAGAATACTGGTTAGGAACAAACTTAACTGTTTTTTGCTTATCACTGTCACACCACATTAACAAACCATCAGTCAGTTATACCTCCTGGTAAGCAAAACCTGGCAAAAGCAAGAAGATATTAAGTCTTTAATTTTATGTGTTACTTCTTATTCAGAAATAAACCACAGAAGGACCTTGAATATTAGGCCTGGATATAAAACTCCAAAGCCACACACAACTAGGATAAAATAATGCTTTACTCCAGGCACTACAACTAACATTTTAGGCTGCTATCTGTGTAGCAGATGTTCTCAACCTTTCCTATGAGTGGACTAGTGAGCAAAGAAGGGGAAGGGAAGGTCACTTAGGGTACCAGCAGAAGACTGCACAACGGAAGTTAGGGCCTAGATTCCTTTCCCATGAAGAATCTCATCATCTCAGGATTCGGGGAGCAGATAAGGGACAGATCATGTCCAAGAGAACCATAAAATAGACTCTACACAATTAACATTTTTCTACTATCCACATGAAAAAAACAGGTGAGTTTAACAGTATTAAACCCAGTATTTTTAAAACAGTATTATATCAACATATAGTCAATATAGAAACATTTAATGCTGCTTCAACTTGTACATTTAAACAAAATTACAAACTCTATTCCTCAGTCACTTCAACCCACATTTAAAGTGCTCAGTAGCCACATGTGGCTCCTGGCCACTGTATTGGACAGCTTGGCCACATTCATATCCCCCAAGGAATTCCTCTAAAATGGTTGGGATATAGCAAAAATAATTACATATGAATAGTTATCATAGGAGACATTTCAGTCTCAAAATGTGAGAACAGCTGCTTTAGAGAAATGGTCAAAAATACACATTTTCTAGGTTCTAACACCAGAGACTGGAAATTACAAAGGCTAATTAGCTCTATTCTGAAAAAAAAAAAATGGCCAGATAAGAGTGTAGGGCAGGAATACTTGGCTCTCCCTTGAGGAGACACTGATTTGATTTCAAGTTTTATGTTCCTGGAACAGGATAATAAAGAATGCCAACAAAGATGCTCACAATAAGAAGGGAAGGGAGAAGAGAAGAGAGAAATGGTTTTAATTCTTTTAATATAGTAATAATGAGATTATATGTATAGTTCATTTTCAAAGTGTTCTTACATATGAAGTAGATTAGGATCTTGGGTTTATGACAGCTATGCAGTTTTACACAGAGATAAATGTTCATAAAGAACTACACAAGTGAAAACTTTCGATAATTACTATTTTTGCAAGTTTACTATAATATCAAAGGTCATGAAATAGCTCAGAAAAGTTAAGCATTTTATATACTCTTGCATCCTAAATACCTCTATGAAATAGTGAATACCATTCATTTTACAAATGAAAAAGACAAGGTTTAGCGGTTAAATAATTCGCTATAGGTCACACAACTATAAAACCTAGTTGTAATGAGCTTGTTCTTTATGACTACCTATTTCCCAATCAAAGGAAAACCCTCTTCCATATATTTTTACATATATGCACATGTTTACGTATGAAATATATTACCATCTGTTTCAGGGAGTTCTCTGTACCCAACATCATTTTTATCTACAGGAACAACCAAGCCTGCACCATGAAAAGTCTTTGTCACAACCTAAGTTAAGGAAAAAATACACAGAAAATTAAATCATGGCAAACCGACCATATCAAAACAAAAAATCACAAAAACCCTGAACATTTCTGCTAAAATAGTATTCAAAGACATTTCAGTAAGCTTGGATTCTAGAATGAAAATGATACTATTTGCTTTAAAATTAGCTAAAAAGCATTCTGAGACAATAATGTTAAATGATAATAAATCAGACACACAAACCTAAATATCACATGGTTTCTCTTATATGAGAAACCTAAAATATAATTAAAGAGCAAAATAAAAGACAGATAATAGGAAATACAGATAGATCTTTTTCAAACGGCAAGGGGCCCAAGAGATGGGGGAGTGGGAGGGAAGAGAGGGAAAGGGGAAATAAAAAGAACTGAAGATGTGTTACGTATATGTACCATCTCTCCATGATGAGTGTAATCATGTACTACAAACATATACTAATAAAAATAAAAATTGAAAAAAAAGTTAAAAAGCATCTGAAGTAATTACTAAACAGGTTTTTATTAGCTGTGCTAATTTACAAGTCTGTCACAATATCAGTTTCCTGTAAGGTCCAAGTGTCTTCTAGGTAAAAAGCATTAAGAACCTTGGTCTAAAAAGGAGACAAAAAGAACAGGTTTATTATTTAGCAGGAATAAGAGGACATCTATCCTGCCAAATTCAGACCCTACTTATTTTCACCTGGAAAATTTATGCTTATTTTCAAATGGCCCCCAAATAGGGCAGTTTCTACTTATGTAGTGCCCCTTGTAGACAAATCACATAACCAGTTTGCTTTTTTTTTTTTTGCAGTACCAGTGACTGAACTCAGGACCTTGTGCTTGCGAGGCAGGCGGCGGCACCACTGAGCTAAATCCCTGGCCTCTCAATTTGCTTTTAATAAATGCTAATCTTCAAAGACAAAATCCTTTGTCCAACCCACCCAACCACCACCAAAATCCTTTCAGTCAACATTCTTCCTTTCAGTCACACTAGTAGCATTTTTAAAGCTCTTTCCCTAATAAAATATCTGCTGCAATATTCCACCTCTTTGTGCAGTCCAGTGAAAGTCTGACACAGTCCAAAAATAAACTCTAATTTAAACTCTTCTCATCTAAGTCTCTGCATCTTAAAACTTCACTCTCACTCTTCTTTCATTATTTTTTCTTAAGCCTCCAGAAAGGACAGATTATTCAAAAGAAGTTTTAGGCAACTGCTCACTGTTAGGAAAAAAGTTATAGTCTAGTACTTTAATCTTTACACCAAAATCATCTGCAGTTGGATCTCAAGGCTAAGTGTAAAAACACAACTATAAATAAACTACCAGAAGAAAGGCAAATACAGTATTTTTTATAATTTTGTGTTGGAAAATGAAAATACTGATAGAGCTGACTCTATTAAAACATATCAAGTAAGAGTAAAGAGCAAAATTATGACATAACTGATGAAAATACTTGCAAAATATACAACAGTAAAATTAATAAAGATGAATCTAAACTGTAAGTGAGCTTTACAAAGTAATGACACTCAAAGCACAAGTAAGAATAAGACTAATTCTAACTTTGATAGAAAAATGGGCAAACAACACAGAAATGAAAAATATTTAACATCCTTTATAATTTAAAAAATGCTAATTAAAACAATTAAGTATCACTGTATACCTAACTATGGAAAACACTAAAAGGACTTAGGGAGTGAAAACTCACCAAATTAGAAACAAGTGAAGAAAACTAGACACAACCACTTTAAACCACCTTAAGTCTGGCAATAATATGTGCAGAAATTTCTTCTAAGGAAATAATGATAAGTGTGCAAATAAAAGTATAAAGGGATATTTACAGCAGGGCTGTCTGTACTGTGAAAATTTAAGAAACCTAAACTTTGAATATAAGCCCATTCTCTGCAGTCACTCAAAATTATGAAGTACATCTCAAATTCAGCAATATGAAGTGATAATCATAATATATTCATAAACATAAAAAGACAGGTCATTTGACTTTTCCACTCAGGCTGAATGACATACAACAAAAACCAAGGTAAACGTGTATTTTCACAGATGATGAACTGTACTAATTATCCACTAAGTGGCATCAATTATTAGCAAATAATAAGAATCCTAAAGTTATGAGGAAGGACAAGATTAGAAATTTAGCAAAACACTCCACTGGGCTGGGTGATGTTCTGAGGCATCAGATCAGACGTGACCAGAATGAGATACAATACTTTCATTTCACAGAATCATTTAACCAGGGTTTATTTTAAGAAATGAATAAATCTAGCTATAAAAAGGTGAAGTGATCACTCCAGAAAGAATGGCTGCTATCATGAAATCAACCAATAACAAATGCTGGTGGGGCTGTGGGCAAAGAGGAACCCTGCTCCACTGCTGGTGGGAGTGTAGACTGGTGCAAGCACTGTGGAAATCAGTATGGAGATACCTCAAAGAACTAGGACTGGAAGTCCCATTTGACCCTGCTATTCCACTGCTGGGGATCTTCCCCAAAGAATTAAAAGAATCATACCACAGTGATATATGTGCACCCATGTTCATAGCAGCACAGTTTGTGATAGCTAAAACTTGGAAACAGCCCAAATGCCCATCGACTGGAGACTGGATAAAGAAAATGTGGTTTTTTAATAAAATGGAGTACTACTCAGCCATAAAAAATGAGAAATTAGAGACATTTATAGCTAAGTGGATGCACATTGAGGCAATACTCTTAAGTGAAATAAATAGGACACACATGTGTAAATACCGAATAGTTTCTCTGGTATGAGAAACTGAAAGTGTAAATAAGGACTAAATGTATAATAGGTAATGTGAAATAAGAAGAAAAGGGGCAAAGGGGGAGGAAGTGGGAGGGCTAAGGGAAAGGATAGAAGGGAATGGGATTAATATGAAAAATGGAAAAATAGGAACAAAATCTTTGTAAATAGGGAGGAATGGAGGGGTTGAAGGGAGTTCTGGGCAAGGGTGAAAAACAAGAACCAAGAGAGACTATGTAAAGGTGCAAATTTCCAATGATGAATGTCATTATATTGTATACCTAAAATGTACCAATTATTAGAATGAATAATTGATAATGTAAAATAGGAAGAAAAGGTCCAAAGGGGTAGGGGTAGTGGGAGGCACAGGGGAAAGTAAAGAAGGGAAAGGAAAAAATGATGAGAAATGGAAAAAATGGAAATAAAGTCTTTGTAAATAGGGAAGGGTGGAGGGTGTGAAGGGAGGGCTAGGAATGGGGAAAAAATAAGAACCAAGATGCATTATATAAAGGTACAATTCCCAATGAGAAATGTAATTGTGTTGTATACCTACAATGTACCAATAAAAGAATCTAAAAAAAAAAAGGTGAAGTGACATATAGCTAATTAATAAGATAGAGAAGAAAGAATGCTAAATGTGGGAGATTTGAACTTAGATCTCAGATCTGTCACTAATGACTTTCAACAGAACACAAAGCCACACTTTAGTTATCTGTAAAATAAGGTAATTCCTACACTGCAGATTTGTTGTAGGGGTAAAATGAGTTAACTCATATAAAGACTTTGCATTCCAGAGTACTGTAAAGTACTAGCAGTGTAAAAACTGCTTTCTTAAAACTGGGGGTATAGTGCAGTGGTGAAGCACTTGCCTAGCACACATAAGGCCATGGGTTTAATCTCTAGTACCACAAAACAAAGAAACACTGATTTCCAGCATGCCCCATAATGCTATATTATACTTAAATGGATATATTATTACTCTTATGCCTAAGAACAAAGTCTCTAACATTTACTAGCAAAAATAAATTTACAGAAATAGAAAAATACAAATCAAATGAAGCTCTGATAATAATATTTAAAAAACAAACTTACACAAAAAGGATCTGAAAACAATTAATGGGAGTATAAAATCTAGTTGTCTTGCAAGGTTTTTTTTCTTTGTATTTATGTTTTAACTTGTTACAGTATTAATTTATTCAGGACAACCCCGTAAGGAAGCTCCCAAAGATATGGCATCCAGCTCTCTGCAAGACAGGGCTAGAGAAGAGAGGGTTAAGATGCAGGGTGAGGGGAAAAATCAAAAGGAAAAGACTAACAGATTTAAATCATACTTTCTTGTCTCTCTGTTTCATCTTCATGGTTCTCTGTTCCAAAGAGTACCCGTATTTGCCAGCTGCTTCTTTGAGTTTTTCATCCATGTTTTTCAAGAAACTTACTTTCTTTTCATCTGTTACTTCTTTAAGCCTTTTCATCAGAAATAGCCTGAAAAAGGAGTTAAAGCCTTCATTATATTGCTGTACTAACTACATACAAGTTAAGGGAAATAAGAAAAAAATATCATTCCATGCAAGTGGGGCCGGGAATTTAGCTCAGTGGCACAAGGTCCTGAGTTTGATCCCTGGTACTGAAAAGAAAAAAATTCCATGCAAGAAAGTCTGCAGAAAAATTGCCAATGGCTCTCTCCAAATTCCTAATAGTTTTTGTCAAACAAGGGACAAGTGATATTAATAAAAAGCTGCCAGTCATAGAAATAGCAAACATGATTTTAAGTTTTATTACATCTTTATTATAGATTTTAGAGAGGTAAGAGTTATTTAAAAAGCTGTGATGGAGTTTTAAGTTGCATCACTTGAATATTAAGATATGGCATATTGCTTTGGGTCAATCTGGCACAAGAGGAAAAAAATACACATACATACCCAAAAGGATTATTTACTTTTAAAGAGCCAAAGAACACTGTCATAATATTTAAGGTTAATAGGGGGTTTTTTTGGTACCGGGGATTGAACTTGGGTCCTTGGCACTTGCACAGCAGGCGGCGAAACCACTGAGCTAAATCCCCGGCCCAAAGGTTAATAGGTTTTGAAAAATGTTAACTTCAAATTTGTGTGAAGATTTGGAAAATGTAAAAGAAAATCAAAGCTTACTTTACAAGCTTATGCAAAATTATAATCCAAGTAATTCTTAAAAGACTGTGAATAGTATAATATGTTAATGCCAGAATCTTACTTTTTATCATAAAAAGTGAAGAATTTTGCCAGCTTTAAGCTGTATAGGAGGTCAAGAGTAAAAAGAAGAGCAGGAAGTGGCACTCCACTGAACAAAAAGTCCATCCCCATCCTCTGTAGGTAGTACCAAACCCAGAGAGAAACTTACTTCTATCTGCTACCTACATCTGAGACTTTACACTTACTGTAACACTGTCATGGGCTGAAGGCTTAGAACATTTATAGTGGATGCTGTTCTTCACTCCATTTTACATACCAAGAAACCGAAGCACAAATGATAATCAACTTACTCAAGTTCAGAAAGCTAATAAAGGTAAATTAATGTGCCAAAGAAACCCAAACCACCAAAATCAGTAGCTTCTGATTACAGGACATACAGTTACACTAATTCTTACCTTCAATAATCATCAGCTGCACACTAAGAGAATATAGTTAATTTATATTAACTATAAAAAACAAATTTAATCATGTCAGGCCTATGTAAATCAATCTTTAGTCTTCCCTGGCCATTAAGAATTCTGTGCCATATATTTCTTTATGTTTACACATGTACTGCTCCCTTGCCACTATTCTTTCTTTCTCATAAGTTCTGGTGCAGCATCAAGGCTGTTTATCTCATTATGATTTTCTCATTCCCAGTTGACTAAGCTTTTGCTTCAGCTTCAAATGTACTCCCCAACACTCTGCTTCATGATGTTTAAAGATAAGGCGCAATAAGCAAACTGAAACTATAGCCATGAACATCCTGTGTTTACATTAAATCCAGTGAAATGTCTTGAATTCTGAATCTTTCTACTATGCATGTTTTATAGGACCATCCAATGGCCACTTGGAACTAAGTTATGTGGATCTTTCAAATGTTACAGTTTTCATTATATCAAATCCATTCTATTATATAACAATATGTAAACAATCACACTCATTTAAAAAGTCTTTAAGCAGTGAGGAGCTTTCAAGCTCAGTGATAGTTACAAGTACTGTATTCTCCAATCTAATTTTTGTTAGAAACCTTGAATTTTATCACTGGCAACAAATACAGTTCTCAGTTGTTTCTTTGGTTCAAATGAGAAAATAACAGTTCCACAAGAACCTATGCCTAAATAACCAGTTCCTCAATAACTCACTCTAACAGTAATAGTGGGAAAAAGTTCAAATCACAACTCAGTCATGTAAGAGTCTGTTTTTTGAGACAAACCATACTACTTCAGTATGTGGAAGTGCTGTCTATGTATTTCTTCTTTCATCACACAGAATGCTAAAAAGATGTACTCAGAGGTAGAAATCTAGTATACTCTTTCATCACATTCTTAAATGACACTTGCCTTATATCACTGCTGTGAAAATGCAGTGACTACTGCAAATTTGGTGTCACTACCTTGATTCCTGTCAAGATGCCAACAATATTACCCACAATTACCTTTGTGTCACTGTGCAAAAATAACAATTTTTTAATGAACAGTTCAGACATTGTGATAGGAATCAAAAGGATCCCTAAGACCTTTTAGGAGGTCCATGAGGTCAAAACTATTTTAGTATTTACTTTTAGGATAAAAAAGGGAAGGGGAAAGAAAGAAAACTCACTCTTAATTTTGCTGCCTAAAGATAAATATTTTAAAATTTTTAATATATTTAGATTTTTTTCATTCGCATTAAACAATATGAGATGGAATCATTCTACACTGTTGAGTTATTTGCCCTCTTCCCAATTAGCATCGTGACATTACAGAGTATGACTTTTATATTTATTTGCCTAATCTTTCCTACTGGTATATAGAATATCTTGCTTCTAACTTTTCATTTTTATAAACAATCTCTAATACACATACATATTTGGGTAGACATCAAATTCTTTTTAACAGCTTGAATTGGAATTGCTGATTCAAGGGCATAAATATATACTTACCACAGTACCTATCAATGTTAAAAAAGCCTATCAAGAAATCTTTCTTGAGAATACAGTTGTCTTAAACATTTCTCAAACTACTCTCCACAAAAACTTTTCCACTGGCATTTTATAACACAAAGGTTTTTTTCAACTTGACCATCACTGGCTTTCACTATTGGTTAGCCTTTACTAATCTTTGCTGGCTTAATGTACATTTTTAAAGCTACTATTAAGTCTTTCATAGAGAATTTTTCTGAAGCACAAAAACAAATTTGTTTAAAACAAAGTCTGCTTTGAAAGATCTTACTTAGGCTGGTATATAAGTAAATTAAGAAATTAAATGTTCTGATTAATTGATTTACAGAAGGTCTTCCAAAACTGAACTAGTTATAATGCTTAAAAGTGCTAAAACAGCTATATTTTAAAATAGTATTTTATCCCTGTTTGAGATAAATTATTGGAGGCAGTTTCTCAAGTACTTATCTTCTAGTCCTCACCTAAATTATAAATAATATCACTCAGGTTTTTTGTTTTGTTTTGTTTTTCATTTTTCTTTTTTGTGTTCTCCAATAAGCTAAAAAAATGCCAGAATAATCTTGGATTATTTTAGATAATCATTATTATGTTATCTTTCATCTAAAATAAGATTTCTGTTAAGACAAATAAGATTAATAATACAAAATAAGGGTCGAGGATGTAGCTCAGTGGTACCACGCCTGCCTGGCAAGTGCAAGGTCCTGAGTTCGATTCCCAGTACCAAAAAAAAAAATACAAATTAAAAATTAGGTGTTTTATATGCCAAGGTACAGTATTTTTAAAGTGAATAAATGATTAATAGTTTATCATGAGACAAAGCCTTGGCCCTCATGGAACTTACTGCTAGGACAAAAGACAGATAATAAGTAAACAGCTATAGTTTCTAATAAAGATGGTGCCTATTTACATTGAGTGATAAATCTGAAGAGTTTAAAAGAGGTATATAAATTACAAATACCATTCGACATTTTATATGAAACTTTGAAGTATTAGAATAGAAACAAGAGCCTTTTCTTGGTCATCTACATCCAATGTACACAGCACAGCCTAGTGATTGTCCTAGATGAATTTCAATTCTCTTAATTTCTCTAAATTTGGACTAGTAAACCACAAGGATAAAAGCTCTTTAAAAGAAGAGTATTAAAATAAGTTACACAAAACTTGAGCTACCTACTATGCTTAAAGTGATAAAAGGACTGCTTTCTAGCTGGGCAAGATGGTGCACACCCGTACTCCTAGCTATTCAAGAAGCCAAGACAGGAGGATTATGGGTTTTTTTGGGGTTTTTTTTTTTTGGTACCGAGGATTGAACTTGGGACCTTGTGCTTTCAAGGCAGGCACCAGAACCACTGAGCTAAATCCCCGGCCCGAGGATTATAAGTTTTAAACTAGCTTCGGCAACTTTCTGAGACCCTGTCACAAAATAAAGTAGAAAGGGCCAGGAGTGTAGCTCAATGGGAGAGTGCTCGTTGAGGCCCTGGGTTCAATCTCTAGGTACCATAAAAAAAAAGCTTTGTTTTATTACATTGCAAACTACATAGCTGCTGACAAATGGCTTCAAGTCATGTCTGTGGCTGATACAGTACTTAGCTTCATTCCAGCTCCACCTGCTAAAAGTTTGGTGCATTTCCCTAATACCATTCAGCCCAGGTTCCACTTGAGACCTAGCTTTTCCCAAGCAGATGCAATTCTTTGAAATCCAAAAGGCAGAAGAGACATAAGGTAGCAGCTGTGCTTCTGCCACTTCCACAAGTGAGTACAGTGACAGAGATATCTGATTGTTCTGCAGCAGTTATAGGTAAAAAGGCAGAAGGGCGGGCGTAGATTTTCCTGGCAAAGGCTGTATCAAAGATAATGTGGTCCTGGAGCTACTAAGTGACAGTAGCTGATTTCCCAGCACAGACTGAAACTTCACTAATGAGCCAGTTCTGCCACACACCTGTCATTCCTGAAGGCTCAGAACATTCCATCAGCCTGTTGAAGAATTTTATGAGCACCTACTCTACTATATTAAACCCTTCTGCTGAATTATATAGTGGGTTCTTTTAATGAACCCAGTGTATAGGACAGAGTGTAAAACTTGATGTCTAAAAATTTTTTTGGTTTTACCATGGGGCATCTGATATCAAGATTAAGCATCTATCTATCTATCTATCTATCTATCTATCTAAATATCTTGCTGTGGATTAAATCCAGGGCCTTGAGTATACGAGCAAATTCTCTACCACTGAGCTATACACCCCTAGCCCAAAATTAAGTAATATTTTCATTAAAGTAATTTATATATGAGAAGTATATTTTTGGGTCAAGAGTGGCAACAAAGAAGTGTGTATAAGACTATTGGGAAAAAATCACAGAAATGACCTCTAGGAATCTACAACTTGTGAGTTATCCCAATCCCCCTTACTAATAAACTGTAAACATGTAAAACAGATATATAATTATAAGTAGAATGGAAATAAAATATTTTCTTACTTGACTGCAGCAAACACATTATCTCCAGCTTGAACAATTATACAATTTTTCTTTGCTTCATTTGTACCAATATATATAGGAAGTTCATCAGGAGAATCTCTGTTTTAACAAAATACATTAAAAATTCAGTTGCCTATAATCTAATTATCAGGTAAGTAGAATTTTAGGTCTGTAGATAATAATTTATACCTGTAAAAATACAAACAAATTTACCAAGTTTAAGCTCCAAGTTTCTTAGGAATATCTATGATATCTATACAGTGTACCTAAAATTCAGATTTTTAACATCGTTACTCTTATACTCAAAAAGAAAGAAAAGTAGAATAGGCCTGTCAAAGGATGTAGAGATAATTATATATAATCACCAATCACCCCAATTTTAGACTCTGTTAAAAAAAAAAAGGAAAACCAAAAAAAGAAACAGTACAGAGGATTACAAAGCATCAGATATGAAATGACTTGTATATAACCAAATTCTTTTATTTTAAAATTGAGAAAACAGGGATGTGGATTTAGCTCAGTGGTGCCACCACCTGCCTCGCAAGCACAAGGTCCCGAGTTCGATCCCTGGTACCAAAAAAAAAATTGAGAAAACAAACAGAAGTTACTCAACCATGCTTCGAGTAAATTGGTGTCAAAGCCAGAAGAAGAATCCATATGAGCCCCAAAAACTTTCTGCTGTACATTTCCTCTTGCGCATATTTCACCTTTTCCTCTATTACACATAATCTCTACTTTTAAGAACATCTCTACTGGTATAAGTGGAGAAGTTATTTTCTCCCTCAAGCTATTTCTTTTTGTTAACATTCTAAGCATCTGCATGTATTCATTTAATGCTCATAATATTCCTGAGATATGTATAATTATCCCCAGTTTCAGAAGAGGAAACTGAGTCACAGAAAGTCACAGTCAGTAATGACTGGAACAGGGTCACCAAGATAATAGACCAGTCTGACTTCAGAATTTACTCTCACCTACTATGATACTACAAAGTACAGTACATAGTTTATCTAAGTCAAAACAGCTGCTCTAAATTACCTTTCTTGGGTTAAAGGAGCTTTTCTGAACCCAAAAGGGAAAAAAAAGTTTTTAGCCACAAAGTAAAACCCAGGGAGGTTCAACCTAAAGTGTTCACCATCCCAGGCTGGGTTAAAAAGGTAACAACGGGAAAAATAACAGCTGGCTCACATATCTGCCAATAAGGGGAAAATCGGCCTGTCACCTTGGGTGATGCCAATGAATACTTACACTCAGCAGAACAGGAGTTGTACTTTAGAGAAGAAGAAAAGATCCTTTACCTGAAATACCCCATGTGGTACTGAGTTTTATTATCTCCAACAATAATGGTCTGGAACTCAGGAGGATCATAGTAAAACCTCCAGTGAAGATTAAAGTTCAAGCGTATTGATTTTTTCTTCATTTTATGTTTTCCAGCAAGGATATCATAAGGACCCACTAATTGTAGTCCAAGGCTTGTGGAAAGTGCATCTATAACGAAAATAAGTTTGTTTAGGAATACTTTCTGGAGGCAAACAAGAAATAATGCCTTTTCATTAGTAAACTATTTCTAAATGACTCTCTCAGAGCTTCTAAAGTTAAAAAAAAAAGTCATGCATGAAGATGTTAGTTATAGGGCTGAGGATTTAGCTCAGTGGTTCTGCTGCCTGCCTGGAAAGCACAAGGTCCCGAGTTCGATCCCTGGTAACAAAAACAAAAAACAAACAAACAGAAAAACCCAAGATGTTAGTTATAAACACTCATGGAAGAAAAATCAGAGAAACAGAAATGCGGCATTAAATTTAGGATTTTCTCATAACTTTATCACTGAATTAGCTTAACATTTCAAATATTCTTGCTGTTTCTTCTTTTATCCAAAGCAAGACTGTTTGTATTCCTATCAGCATATTAGAGCCACAAACACCTCGGCTCATTATTACATTCTTAGCTTCAAAAAATGCACAAAGGGGGCTGGGGATTTAGCTCAGTGGTGCTACCGCCTGCCTCGCAAGTGCAAGGTCCTGAGTTCGATCCCTGGTACCAAAAAAACCGAAAACAAACAAACTAACAAAAAACGCACAAAAGGAGAGACAGAAAATGAAGACAGCAAAAACATGTGGATTAAAGATGATGAAGATTCCCTTTCTCTCTTTACCTGTCACTCCAGATTCCCTTGCCTCCTTGATGTTTGCCAACCCTAACCCTGATGATTCCAACTTCTTTCGCTACTCACAGATCACAGAGGGAGTGCCAAATAAAACCACAAAATCACAAACTCTATACAGATGTACAACTTTAACTTCCGACGGGCCCTTGGTGCTTCTGCAGCTGGAGGGACCCAGTAATATAAAATAAGAGCAAGACAATTCTTAGAAGGGATAATTCCATGTTTAAAGGTATGGAGAGAGTTTGAGGAGTCAGTTGGGGGGAGTTGGAATTAGTCTGGCTTAGCTGGAGGGTAAAGGAGCATGTACTCATTTTTTTTTTTTTTTTTGGTACTGGGGATTGAACTTGGGTCCTTTTGCTTGCGCAGCAGGCGGCGAAACCACTGAGCTAAATCCCCGGCCCATTGTACTCATTTTTAAAGCACCAAGAAAACCATAACCACCCATGTTACTTGCTAGAAATAACGTTAATAGTCTGCTATACAGGGATAACTTTCCACACTTTCCCCTACTATGAACAGATATAAATACAAAAACATTTCATAAGTGAGGTCATGCTATTTTGTAATCTGCTTTTTCTCCTCCATCCTATTTCCACTTGAGTTTTCTGTGTATTTTCTCATGTTAACTGCTATTTTACATTTTTAATATAGCTTGATAGTCCATTATAAAAAGATATCCATCTACTTTCCTACTAATGGACATGTACTACTTCTAGTTTTTTCTATTCTACAAAAGGGTGAGTCACACATTTTCTAATAAATGTTAGTATATAGCTATGGTTATTTTTTAAAGTACTACACTGCTTAAAAAATGTTCTGATATAATGCCAAAATTCAGAGTATGTATATAGTGTATGAGTGCTTATTAGTTAAAATATTTAAACAAAAGGGATTATAGTAAAAAGTCACTCCATCACAACCCATGACCGATCTCTTGTGTCCTCTTTCAGAGACAGAGTAAGCATGTGAAAACCACACAGGGATGTGAGTGTCTCCCCACGCTTTTTCAAAAAAGACAAATGGAGCCTTAAACTATATACTGCTTTTATTTCACACAGCATATTTTAGACATGAGTCATTATCATTTCCTAAAAGTCTGCCTCATTCTTTTAAAACTATGAATATCCATTGAGTAGCTAAGTTACTGGTGGACATTTATGTTATTTCATATTTTTTGTTTCAGTAAATATTCTTGAATGTAATTCTTCATTTACCTAGTCCAGTAGACAAGTTCACAGAATGGCTAACTCAAACTAAAACTCCTGCTATATGTGAAAGTGTTTGTTTTCTTTTACACTGATATCAAACAATATCATGAAACTATTTGCCTTTGCCAATATAATAGACGACAGTGGCATATTTGTATAGTGTTCATTTATGTTTCTTTTACTATACCATATTTCTTACAACTATGAAAATGTTCTTTTTCTATTAACTATTTTTACCCTTAGTCCAGTTTCTGATTACATTTTCCATTGGTAGAAGCAGAATGACTCTGGTACAACTCACCGGCAGGCTTTTCAGGATCAAGTTCTTCACAGAACTTCCAGAAGTGATAAAAATCTTCAGGTAGGGAAAGCTTATAATGATTTTCTACTTCTTTTCGAAGGTCGGTGGAGACATCAGCTTCACAGGATTTACTCTTCTTCACATCAACTGTCTTTTCATTCTGAAAATTACCATATATAACTTCAGTTTCAGTTCTCCAGAAGTAATTTCAGTAACTTTCCTTGAATAACAATATTGTTCATAGTTATTCACTCATCTCTGTGAGATTTGGGTGTGTATATAAGTATGTGTTTTCAAACTAGTCTACAGAGTATATCTGAATAAAAACCTGGGGATTCTATTGGGCAAAAAAAAGAAAAAAGAATAGTTCATATGGTGGTCAAATGGGATCTGCACAACAAGTCTTTAAATACATTTCTTTTAAGATAATTGACAAATAGGGAAAAAAGGTAAACCACCAGTAAAAAAGCAGGAAAAGAATAAAGGCAGGATTTGCCCTCTTTGGGCCAACAAGACATCTTATCTTTCATTTAAACAGATTCCCTGATCACACCAGAAGCAAATTATCAGAAATAAATGGATATAAGGAAACTTACCAGTGAAGAAGCAATTTCTTCAGCAAAGTCCAACTAGAGTCATGTTTGGGCTTTTTGGTACAATCACTACTGAGCCTTTCAACTTAGAAGGTTAGAGACCAAGGTAAGCATCTGAAGTCCTTAACCAAGTTAGCAGAACAGCACTAAACGCTGAGCCAAAAATCCTATTATTTCACAAAAGACCTTTGCCAGGATTGTGTTGTAAAACTCGACTATAGTAACTCTGCAATTTAAGTATGCTAGATTTTATAAGGGCTATTAGGTATCTGATAAATTTCTGTAAAGATAATATGCTTATTTGGAGGTCATCTACCTTTAGTTTTCAAAGTTGCAATAATTTTCTTTATGGGAACCTAGATTCTTTCTTTTTGGATTAAGTTTCTTTTTTGTCCTCCACTGCCGGGAACTGAATCCAGGGCTTCATACATCTAGGCAAGTCCTCTACTACTGAGATCCATTTAGAGACAGGGTATTGTTAAACTGCTCAGGCTAGCCTTGAACTTGTGATTCTCCTGCCTCAGCTTCCCTGAGCAGCTGTGATTACTGGTATGCACCACTATACCAGGCCTGGATTAAATCCTGATTTAGTCTTTCTACCTAGATCAGTGGTTTTTGACCAAGGATGATTTTCCCACTCCCCCCTTCTCCTCTGGGGACATTTAACATGTTTGTAGAACTTTTTGTCAGAAATCTGGAAAGGTGCTAGTGACATCTGATAGGTGGATGCTGAGTAGTATGCTGCTCAATATTGCGCAATGCACAGGATAGGTCCCCTCAACAAAGACCTATCTGGCCTCAATTGTCAACAGTACTAAAATTTAGAATTTTAACCTAGATGTCTCATATTTGTATTCTTCCATTTTCTTAACAGGCTCAATTCTGTTGATATTACTGTGTCATTCAAAGTCTACAAAATGTATGAATCAGATGACATACAAGAAAGTTCATGATGGCACTGTTTGGGGAGCAAAAAAGAAACCAACACATAAAATGCCTATGACAGAATGGATAGTTACAGGGGTCTTAAACAATGGAACAGTACAATTAGTGAAAAGGAAATATAATTAAACAATATGGACCAATGTTAATATATAATAAAGAAATAAGATTATATGCAGCATGATCGTCTTTTTTGTAAAGTTCAAAAGTTTAAAAACCATTGTTTACGCATACTGTCGCAGGAGATGAAGTAGTTAGACTGAAAGGATAAGGGATAAGCACAGGCATAAATGTAGAGTTATGGTCAATGTTTCAGTTCTTGGACTGAAAGGATAAGGGCAATGGGTTCACAGGTGTTTGTTATACTATTAAATAAATGAGGTTAAAGAGGACCAGGAACTGACCAATGATAAGTTCATTATTATACCATGAATTATAATGCCTCCATCTGATGTCATGAAAAAATTAAATTGGAAAAACTACTAAACTATGAATCCCAAAATGGATGCTAATAGCAATTACAATAATAATAATCATAGAATAACAATACTTAAGGGTCTTGCCACTGTTTTAAGCACTTTCTCTCCATTAACTGTTTTAATTTTCACTACTAATTTAAGATCTAATACTATTATGCACATTGTACTAACGAGAAGACTGAGATTATATAACCTTCCCTACATAGCTAGTTAAATGTGGAAGAGCAGAAATTTAAATTTGGCTCCAGAGCACAAATCTTACTGTTTCTTCATGCTGCTTCCCCAACCAGAAATACAGAACAGTATTTGCTTTTGCTTTTGTGACTGTCTTTGGTTAAGACTTTCAATGATTGGTTTAAGCTTGAAGATGTCAGAGATGCTTAATCTGCTGTGTCGAAAGTCAGTTTTGCCTTGGGTAGGTTAATTAACCTCTCCGTGCTTTCTTCTCTCACCCCAACACAGACATATGTAGTACCAGTATTGTGGAGTTATATTTAAAAGTTATATTTAAAAATAAAAAGAACAGTCTTAGCACATATCACTGCTGGCTATTACTGTAGCCATTGATAGTTTCTATTAGGATCATCTTCACTTTAGGGATTTTATTTCTGATGAGGTGTACCACTCTGCCAGAGCAGTTCCTCACTGCACCTTCAAAGAGGCGTTATCTTCTACCTCTGCCTTAGTCCACACACTACAGTAGTTCAACTTCTCCCAAACTCTAACAACTAGAATCTGAGACAGCTGGATACCTTCAAAGAGTATACTTCAAAATGGCAAAATGAACGAGTTTCATTTGCTTCCCCGGGAGCCGCGCCAAGAGAAGTTGGGAGCAAATGTAAAGGCGCCACTTTGCAGGTCTCATCCTCAGCACAGCGGGAAACGGCGGCCCTGACAGGGGCCCTGCAGCAGACTGTGGCTCTCGGCCACACAGTAGGTGCTCAAAGATTCCTGGATAAATGAAATGTGCACGCCTGGAGCCCTGGCTATCACTTCAAGGGCCTCGCAGAGCCCAAGCAACCTTTCTGGCGGTACCTGTTGCCGTTCCCCGCCGGGCTTGCGCTTCCCTCCGCCAACCATTCTGCAGCTATAGCGTCCGCAGAGCTTCGCGTTCCCGCTGCTTCCGAGCGCGGCCAAGTACTTCCGGGTTCAGAAGCCTCCAATCCGAATGCCCGCGGCAGTGCGGGCTCGCGCAGATATGGAAATGGCTCCGCCCCTGCCCGCCCCTGCCCGCCCCCAGAGGCCCAGAGCCGGGCGGGAACCCGGGGCGGGAACCCGGGGCGGGAACCCGGGGCAGGAACCCCGGGCGGGAGCCCCGCCCACTCCCCTCCGAGCGCAGTTTCGGAGAGTCTGCGCACTGCACACGCTAACACCGCCTCTCAGAGCACTGCTCGGGAGACCTCGTCTCAGGCGTTTACTGTTGCCAAAGTTGAATGTATGGCGCTGCCCACGCTTCAGCCTGAAATTCATCACCCTCCCTCCCTATATTTTTATTACCTAACACTAATCCATAGCGTTGTCTCACCCAGAAATTATCTCCCACCCGTCTTGTTCCGTGTAGTCCCTGAACCAGTAACAACACCCTGAGGGACCTGTTAAGGCGGAATCTTAGGCTCTGCCCAGATTTATTGACTCATAATCTGCATTTTAATAAGATGTCCCAGTATGTCCTATTCACATCAGAGTTTCAAAGCAGAAGGATCCGAGTTCAATTCCCGGTACCAAAAAAAAAAAAAAAAGTTTAAGAAGCACTGCCCCATCGCAGCCATCCTGCCAAAGTCCTGTACCTCATTCTTTTGTTTGCTTTTGGAACCAGGGATCGAACTTGGTTCCTTGCACTTGCGCAGCAGGCGGCGAAACCACTGAGGTAAATCCCTGGCCACTGTGCCTCGTTCTTGACACAGATTCTGCCTGTAGCTTCCTTTTCCTCTCATTTTATACTCACCTTTTGTCATTTTGTGGAACACATACTGCAGTAGTGCCCCTCTCCCAGCCTTCGCACTGAGATACAATCCCAGCCCTTTTTATTTTTATTATTTTAACATTGTTTTAATCAAGTACTGTAGCTGTTTGAAACAAAAAATTGAGACAAGGCCACAGAAGAATGCAAAGGATGATAACCTGGGAATAATCCAGACTGTGAATTTAAATTCCACCAAAGTTTGGCACCAGACTGAAACTGGCTTAAGACCAAAACCTCTCCTGAGTGCTGAGAAGCCCTGAACCTGTTTCCCTTCGGAGTCAAACCAGCAGCTCTACCAGAGATCCTTACCAGCTTGATACTGGGTATGCTGAGTGCCACTCCGTGGGACCCAACACCTCCTATATGATCTAGTTAATGACAGCAAATGAGCCTTGAAGCAAATAATTTGAAAACCAGATAACATGGATTTGCAAGAGCATTTTCTCACTTTCCCTCTGCAGGTGCTGCTACTTCCTTCCACACCCTAAGTCTTCCATGCCTGAAACTTCTTCCTGCTAAGCAGTGGATTCTGGATTCAAAGTCACCTTCACTCAGAACATTGGAGGGCTTGCCCCACAGTATTTTAGTTCCCAGTATTATTGAGAAACCCTATGACATCACGATTTTTATTCTATTATAAGTGACTAATTTCTTTATATGTAACTTACTTTGGTTTATGTTTTTGCCTCAAGAAATTTTAGGGTCTTTTCTTAATTCCCAGTTTTCTAAAACAATCACGTATTTTGGTTATGGGTCTCATTTAAAAAAAAAATATGGATCCACACTCTTCAATCTTGATACTTATTCTTTAATTCTGGGCAGTTTTCTGGTATTATTTATTTGATAATTTCCTCTGCCCCATCCCTCAATAAATTTCTTCTTTTTCCAAAATTCGTTATTCAGTTATTAAACTTTCTTGACAATTATTTCTCATCTGTTCTACTTTTTCTCTTCATCTTTTTATTCTACTTTCTGTGTGGCTTTTTCAACTTAGATGAACCTGTCAAATTATTTTATTTCTTTTATTATACTTCCATTATAAGCACTCTTTCTATTCTGTTTTTATAGCATCACCTTGTGGGGTGGTTTTTTTTTTCCCAGAAATTTAGCTTGTTTTATCTCCAAAGACCTAAATTATATGGTTTTAAAGATGCTTTCTACATAACTTTGTTGATTTTGATTCTTCTGAATCTTTTCTGGTTGGGTGGGTGGGTGGGTGGTTGACTGATTGCATCTTGTCTCTGTCCTTTACGCTAGGGCCTTTGAGACTTGGGTGGCCATCTTTGCTCTCAGTTCATATGTGAAAGTAATCATCTGAAAACTGCTTTGGGGATTTAGGCACAGCCTGTCAACTAGTAGACAAGGTGTATGATAATGGGGGAAGGGCTTAGTTATCTTCCTTCACAGAATAATTTTCTAATTACTTGCTTTGAGAATATACCATTTCCTTGGAACCCAATGGGGAAAGGAGGCTGGGAATCTTAATACTTTCAGTATTTACACTGTATGAGCCTGGATCTACTAGAGAAACAGAACCAATAGGATCTCTGTCTGTCTTCCTATTTATCCGTCCATCATCAGTTGGCATGACCATGGGGGCTGAGAAGTCACACAAACTGTTGGTGCAAGCTGGAGACCCAAGAGAGCAGGTGCTGTAATTTGAGAGTCAGGTTGTTGATGGGGAGCTGATGGTGCTGATCCCAGTGCCAGTCTTCAAGATCTGAGGACGAGGACTGAGAACAGGAGAAGAGGCGATCCAAGTCAAGAAGTCTGGCAGGAAGTGAATCATCCCTTCCTCGATCAATCATTCAGACAGTCAATGGATTGTAATTTTTTTTTTTATGTGGAACTGTTTGGGGGTTCTTTTTGCTTAAAATATTTTATTGGTACATTTTAGGTATACAATACATTTATATTTATCATTGAGTGCTGTTACCTGTGCATGATGTATCTTGGTTCTTATTTTTTCCCCATTACCTGTGAGCCCTTCTACCCTTCCCTATTTACATAGACTTCGTTTCCATGTTTTCCTTTTCTCATAATTTTTCCTTTCCCTTCTTTCCTTTCCCCTTCCCCTCCCACTTACCCTACCCCTTTGGACCTTTTCTTCCTATTTCAAATTATCAATTATTTATTTTAATCATTTTTTTGGTACCGGGGGATCAAACTCGGATCTTTGCCCTTGCTTTGAAACCACTGAGCTAAATCCCTGGGCCCGTTTAAATCATTTTAATCCTTATTTACACTTTCAGTTTCTCACACCAGAGAAACTATTCAGTATTTACACATGTGTGTCCTGTTTATTTCATTGAAGAGA